>CAXHSM010000659.1:883200-906200 GCA_964019185.1 Maratus speculifer
CGTCCATTTATAATAATGCAATTAGTCTAGCTTACATCCCCCCCCCCCCCATTAAAGGTTTGTCTATATAACCTATTGTAGCAAATTTGAAAATTTTCGATGTTAATTTTAACTTCACGTTTTTATTCATCAGTAAATTTTATTTCGGGATTTGAGCTCTACACTGACCCAAAGCCCTAACTCAGCCAGGCAAAATGAAAGAAAATTTATAACAGGATGGGCCGAGTTTAAGGAGGGGAAAAAAATCGCTCTTTATAAAATTTAAAAGGATAAAAAAAAAATCAATAAAATGCGTTAAATGTTACCAATTTTCAATGGCCACGAGCATGACTGAGATGAAGACAAGTTTAAATATACTACACGAACCGATAGTGTTAGATTGACATCCAATACAGAAATACCATAATCTATTCAACGTAGGGCAGCATTTGCACCGTGTCTGAACCGGGACTTAATTATTTTAACAGACTTGGTCCGGACCAGGATTACATTTTATTTCTATATACTCGACTTACAGTCACAGCAAAAAAAATCTTGACGCTTGCGATTTTAGACGTTTTGTTAAATATCTAAACATATACATAAGGAATAACTCTGAAACTCCAGATGTATAAACAAAATAGTGCAGGTCATACATTTTCGAGAAGATTTTTTTTCCAAAATCCAATAGAGAACCGTCAATAAATTAAAAAATAACGAATATCTTTTGAATAACCCTGTCAAAATAAATGTAGTAAAAAACGTTCATACTGCAGTTTATGATTAAGTAGTTTATGATAATAAACTGTGTTCACTTTTATGCCGATAGCATGTATACTCGTAGAAAAATTAAGGTTTTTATAAAAACGGTCAAAATTTTGCCAAATTTTTTGCTTATAATTTGCAGAGCTCTTAATAAAAGAACAATGTTCTTTTCAGAAAATATGAGAAATTAAATTGTACATAGTACCCTGTAATCAAAATTAAAAGATATTAATAATTGTATGAAAAATGAGCAGGTTTACTAAATAAGTGTTTATTGCGCATGCATCAACTCTATTAAAATTTAATTTGTATATTGTGTTAGCTAAATATATAGAGCAACTTTTGTTAAATATTCAAAATCATAGCTTGAAAATTCTGAAAGTTTCGTCAATAGAAGAAGATTAAATCCGTTATTCCCAAAATAAAGCAAAAAGATGAGGAGCTGTATCCAAATATTAGTAGCATGTGCAATACTGTGTAGACACTAATGAATGGAATATGGATACAGCTATTCATTTTTTTGTTTCTTTTTGGGACTATCGGATTTTGATCAGAGACGATAATTTTCAGAATTTTCAAGCTATTGTCCGACTACTGATAGCTTTACATTACTTTGTTTTGTTTATTTGCATTAGAACGTTTCCCAGGCTCTAGAGTCGGATGTTTTAGAAGACATAAAAGTCTATAAACATAAAGATAATAACGACACTTTATTTATAATTTAAGCATGATAATTACACTGTTATTCTTCCAATACATTTATTGGGAATTTGATTAATAATATAATACAGGATTTTAAGGATGCCTAACTTTACAGATATATAATTTAATTTGCATATGATAAGGTTGCTCAAATACTTAAGAAGGAACCCACTCACCTTTTAGATACACTAGGAACGTCCTCGTCGGGCGTCAGGCACATCCCCTTACCGATGCTCATATCCAAACCATCAACTTATTCTCTGTCCCAGAGAGAGCACCAAGACCGCAGTTCTCAAAGACCGTTCTCCTCTAACATTTCATTCCGCTAATTTTCTCGACATCCCATTTTACTAACTTCTCCTTGCCTGAAAATCCCTCCTAAAAATCTTATCCTCCTATAAAATTTCTCTCTCTTGCATATCATTATAATTTTTCAAGTAACGCGCATTTCCATATGCAGGTGGTCTGAAAACAAATCCAAGTAAACAGCTAAAACCCCTTTTACGATGTAATGTGAGAATCGTGTTACCGAATGCGACATTTTTTAGCTAACATGTTAATCCCACTACTAAATTTGCAGACATTCAAATACCACAGTGGACATATTTATTTCTTAAAACTCCCATCTGCGCGAAGATTCTTACTCTTGTTTACTGGAAATTCAATCTTTTCCAGTCTAACTTATAAACATTTTTGACAAATTTATTGGCTAACTGACTGTTTAGTCAGAGTTCTGTAACCCCTTACCAAACACCCCGTTTCACAAAAGTCGTTAAATCGTGGAAATTCTATCCTTTTGACGAATTCCCGCATGCACGTGCACCTCAAACTATCTTGTGTGGTCTACATCCTGCATTCTTATATAATATGTCTTTTATTTTTTTCTGTACTGAACTACTACAGCGAGCCGCGAAAATGTGTCGGGTTTATCCCGACAATAGTCTATAAACATAAAGATAATAACGACACTTTATTTATAATTTAAGCATGATAATTACACTGTTATTCTTCCAATACATTTATTGGGAATTTGATTAATAATATAATACAGGATTTTAAGGATGCCTAACTTTACAGATATATAATTTAATTTGCATATGATAAGGTTGCTCAAATACTTAACCCTTTCAAGGGCAGAAGATTTCTGTTCCTAAAATGATGAAATAATTGACTGACACCAGAATAGTAAAACGAATTTCTTAGAAAATATAAATCCGCTATTTTGTACTTTCATTACAAAAGGAAAATTTTACTAAAATATTCCTGGTGTCATTTGCCACTTTTTTAATTAAAATTAAGTGGCTAGACCCTCTAGCCACCGCCCTTGAAAGGGTTAAGAAGGAACCCACTCACCTTTTAGATACACTAGGAACGTCCTCGTCGGGCGTCAGGCACATCCCCTTACCGATGCTCATATCCAAACCATCAACTTATTCTCTGTCCCAGAGAGAGCACCAAGACCGCAGTTCTCAAAGACCGTTCTCCTCTAACTTTTCATTCCGCTAATTTTCTCGACATCCCATTTTACTAACTTCTCCCTGCCTGAAAATCCCTCCTAAAAATCTTATCCTCCTATAAAATTTCTCTCTCTTGCATATCATTATAATTTTTCAAGTAACGCGCATTTCCATATGCAGGTGGTCTGAAAACAAATCCAAGTAAACAGCTAAAAGCCCTTTTACGATGTAATGTGAGAATCGTGTTACCGAATGCAACATTTTTTAGCTAACATGTTAATCCCACTACTAAATTTGCAGACATTCAAATACCACAGTGGACATATTTATTTCTTTGAACTCCCATCTGCGCGAAGATTCTTACTCTTGTTTACTGGAAATTCAATCTTTTCCAGTCTAACTTATAAACATTTTTGACAAATTTATTGGCTAACTGACTGTTTAGTCAGAGTTCTGTAACCCCTTACCAAACACCCCGTTTCACAAAAGTCGTTAAATCGTGGAAATTCTATCCTTTTGACGAATTCCCGCATGCACGTGCACCTCAAACTATCTTGTGTGGTCTACATCCTGCATTTTTATGTTAATCCCACTACTAAATTTGCAGACATTCAAATACCACAGTGGACATATTTATTTCTTTGAACTCCCATCTGCGCGAAGATTCTTACTCTTGTTTACTGGAAATTCAATCTTTTCCAGTCTAACTTATAAACATTTTTGACAAATTTATTGGCTAACTGACTGTTTAGTCAGAGTTCTGTAACCCCTTACCAAACACCCCGTTTCACAAAAGTCGTTAAATCGTGGAAATTCTATCCTTTTGACGAATTCCCGCATGCACGTGCACCTCAAACTATCTTGTGTGGTCTACATCCTGCATTCTTATATAATATGTCTTTTATTTTTTTCTGTACTGTACTACTACAGCGAGCCGCGAAAATGTGTCGGGTTTATCCCGACAATAGTCTATAAACATAAAGATAATAACGACACTTTATTTATAATTTAAGCATGATAATTACACTGTTATTCTTCCAATACATTTATTGGGAATTTGATTAATAATATAATACAGGATTTTAAGGATGCCTAACTTTACAGATATATAATTTAATTTGCATATGATAAGGTTGCTCAAATACTTAAGAAGGAACCCACTCACCTTTTAGATACACTAGGAACGTCCTCGTCGGGCGTCAGGCACATCCCCTTACCGATGCTCATATCCAAACGATCAACTTTTTCTCTGTCCCAGAGAGAGCACCAAGACCGCAGTTCTCAAAGACCGTTCTCCTCTAACTTTTCATTCCGCTAATTTTCTCGACATCCCATTTTACTAACTTCTCCCTGTCTGAAAATCCCTCCTAAAAATCTTATCCTCCTATAAAATTTCTCTCTCTTGCATATCATTATAATTTTTCAAGTAATGCGCATTTCCATATGCAGGTGGTCTGAAAACAAATCCAAGTAAACAGCTAAAACCCCTTTTACGATGTAATGTGAGAATCGTGTTACCGAATGCGACATTTTTTAGCTAACATGTTAATCCCACTACTAAATTTGCAGACATTCAAATACCACAGTGGACATATTTATTTCTTTGAACTCCCATCTGCGCGAAGATTCTTACTCTTGTTTACTGGAAATTCAATCTTTTCCAGTCTAACTTATAAACATTTTTGACAAATTTATTGGCCAACTGACTGTTTAGTCAGAGTTCTGTAACCCCTTACCAAACACCCCGTTTCACAAAAGTCGTTAAATCGTGGAAATTCTATCCTTTTGACGAATTCCCGCATGCACGTGCACCTCAAACTATCTTGTGTGGTCTACATCCTGCATTCTTATATAATATGTCTTTTATTTTTTTCTGTACTGTACTACTACAGCGAAAATGTGTCGGGTTTATCCCGACACTATGATTTCGAAACTTTAACAAAAGTTGCTCTATACATTTAGCTAACATAATATGTAAATGAAATTTTTATAGAGTTGACGTATGAACAGTGAAAATTTATTTAATAAACCTACTCAGTTTTCATGCAATTATTAATATTTTTTAATTTTGATTACAGGGTATTATGTACAAAGTCGTTTCTCATATTTTCTGAAAAGAACATTGTGTTTTATAAAGAACTCTGCAAATTATAAGCAAAAAAACTTGGAAAAGTTTGGGACCATTTTTATAAAACCTTAATGTCTCTACGAATATACATGCTTTCCGCATAAAAATAAACACAGTTTATTGCCATAAGCCACTTAATCATAATCTGCAGTTTGAACGATTTTGCTAAATTAGTTTTGACAGGGTTATTCAAAAGATATTTGTTCTTTTTCAATTTGTTAACGGTCCCCTATTGGATTTTTGAAAAAAAAAAATTCAAAAATATATGACCTGCACTATTTTGTTTATACATCTAGAGTTTCAGAGTCATTTCTCATGTATATTTCTAGATATTTAACAAAACATCTAAAATCGCAAATGTCAATTTTTTTTTTTTTTTTTTTTCTGTGACTGTACATGACCGGACGATATTGATGCTATTTTGCATTCTATGAATTGCAAACATAATCTAAAATATTAAATTTTTCCATGCGTTTTTAGTATTATAGAAAATATTGTATGTAAAGTGAAATAGGTATTTCAGTGGAAATTGAGACAGGTCTGCTTTAATTTTTGCACGGGTTCCCACTGGCTTTACCTTTTCCCATTAGCTTTATCTCAGGCCCAATCGGGCCGCGGACCGTAAAAATAAAAACGAGCCGGGCCGGACCCAAACTGAACATTTAATTTTTAAACGGATCGAGCCGGGTCAAGATATCAGACCTTTACTTGGAATACTAAACCACAAATCATTTGTTCAAGTAGTTTATGAAGTAGAACTATGAAGT
Source organism: Maratus speculifer (assembly GCA_964019185.1). Lineage (NCBI taxonomy): Eukaryota > Metazoa > Arthropoda > Arachnida > Araneae > Salticidae > Maratus > Maratus speculifer. Next base: position 888,999 of record CAXHSM010000659.1, read on the forward strand.
TTTAAAGTTAGGAGTCCAAGCAATAAATTCTTCTTTAATAATTGCAAAATAGATTTGCAATGGTGATATTTTTTTAAAGAATAACACAAAAATTACTTTGTGTAATGAACTATAATTTTGGATTAGCATGTTTCAAGCTTTTATAAATCAAAATCTGCTAAAATTTCAATTATTAGAATTCTTTCTTTCTTTTAATATTTCCCACGTTTGATCATTCAAAAAAATTTTCTCGACAACCATGTTGAAAAGAACTTGTATCTTGAAAGAAACAGGTTATAATATTAGTTGAACCATTTTGGCTTTAATCAACTCATATAAGCCCTTATAATTGCTCATTTTCATTATTTTTTAGAATGGAAAATTTTTCACAGCACATTCATTCTCTTTGAAACAATACAAATGTCTACTAATACAACAGGTTGTAATGTGTAAAAAAATTCTTAATTCTCCCCTGCTCTCTGCGATTCCGGGGTTCAATCACATTGACCCATATATAATCGCTTATTTATCTGAAATGCCACCAGCTATTTATGCAACCCACGACATCAACAGCTGTTATCTCACGCTTGGAGACGGCGGTATCGCGTAGCGACCGTAGCGCTTTTTAAAATACGTGTTTAGCGATTACAAGGGAGAAATATTTATGCGATGTATTTTCTAATAAATTTTCCGATACGGATGCTCCGACTATTTTTAGTAACGGGAACCGGAGCATCAGGAACAAAAGGAAAGCCATATTTGAATTGCGATAGTAGCTTAAAGCACAATATCGCATGTTAATTTTTTATTATTATTGTCTTGTTATAATACATAAATAACAAAATAGATATTTTACCTTTTGGCTTTTTAACTATACATAATTGCGTCTTCCATCTCAAAAAATTAATAAAAGAGGTTCAAATATTTTTAAATTATTTAAGAAGTTTTAAAAAAAATTCGGATTCACCTAAGAACAAAAAGTCAAATTGGTCATTCTATAAAGAAATATTTGAACAGTAAAAAAACAGTTAAACTGACAAAAAAAAAATACTATGGACACAATTCTATTAAAATATTATAATCAGAGTTAAATTAAAATTCTAAAATTATAATTAGATTAATTAGATTAACTGAGACCACGTAGTCGCAAGATGAGTAAAAGGCTCGATTAACTCACAGAATCGAGTAAGGACCAGACCAGACATTCTGCACAAAGCTACGGGACTATGGTAATTGTTAAAATTAACTTATTCAAAAGTCTCTAGCTGTGATATCGCTCGAAACTATTTTATAATTTTTTTTCTTCGATTTATTCAAACTTTCAGGAGTTATAAAAGCATTATTATATTCTCTGTACTGGCATTCTGCGAAATATATAAATAAATAATGCATTAATATTTGTAAGAAATATTCTTGCAAAAAAAAACTAGTGGTTATTTTGTAATTTAGAGTTAAATATGTGTAGTCGCTTAGAGAAATTCTAATCGTGGATAAACGATTATATGCGGAAGATAAACAATGGTCAGAATTATTCTATTAAGAAAGATTAATTTTAAACATTTATTCAATTTAAAAATCTGTAAATATAAAAAAAAAAAATCACTATCATATACTTTGATCTTAAACACTTAGAAATAAATAAATAAAAACTATGTTGATAATTTAGCTTATAATCTGGGAGGGGGAAGAAAACCTAATGGCTATTTAGTAATTCATAGTTAAGCATGTGTAACGCTTTGGAAATTTTCATAACCAACACAAACTAAACATTTTCTTACAACCTAAGTGGATCAAGTAGTCAAAACAAGGAAATCATATGGGTATACAAGTGTTGTAAAATGTTTAAGAAGTATGTGTAACACAGCCGTCTGGCATGCTTTAAGAATTCAACAACCTGTTGGCATAGACACTGGAGCTTCAAGAGACTCTTCTGCAAGATTCTTGAGCTGCTTGTGATCATTGCTTGATATTTCATTCAGTGGATACTTCTGCTTTGAAGAGGACTACAAATCTGAAGGACATAAGTAGCCATAACTCTTCAATGTATTTTATTTGTGGGACATCCTGCTGTGAGAAAGAGTCTTAAAGGAACGTTACTGATGGTGTTGATGAAGATGTTCCATTCCCGCTGGAAATTCGGTTGGATTCAGACAGTCAGCTTGTGTGTAATTGTTAACCATAAATAAGGAATATTGTTAATGGATTCTGTTAATTTTGCCATTAATCCACGAGTTTCAGTGCTATATACTGATGTCTGATGAGAATTATTTAAATGGAAATAAATTTTGTGGATTGGTGAAAATTTGAGGTGCATTCTACAGTGATAATGAACATAACTGATCGCATTGTGATGATGTTCTTTTCCCATTAGAGTTTCTGTTGAATTCAAATAGTCAGCTTGTGTGTTACCAATAACCATAAAGAAAAAAATCCTTCCGCTGGTTTTGTTGATTTTGTTAGAAAAAAATCACGAACACCAGTACTTATAATTTACTAAAACAAAAAGAGTTTTTGTAGATTAATGAAAATTTGTGTCAGTCTGATAAAAGGTGTTTCATCCATTTTAATTCTGGCACATAATTAAATCTATTGCTCATCTTTAAATTAAAATTCTGTGTGAATACTGTGTTTGTATAACAGTAAACCATAAATCAATGGATATTTGCATTTAGAACTAATTACACATAACATACAACTGGAAGAAAAAAGCTGCTGAATAATGAAAATTATATATGAGTTAAAAATGGCTGAAATATATTAGAAATCAATTTTGAGGCTAATTTCCATCAAATTATTTATGATCATTCTACAACCTGAGTTAAGAACAATTAAGAATCGAGTATTTTGAAAAAATTATTTAATTATTTTAATACCAGTAGAGATCATTTGTGTGCCGTTGAAAATTGCTTCTACAATTAACTCTATTATTCTCTAGATAATATTTAAAAAGGAAATTGAATAACAACAGAATGTAATGATAAATGTTCTTACTATCTATAGAAAATGTTTTTCTTTGTTTTTTGAAAATTTTCACTTTTTTAGAAAAATGAAAATAATTCCTCTGTCGTGAAGGGAAAAAAAGTGACATTATATTTATTGATTTCATTTATCAACTTTTATCATTTCAATACGGCAAAAAATGCATTAAATATAAATTTGCTTTACAAGTGATAACGCTTAAAACACTGGAAATTTAATACAGTCAAAGATTGTTATGAAAGCCTTTTGAACAATTGGCCGGTGGGACTTAAGAAATTTAATTTAAACATTTACTCTTCGACTATTTTGTCTTAGCAGAGGAATCACGTTCTTTTTATGTGCGACTGTTTTCGACGCATAGAGCCTCGTTTAAAGTAAGTCAAACAGAAAAAATATTTTGAAACTGGATTTGAAATAAGTGATAATAGACAATGCGTAAAACACTGGAATTTCAACACTTTCAAAGGCTATTATGAAAGCCTTTTGAACAATTGATGGGTGAAGATTAAGAAATTTTCTTTAAACGTTTAGTAGTCTAATACTTTGTCTTAGCAGTGGAATCACGTTCTTTTTTGCTATTATTGTTTTTGACGCATAAAAGCGCGTTTAAAATAAGTCAAATTAAGAAAAAAAAAAGGTTTTGAAACCGGATTTTAAACAAGTGATAATAGATAATGCCTAAAACAGTAGAATTGTAACACGTTCAAAGACTATTAGCCTTTTGAACAATTGACCGATGGAGATTAAGAAATTTACTTTAAACATTTAGTAGTCTATTACCTTGTCTTAGCATTGGAATCACGTTCTTTTTTTTTTTCTATTGTTGTTTTTGACACAGAAAAACTCGCTTAAAGTAAGTCAAATAGAAAAAGATTTTGAAACTGGATAATTTCAAGTAATCGCATGTTTTGCGAAACTATTTTAATGTAAAATCCTCCGCAATAGGAATTATTTTCAATTCTGGTAAGTTATTATTTCATTCTTATCCAATATTGATTTATCTTTGTGATATCTAACGAATATATATATATATATATATAGGAAAAGGTTCATCTTCTAGTATTACTCCTAAAAACATTATAATTCAACAAATTAATAATCTGCATCGTAATTATTTAAAAAATTACAATTGGTTTCTAATACGTAAATATATTTTTGGAATAAAAAAGAAACATATAGTACAATATTTAAATATTTTTCTCAGTAAAACTTACTCTAAACATTTTTCAGATGTTTTTTATGATCTCATTATGACTCGTGTCAACCTTTACAATATAAATTTACTAAAAAAACCTAAAAATTTACAAACTAATACTCAAATGGTAATTACTTTTTCTAATCCAATATTTAATAAAATCAATATGAATTCCATATTAAATGATAAAAACTGTCTATTTCCTATTAATAATATTCATATATCTAAAACCTTTAAGTATCCCATATCTATCGGTAGAACGATTTTTAACTATAATTCTTTCTCTAAATCTTCTTTTGATACTAGTACATTACCCTGTATATGCAATGACCCCCCTCTCTACAAAAATATATAAATAAAGATCATGGACATATTATTACTGGTAATCTTAATCTAGTAGATTATTTACAACTTAGAAGAATTATGAGTTATGGGACCAAGTACAGAATTCCATCCAAATTAAACATTAAATCTATCATAAAACAATTTACCTATGATATAGATATATTTATTTATAAACTTGCAATTTATTATAATAAACCCATTGAATATTTTAATCAATGGAAAATATTAGTTATCGATAAATTAACCAGTTCCTTAAAATATAATATTTCACACCTAGAATATGTAAATACACAGCATCTGTTTAAGCAAATCAATAAATTACAACAAAACTTTGTAATAACTTATGTTGATAAATCTCCCAATAATTATGCAATCATTTGTAAATCTTATTATCATCAACAGCTTAAATCTAGTATATCTAATAATAACGCATTCCAAAAAATTAATGATAACTTACTTGCCAATAATCGTAAAATTAAAGGATTCTATAAATTATTAGACATTAACCCTACTAACTTTAAATATCCTTATCTAGTCCTTATACCCAAATTTCATAAGCATCCTGTTAAATTCAGAACTGTTACAATTGGTTGCAATACTTACAATAATGCTGCTAATAAACTTCTATTAGTAATACTTAATCAAATATATAATATTACAAAAAAAAAGTGATAATACACATTGCATAAAAAATAGTTATGAACTGGTCCATATTATGAAAAATCTCAAATGTATAAAAAATATCACTACTTATGATTTTAAGGATCTATTTAATAATATCGATTTATCGGATTTACATAATATCATAAATGAGCTTTTAAAAAAATATCAACACGAGTTGGATATATCACATAATATCGATTCTGATTATTTTCATACCTTAACCAATTTCATTATCTATAATAATTTTATCATGCATGATAACAATATATACAGGGTGATTCCGAATTTTTTTTACAATAAAAGAGGGGTGATAGTACACATCAAGACAAACAATATTAAATAGGAGACCAAGGGTCCAAAACGTTTTCCTAAGGAGATAGCCGCCATTAAAATTTAGGGACCAAAATTTCAAATAAACATAAAAAATGGAAAAATCGCTCGATTGATTTGCGGTTTTCACTAAAATTATTCTTTATGTCGGCATTTTCTTGAAATTAAATTATAAAGATAAATTTCAAAAAATGCCGATAGAGGGCGCTTTGGACTTTGGAGTAACGAACAACTATTTTTTGCCGGTATTATTTTCATCTCGTTAAATGTTTTCGTAAGCTTAGACTGAAACTTAAATTTTGAGCTCAAAATCTGTAGTTGGGAGTGGTTAAGTAACACAAACTGAGTTGTGTTCAGAGGGTTCAAATTTCAAATGATTATAAAAAACGGAAAAATTGGTCGATTGATTTGTGGTTTTCACTAAAAATATTCTTTATTTAGGTATTTTCGTGAAAATAAATTATAAAGATAAATTTCAAAAAATGCCGATAGAAGGCGCTTTAGACTTTGTAGTAACGAAACACTCTTTTTTGGCGTTATTTTTTGCATCTTATTAAATGCTTTCGTAAGCTTAGACTTGAACTTAAATTTTGAGTTCAAAATCTGAATAGCTGGGAGTGGTTAAGTAGACAAACTTAGCTGTGTTCAGAGGGTTCAAATTTCAAATAATTGTAAAAAACGGAAAAATTGGTCGATTCGTTTGCGGTTTTTGCTAAAACTAATTTTTAAATCAGCAGTTTTCTTGATCAATCAGTGTTTTCTTGAAAATAATTTTTAAAGATAAATTTCACAAAATGCCGATAGAGGGCGCCTTAGACTTTGGAGTAGCGTTCAACTATTTGTAACTGTTATTTTTTTAATCTCATTAAATACTTTCAAATGCATGGACTTAAAATTTGGGCTGAAATTCTGAATCGTTGGGAGTGTTTAATTAGCGAAACATTGAATTGTGCTCGAGGAGAAAAGAGGGTTAAATTTTAACTCCTGAACATACTTCAGTTTGCGCTTCTTAACTCCTCATACCGATTCAGGATTTGACCTCAAAATTTAAGTTTAAATCTAAGCTTCCGAGAACATTTAAAATGCTTTTGCAAGCATTTAATTAGAACCAAAAAATAATGGTTAAAATGAATTGTTGATTACTCTGAAGTTTAAGGCGCCCTCTGACGGAATTTTTTGAGATTTATCTTTAAAAATTATTTTCAAGAAGATACTGACTTAAAGAATAGTTTTATTTTAAACCGAAAACGAATCGACCAATTTTTCTATTTTCTATAATTACTTTAAATTTGTACCCCCCCCCCTCCCCCTTGAACACAGTTCAGTTTGTGCTACTTAACCACTCCCTACTATTTAGATTTTCAGCTCAAAATTTAAGTTTAAATCTAACCTTCCTAAATCATAAAAAGATGCAAACAATAACGGCAAAAAATAGTTGTTCGTTACTCCAAAGTCTAAAGCGCCCTCTTTCGGCATTTTTTGAAATTTATCTTTATAATTTATTTTCACGAAAATACCTAAATAAAGAATAGTTTTAGTGAAAACCGCAAATTAATCGACCAATTTTTCCGTTTTTTTTAATCATTTGAAAGTTGAACCCTCTGAACACAGCTCAGTTTGTGTTACTTAATCACTCCCAACTACAGATTTTGAGCTCAAAATTTAAGTTTGAGTGTAAACTTATAAAAACATTTAATGAGATGCAAAACATACCGGCAAAAAATAGTTGTTCGTTACTTCAAAGTCTAAAGCGCCCTCTATCGGCATTTTTTGAAATCTATCTTTATAATTTAATTTCAAGAAAATGCCGACATAAAGAATAATTTTAGTGAAAACCGCAAATCAATCGAGCGATTTTTCCATTTTTTATGTTTATTTGAAATTTTGGTCCCTAAATTTTAATGCCGGCTATCTCCTTAGGAAAACGTTTTGGAGCCTTGGTCTCCTATTTAATATTGTTTGTCTGGATGTGTACTATCACCCCTCTTTTATTGTAAAAAAAATTCGGAATCACCCTGTATATTCAAAATGTTGGTATACCACAAGGTGGTAGTACATCTAGTGTATTATCTGACTTATACTTATATTACTATGAACGTCATTATTTAAATAATAAAATACATTTATATCGATATATAGATGATGTAATTTTAATTGATATTGATAACACCTGTATATCTCAATTCCCTGTTGATTATCCTTCTAATCTAGAACTTTCAAAAAACCTACTTTTTAATAATACAATCAATTTCTTAGATATTAAAATTATATTAAAAGAGAACAAATTTATAACTGATATTTATGACAAAAGGAAAGAATTTAATTTTAAAGTTAATACCTTTACTAATTTTAAATCATGTCTTCATAATTCTGTATATCGTAATATAATACTTAACCATTTATATAGAATAAAATGTTTATGTTCTTCCCATTTAATTAATACTAATATTAAAAAACTTGTATATGATGCTATAAATAATGGTTATCCTAAAAAATTCATATATTCTTTAATTTATAATTAGATATTACATGATCTTATAATTAATTCTTTGCGTAAAAAATGTATAAAAAAATTATAAAACATAAAAATAATAATAAAAAATTAAAAATGTTAAAAAGTAATAAAAAAAATATATATATAGGATGGTTGGGTGGGTAGATGTTAGAGTACGGAGGAGGGTGGTGTTGTCTGGATACAAACGCAAAGGTTAATTATTTTAAAAAAAATTGAGAGTGGGTTATTTATTTTAACTTATTTTAACATATTTTTAAACTGTTTAATTGACACCAATATATGGATATTTGTCTAGTTATATCTATAGTTAAATAGCTATATTTTAATTATCAAATTTATTTTAATGTTATTGATATAATTTTTGGTATTATTATTAATAATATCATTACTATTATTATTTTTTTTTACTTATTTTTATTTTTATTTATTTTTATTTATTTTTTTTTTTAATTTTTTTTTTTTTATTTTTATTTTTTTTATTTTTATTATCCTATATTAAGATTATGAGTTTTTACCATGTAAAGTCACAATAAATGTTACTGATTAAAGTAACAAAATGGTATTTTAAGTTATATGTTAATATGAATGTTATCTCTTAATTCAAATTTTAATTATTTTATTAATTAATTTTGTGTTAATATCGATTATTAATTATTTTCTCTGGTTCAATTATATTTCCATTCAGCTTTATCATTCTTGTTTGTTATGGATAACTATTATTTTTACTTACTTTCAACTCCTTTTTGTAAAATATCTTTGTCCCTTGTTTAATAATTTGGTTTTTGTGTGTTGGTAGCCCCAAATACGTATTATTTTGCTATTTCATGGCTAATACGTGGATGAAACCGCACACTTCATTTGTAGTTCCAGAGCATTTGGGGCCTGATGATTCTGCTTTTGGAGCTACAAATTCTATTTGCATTCATTTTATTTATTTTTTTTTTTCAGATTTACTCGTTACACTATTTTTTTATTTTATTATAATTCAATTCAATTCTAATTCTTCGTTTTGGTTTATTGTTTTATTGATAAAATCCATTGGTGAATCTTGTCTACTTTTAATGGTATTATATATATATATATATATATATATATATATATATTATTACTGGAATTTTTGCTAAGCAAAACCATTCAGTTAAATCCATTTAATTAACCTAAAATAACAAGTCTTAGAAAATACCGAAAGAGTTCTAATCATAGCAATACCATGTGAAAATTGTTCTTGATTTTGTAGCGAATTATTATAAAAAAATTTTAATGTGTAGCTATATTTTAATCATTTTTAAACTTATAGAATTGCTGCTGATTTTATAAAAGCGTGTTAGATAATAGTTCAAATTAAATGCAAGTTAGTTATTAGTTTTGTACAAAATATTTTAGTAGCAATTTAATGTTTTATCCTTATTTATGGTTAAAACCTTAAGAGTCATAAAAATAAATAAAAAAATCCACCAAGAAAAAGTTTAGTTATGTGAATTAAAGGGAACAATTCGGTTTCTTTTTACCAAAATTTTCTCTTTTATTAATAACAAAGAAGAACCCGTCGAATTTCGACGAAAGAAAATATTTATGAAGGAATTGTTTCATTGACTTATAATGAGCCTACAAAGTTAGTTACAATAAAAAATCCATCTAATAGGGGTTTTTCTAACTCGCATACACATATTATTTTAACCTAAAGTTAACAAATATATGTCTATGAAACTCAGTTGTCCGAATTATTAAAATTAAACTTTAATCGTAATGTAAGCAGTAAAATATAATAAAGATCTGCTATTATGACGAAGTTATTAATTAAGGCTCTTATGCTTGGTATTTCTAAAATGATAAACTGCAAAATTTATTCCACTTTGGCTTAGTCATAGAATTTTTCCCCCGTGAAATCTAAATCCGACATGTGAAAAGGCAAAGGCTAATGGAAAAATTGCAACATAAAAATACTATAATCTGCTTTTTTTTCGGCTTTTCCCCTTTATTTTCAATAGAAATGGAGTTCTTCTGTTGCCACAATTAGAAAAACTACAAAAAAATTAATATATCAAAAATTTATTGAGATAAATTTTCAAACAAATTGCATTTAAAAGCACATTTCTTTCCTTACACGATGGTGTAAAAATTGAAAATATGGGATATTTAGAAATTTAAAAAAAATTTAGTAGCAAAAATAGCAAAACCGAAATTTCATTTCAAATTTCAAGTTGGCATTCGCAAAATGACGTACGCGTTACGCACAGATACGTTTGGCCTTTATAATATAGATGGCACAAAGAGCGATTGGAGATTTATTATAATGGCGATCTGTGGTCGTTCATTTAAATCTCAAAATATCTAAAAATTATATTTATGAAAGTTTTTAAATTTAATGGTCAAATTTGCTGTAAAAAAAATAATAAAACGATGGGCAGTAACAATAGGATAAAAAACTGCACAAAATTTGACCAAATGCTCATTAATGTTAACAAAAATTCAATTATAACTTCCTTGTTAATACTTTCTAACATAATTGAAAAGTGCGTTTATGAACTCGATTTGTCTGGTCGTGCAGTAACTCAAGAAAATATTCTTGAATTTTTATGAATTGATACCTGTTGAAGTTTACCATGCATGATCGGTATTGATGATGAATTGTGTAGCATTTATAGTTCGTTTACAAGGACGCTCAAGACAATTCCATTATATTATGATTAATGGGGATAAATCGTTTACAATTTATTTCACTAATGTTACAGTATTTCATATATACCAATGGTTCAGTGCGACATGTAAAATACAATTTAATGTAATATAGCAAAGCGTACTTTTTTGGTTACATGTGAAAAACAATCGATGATACCATTGATTGTGAAATATCTTCGATTGATCGGTGGCATCTTTTCTCTTAAGCATTTCAAAATCAATTTTGCTTTTCAATCAAAAATATAAAATAAATCAGTGCAGATATATCACACTAAATTTTTTGTGCGTGTGGTGGTTTTTTTTTATATATATAAAAATGAAGCCTTTTTTTGTGGGAACATTAATTCGAGAGTACCTATAATTTCATTTGTGAAAACAATGCTGATTTGAATTTTTATTAACTCCAATTTTTAATAATATATATATATGTCTCGACGAAATGTGAGTATACTGTATCAGAACCCGTTTTAAAAACATATCGAATGAATCTTATTCATTATTATGCATTTTCTAATATGAATAGAAATAGGGCATGTTGACAACCGACATAATGTATGTGATTTAAATTGATACATATCACTGATGGGCACAAGAAGAGGCTTACTTTTGAATCTAGTGTGCATGACATTTATCGTTTATACAAAATAATTTGATTACATTACTATGAACAATAACTGCTGGAAGGGCGTTTACAACTGTGGTATGCGTTTTACTAATTATTTTCCTGGTAATTTGTGCGTATAAATTCTATACATCATATTTGGAATTACTCAAAAGAACTCTAGTACATTTCCGCTTATACACGGAAAAAGCTGAACAGGAATATTGAACTTGTCAGGTGTTTCCGAAATGAATTAAATTTGTGCATATTATGTAATATATATACACGGACGAACAAAAAATATTTGCTTTTTTTTTCTTTTTTCTTTCTTTCTTTTTTTCTTTTTTCTTTTTTTTTTTTTTTTAGACGATATAGATCGTAACTGCTAAAATTGATTTTTCAAATTCCCTTTTGTTTTTCCAAATAGTTTACTTAGACTTTATCTTTCACCTCATTAAACTGAGAAGTTTTGTCACAGTTTTATGGAGGTTTTAGTAGGTGTTTCATAATCTACGCCTAAAGCTTCATTTTCTTTCTTGTATCAAAAACATTTTGTCATTATTTCCAAAAGCTATTTGAAGAGTGGCCATATAAGTCTGCAATGACCCTGGCTTGGCCCTAGGACCGTAGCTGCCAGACAAAAAAAATTGAACGGGCCCACCGGGGCTATGAAAAAGATTAAGCGAGTCTACAGGCCTATCTTAATTTTTATATCAAAAAGGGCCTGCAAAATTTGCTCACTGAAGACCGCTAGCAGGCAATCGGCTAATCCACCGTAGGAAATTCTCTCAAAAACTTCTAACACTAGAGGAAGGTTGGTAAAATTGTTGGTTACTATGGAATTACACTACACTTTTCTTGGTTTTTTTTTTTTTTTTTTTTTTTTTTTTTTTAATTTATCCAGGAAACATTTCAATATACAGTAAAACCTCTAAATTACGGACACCTCGGGAACGCTGAAATTGTCCGCTATTCGGAGGTGCCGCATTGGGAAAACCTCAAAGATTCAAAAATCACTAAGAAATGCTTAATGTTTCAATAATTGACTTTTATATGTCCTAAAAACTCTATTGAATGATTAATTAGAAAAAAAAATAAGCAATAAATCTGAAATAAAATTGTGCACATCTGTATCCACTGTTTATTATATTCTTATGAAAAAAATTCTGTTACAAAAGTTTACTTTTGCTTGGGATTACATGCAATTTGTTTTTCAATGTGACGTTATTTGGACATTATAGAGTTCCGGGCGGAGAGGTGGGGGGGGGGGGAGTGCACTTTTGGATCATTAACTCCTGCGCGACGGGAGCCTTTTACGAAATTATTAATGTTTTGTCACCGGTTTTTTAAATACAGAAATTTTTGCCTCATTAAATGGAGAAAATGTTCCGATTAAATAAGGCAATTTTTACAGTAAAATTTTACTGGCGGAGATAAACAAGAATTCTTAAACTTTCTTGTGTCACGTTTACGTGTCACTCGTCTACAAGAGGTTAAAAGAATAAAATCTCAAACTTTTCCGGGGGGACATTTCAATGCTCTGTGAGATGTCTCTCCCGGGCAACCTTCTGAATTCAACACTGAACATGAAGGGGGGGGGGGGGGGAGGGATTTTCCCCAGCTCACGACGTACATTTATCTATTATCACAAAATTTATGTTACAATGTCCTGATAAATTTAGAGGCCTTTTTACATTTTTTTCATTTTTTTTTTCTTGTTAAAAAATACTTTTTTTCATTTTTCATCACCGAAAATAATGTCCGCTATTCGGAATGTCCGTTATTCAGAGGTTAAACATACAAAAATTCATATTTTGGGAGTGGGGACTGGAAAACTGTCCGTTAAATAGAGGTGTCCGCTATTCGGGAGTGTCCGTAACGGAGGTTTTACTGTATATATTTTTTAAGCTTGAATAGATCAATATATTTTACTATTCTTTTTAAAAGCTAAAGATGTAATTAAACCTCAACGAAAAAAAAGAAAAAAACTTTAAAATTTACATTTTTAGCTAGTAAAATCAATTCTTAAATTTTAAGGTATTTAATAAATTCTAAGATGTTTAAAATTCTACTGGTGGTACTTTTTTTCAAACCCAAAGGTGTTATTATATTCAAGCATGGAATAGATTGTTTTACTAATTTTTTTATTTATGTTTATTTATTTTTTATTTATGTTTTAAAGTATCATCTAAGAATCTGTAATTTAGTTTATTTAATATTAAAAACGTAAATAAAAAATCTCAAAAAAAAAAGAAAGAAAAAAAGAAAATGAAAGAAATTTTTGTCAAATATTGATATTTTTCAGGTTTTCTATAGAAAAATAAATTAATTAATTAATTAAAAAGTAAAAAAAGGCGCCCCTAAGTACGATATGTTCTTCCAGATAATAAAGTTTTATATTCTGTCACGTTAAATTTCATTAAATTGTTAAAAAAAAAAACCTTTGTTTTTGTTTTTAATATTGAAAACAAATTTCAGTTTCAGTTTCTAGTATTATGTACAGGTAAAGCTTATTGCGTTAATTTATGAATATCTGCTGACATTGTAGTTTTAAAGTAATAGTATTTAAAGGACTTTTTTTGTATAAACGGAGAAACGCTTTAAAAAAATAATAATCTTTATATCACTGAGTACCCGGACAATTTGCATAATCCTTGAGGTTATCATATTGTATCCACTGCGAAATTATATAACTAGATACACATGATTTATCTCAATTTTTATATTTTTCCGTGTAATATTTCAGTGAAAGTAAAACGCTGATCTTTTATTTTTTTATTTTTTTTTTTAAGTATTATATAATTTGCGATGCAACATACATGGGATGAATGATAAGCTTCTTAAGTATCCTTCAACACTGTTTTAATAAAAGGAAACGTTTTAGAGATACTTTGATATAAACAATATTAGAATTTGCAAATTTTATCTTATGAGACTGTAATATCGCAAAATAAATATCATTTTATAAGATTAAATTATACTAACTTTTATTGAAGTGACATAATTGATAACTTATAAATGATTCCAATTTTTATTTTTAATTTAATTTTAATTTTCATTTACTTGTTTATTAATTTTTCTGAATTCGAGATTGCGTTCATAGTCAGTCGTCCTTTTAAATTTTTTGTCGTGTTATCGCTAAATATATACATTTTAATTTATTGAAAAGTGTAATTTCTAGTTTAAAAAATTAGATACTCATAAATTGTAAATTCAAAAATTAAACAAGGAAAACATCCCACATATGATGAAACATTTTAAAATTTTAATTCAAAGTTAATTGATGTAATCGTTTATTTCAGCTTCCGTCCCCTCCCCCCGCACCACACAACGCACATTCAGTTTCTTCAACTGTATATTGATAATGGAATCACTGAAACAAATAATTGCTTTACAAAATGTATAACCGATTTCCTGTAGGGAGAACTGCGGCACATTGATACGGTTTTTTTCTAAGATTTTTTTTTTTTTTTTTTTTTTTTTTTTTTTTTTTTTTGTATTTAGAAAGTAGAAATTTCAAATTATTTTTCCATGTGGTGTCAGCAAAACTTGTGTAGTCTGTTATAAAAATATACAATCGTCGTTTTATGCAGTATTTTTGCATGTAATCTAAAAAAAAAATAATAAAAAAAAGTCATTTGTATCAATGTGCCCCATTTCCGGGGCAGATTGATACATCTCATGGGGCACTTTGATACGTTTAGAAAAAATGGAAACAAAATACCACAAATGCATATTTTTCTTAGAAAATTAATTAGCAAACCATTCTATATCTATGTATACACTGTAAAAAAAAAATTCAAGAAGTTACTAAAAATTTTTTAGTAAATTTATATTCCACAGAATTTTTTAGTAAGCATTACAAACTTTTTTTTTTTTTTTTTTGCAAGCGAAACAAGCATTTCTTTTGTAAACTGAACAAAAGAATTTTTAGCATAACTAACTTAAAAATTTTTAGTATGAGCCACCAAGCAAATTTTAGTAATAGCTCCAAAATTATTTTTAATAACCATTACGTGGACTCGAAGGGCAGGAGCTTCCTTCGAGCTGCATCCAGACTTGTGGAGCGGAAGGTTTTCGGCATAACCGCAATAGATGGCAGCACCAAACATTAGTACTGCTCCGTCAGGATATTCATAATGCCTTTATTAACGAGTACTTACACTGCATACATTCGGGGCGTATTTGGCAGTGGCCGGTATCGAACCCGGGGCCCTTTAGCCTGGAGTCCGTTACTATAACCACTATGCTATCAAGGCCACACCGAGTGAGTTTTAGTAAGAGCTATTAAAAATATAAAATTATTAACTCTATTCGTTACTAACGTTTTTCTAGTAATTCTTACAGATTTTCTTGTAACCGACTAAGATTACTAAAAATTTTTTAGTAATTACAAGGATCACTAAAGTTTTTTTTTAGTAGATCGACACTTTTTTTTTTACAGTGTAGAAATTCAAATCACCCACAATTTATTTGTAAGTAATACTAAAGTAATCAAAATTAAGTGAATGATTTCTTGATGTTCTAGCTGTTCCTTGTCTTATTGTTGGCTGTGGTAACTTTGTCATATCTGGTACTTCAACCCCAGCATTATCTTCTTTCTTAATAAAGATAAAAAAAATTACCAGGTTTTCTGTTTATAATTCGGTTTATAAACAGAAAATAAAGAATAATTACATTAAAAATTCTGTTTATAATATAATTATTCTTTGCTATTCTGCAGCTTGTTTCTCTTACTTAACATTTAACATCTCGAAAATACTTTTTTCTCTAGAAAATCTATATAAATTCGAGATTTGCCAGGCTGCCGTCCCTTTCTTTTGTTAGTTCGACTGGCACTAGATGTTGGGTAAATTCGTATGTTTTCTGTTTGCAAAAATTCTATAAAATGTTCTAATATAAAAAATTAGAGCTATTTCACTTTAAAAACTAATATTAGAAATTTTTGACGAAAAATGATTAGATTAAGGAGTGTATGGTAAAAAAACAATAAAAGGTAATGAAAAAATGAACTAGAAAAAAATTTAGCTTGTATCAATGTGCCCCGACATAGACTGTATCAATGTGCCCCATACAGTCATTTCGATTAAAATGAGTCTCAAATTCGACACTTCATAATTTACCTAACAATAAAGAATGAGGAACTGACAAAGAGCAGTTTTACTTGCCAGAAAGAGTATTTTTTTGGGTTGAAAATACACTAACAATTGTATAATACCATTTCAATAGTAGAACTCAAATTTACTTTTGACTTACAAAAACAATAAATCATCCGTCCCATTCCATCAAACTACTGAATCATGTCAAGACGTTCGTATGTAGTTGTGTACACTAGCATCACCTTTTGGAGCTGTTGTGAAACTTCCTATAATAACCCTTGAGCAATAGAGGGGGTGTATCAATGTGCCCCATGCATCAATGTGCCCCAGTTCCCCCTACCTATTATGCTTAATTATTGTAACTTTTCTCAGAAACTATCACACACATGAAATTTTTTATATGCATAATATGAATAATTCCTAATAAAATGAATCAAAACAGATAGTCTTTACTTTTTAAAAAAGTCTGGAATAAAAACCCTTTTAAATAATGAAAAATTTGCTTTTTTCCAACGAAAAACTTTTTTTTATAAAAATTTTGTACAAACTTTTGCAACAAAAATTCAGTGGAGATTGATCAGAGACACATGTGAAATATTCTATCAAGATTTGAAACAACAAAATGCAATAGCTCCTGTAAAAAAAAGGTACATCGAAGCTCAAAAAACAACATTTTGTAAAAACCTATTTTAAAGTTTGTGTTTGTAATACTTATATGTGTGATATAAAGAAACTGAATTATTTTTTAAAAAAATAATTTCTTGTGATTGTAGAAAACAAAAGTAATATTCCATTCGAAAGGGGGGGAATGAAGAAT
>CAXHSM010000659.1:906485-942300 GCA_964019185.1 Maratus speculifer
TGTGGTTTAAAGCGAAGTGTCACAGGAATTGTCAGCTACATTAAGCTTCAGTCTCTTACCATCCCATACACATTCGAAGAAATAAAACTAGAATCTCTTATCTTCATTTACTTTTATTAATAATCCTAAAGTTTTCTTATTTAATAAATATTTTCCTTATTTTAAATTATTATAAATATATATGTATATATATATATACACACAAATATATATACACACAAATATATATATATATATATATATATATATATACATATATATATACAGAGAAGAGCGATTACATTATGACCATCTTCCATCTATAGCACCCACCAGTGACTGAGAGCTTCTGCTCTCGAAGCTGGTAAAAGGGAGGTGCTGGGTTCGAACCCAATCGCGTTAATCGATTGTAATTGTTCGAAGTTTCGTGGTTGTCTTTGAACCGTGGGTAATTTGGCAGAAATGCGGGTTTGGTTCCCTTAGAAAGATCCCCATGAAGCGCACTCAGCCTAGGACCTATACCCCTCGTGCAGATAATCGGCCGTCATAAATAATACCAACACCATCTATAACAATGAAGTCTCCTAGGAACAAAACCAGAGCGTTTACGCGACTGGTATTAGATGGAATATATAAAGCACCCATGCACTGCATTTCTAAACATAACGTGATTAGCGACAAAATGACAAAAACAGGAGATTTATAAGACTTTGATGAAGGTCAAAATGTTATCGCTCGATTACTGGAAATGTCGATATCGGAAACGGAGTGTTTGGTAGTGATGGGCGAGTCTAGAATATTTTCCCGTCGATAAAAGATAAAAATATTAATCGTAAAAAAGCACAATCGATAAAGTCATCGATTAATTTCGAGAATATACAATCGAGAAGTTTTACAATCGATTATTAAAATCTTTGTTATTATATATTTAAAAAGCATAATTTAGTAAATACATGGTAACTGAAAAGAAATGGATTAAAAAAACAACAACAAACCAAAAGGATGCTATAATGGATCCACATTAGTAGAAAAGTCATGTAAAGGCGTTCCTTGGTTGCAAAAAGTTGTAAAGTCGCGAGTAGCAAAATAGCCAAAGAAAAAATAATCAAAAGCTCCCCTAGTGGAAAGAACATGAACTAAAAGAATACTAAAAGCGATCAAAATGTTTTATTGATTTTTGTACATCATTTGAGATACGTTCTACAATTTCCCCGTTATTAGAAGACTCTCTATTAAAATACATTAAACGGACCACCCGAGGGACAAAGTAGCGGAGGAGCAATGAAAGTGCATAATATGAATAAATGGTCATAAGGTTTTCCAACAATATATCACATGATAGGTGTCGGTTAAATTTATTAAAGAGCTTCCCGCGGGGGCAAAGAGAGGGGGGATGAGCGTGCAAGGCATATAAAATAAAATGGCGATTACAGAGCTTTCCAATGATATATCACGAAAGATGTATCAACAAAAGATATAAAAATGCTCCCCTTAGAATTCCAACAATTGCAACACCCGGAATACAGCCTGCCCTCCTTGTTTGTGAATGTTTCATGTATTATAAATTATGTATTGAAAGTCTCCACAAAAGAAAAAAAAATCCGATCTGAATTCACAAAAACGAAAAAGCTTTCCGTTGATACGTCATAAACGGATCCATAAAAAGTTTGAAATTTACTCCTCACTTCTCCACTATTTTTTCTTCCTTGAATACATCCGGAAATCACGCAGCCTCGCAGTAAAGTGTTTATATTTAATGTAATATATTTAACCAAAGGGGTCCATCAAAAATTCACAGCTAAAATTAAATTTATTCTCAAAATAGCTACAATTTAAAAAATTCACCCCCTCATCGCTCTCCTCCCCCTGCTGAAATTCAACCCTGGGAGGAGAAACGTTCATAATATGAAAGCGTGGTTCG
The DNA here is from genome assembly GCA_964019185.1 of Maratus speculifer. Taxonomy (NCBI): domain Eukaryota; kingdom Metazoa; phylum Arthropoda; class Arachnida; order Araneae; family Salticidae; genus Maratus; species Maratus speculifer. The sequence continues at coordinate 908,386 of CAXHSM010000659.1, forward strand.
AAAAACATTCCGATAATCAATCACATGAAGTGTCCAAAAAAATTTTGAAATTTACTCCTCACCAGCAGGTTTTTTTTTTTAACAGAATACACCCGAAAATAACGCATCCCCCTCTTTAAAATGTTTATAATTAATAAATTTTATTTGAAGGTTCCATCGGGAAACCACTTCTAAAATCATACTTATTCTCGAAGTAACTAGGATTAAAAAAATTCACCGCCCTCCCCTTTCGCCTCCTGAAATTAAACTGCAGGAAAAGAAAAGCCCATAATATGAAAGAGTATTCCGAAATCTTATCTGTGAAAATCACATGACGGGTCCAAAAAAAGTCTGAAATTCACTTCTCACCTGTGGCCGTAGGTTTACTTTTTCTTCCAAGAATACACCTGTAAATCGCAGCCCCCATTTTAAACTTTTTGTATTCAATAAATAATATTTCTTGGAGCGCTCCATCTGAAAACAACATCTAAGATGATATTTATTGTCGAAAGGACTACAATTTAAAATATTCACTCCCTCATCGCTCCCCCTCCCCCCTCCTGAAATTAAACTCCGGGAGGAAAAAGGTTCATAATATGAAAGAGTGGTTCGAAATCTTTCCTATGACCTATCACATGTCAGGTCTAAAGAAAGTTTTAAATTTACTTCTCACCGCTGGCGGTGCGTTTTTCCTCTTTCTTTCCAAAATACACCCGGAAATCACGCAGCCCCCACTTTAAAATTTTGTATTTAATAAATAATATTTACCGGAGCGCGCCATCTGAAAACAACATCTAAAATGATATTTATTGTCGAAATAGCTACGATTTAAAAAATTCACCCCCTCATCGCTTCGCCTCCCCCCCCCCCCCTATTCTGAAATTCAATTCCAGGAGGAGAAAAATTCGTAAAGTGAAAGAAAGATGTGAAAACTCTCCGATGATATATATGTAACATGACGAGTCCAAAAAATGTTTGAAATTTACATGTCACCCGTGGGTTCACTCATTTTTCCAGACTACTCCTAAAAATAACGTAGCCCCCACTTTAAAACCTTTATATTTAATAAATAATATTTACCTTAGAGTTAAAAAAAATCACTTTAAAAATAACATTTATTGTCGAGATAGTTATGATTTAAAAAATTCACCCCCTTATAGCTGCCCCTCTCACCCCTCCTGAAATTCAACTCCAGGAGGAGAAAGATTCGTAACATGAAAAAGAGGTGCGAAAACTACCGATGATATATATATATATATATATATATATATATATATATATATATATATATATATATATATATATATATATATATAAAACATGACGGGTCCAAAAAAAGTGTGAAATTTATATGTCACCCGTGGGTTCACTCATTTTTCCCAGAATACACCTAAAAATGACGAACCTCCACTTTAAAATCTTTATGTTTAATAAATAATATTTACCGGAGAGTTCCATAAAAAAAATCCGCATCAAAAGTAACATTTATTGTTGAAATAGCTACGGTTTAAAAAATACACCCCCCTCATCGCTCTCTCCTCCCCCCTTAAAATTCAACTGCAAAAGAAGAAAGATTCATAATGTGATAGAAAGGTTAAAAGAGCTTTCGTATGCGCCTATCATTTCAGCAAATGTCATCTCGATAAAATCAGGCTTCTCAAGAAACTCGTTGCTTCGCGATGAAAATCTACCTCGATGAGATTTCAGTTTTATCGAAGGACTTTAGCTTGTCGATGAATTTCTACCTAGATAAAAGCGACTTGTCTAACAACTTATGGTTTTCCGATGGAAACCTTTTTCGATAATGAAGATTTTCGTTCTCGCTGAGAATAGGGATGAGGATTATTATTATTAATATTGTTTTAAAGTTCTCTCTTTGAGGGCCTTTTCCAAGGGGAGGAGCTTGAACCCCTCTCCCCCCCCCAACATATACTTTAAAATATCGCTTATATTTTCTCTACCAATTTTAACTTAAAAGTTTAAGCTATATGGCACAACCGGGGCTGTGCCCTGTTGGTTATTCACCGACATAATTTTGCTCATTTTTTCACTTCATTTCAATTTTTAAAAGGCTGTAACTTTGCTTCTATGGGAGCTACAGCGGGGAGAAAAATTATAGCATAGCTAACTTTTCTTCGCTGCCCTTTATGCAGTTTTACTGTTTTCCCCATAGTACCGAGGTTTTCTTTGAGGGGGGTAGGGGGGGGCGCTTCTCATGTTTTGATGTAATATGTTTAATGAAAGCTTATGCTTCACACATTACCAATTTAGCATAAAAAAGTTTCTCCCGTCATTCTGGGTCATATTACGGACCCATAATGGGTTGAAATTTAAATTTCTCAAACTTTTTCGAAGTTTTCGCCAAATTGGCATCTGAAAAACATCGTGCCAATGTGGTGTGTATATGACATTTGTATCATATAAATATTGTTAACGACTGCTGGGCCTCCTCTCGCGTATAGGCGTTAATTTACCGCGGGTACTTGGTCCTTGTATTTCCTGCGCAATAAAATATTTCCTGACGTTTAAAAAAATACACACGTAATTGTTCAAGTTTTCACTTCTGTCGGCACTCCCAAAATGCCACTTTTTTTTTTTTTTTTTTTTTTACGGAGTTTGCATTAAATAATATTTATAATATGTATGGAATTTAGAAGAGCAGGAAGTTGTTGTTTGGCCTGTGACCACTTATTGATCTTATGCACCTCGATCTTATATATTTCCCCCCACTTGGTTACCTCAGGGGGAGGCAGTTTTCAAAATTTAACGTTCGATTCGAGATTACGTTTGGTTGTTCGTTCAATTCGAGATTTCTTTTTTTCTTTTTCTTTTTTCTTTTTTTTTTTTTTTTGTTTACAAGATTTTGCTGTGCGTGCGCACCGTATGATTGGTCTATGATGCCGTATACAACGAGGACCCAGTTCGAGGTTTCATATTACAAGATTGTGTATAAATTAGAGACACCAATGAAAAAAGGGGTTCACTAGCGAGTGAATTCGTCGCGTCTTTATTAACACCGACTCATTCACCTTAGACAACTCTTGATAAAATTGAATCCTGTATGGTATAATAGCAATTGCAAACTGGAGTCATCGAGAAAAATTTTACAAATTCGAAAGTTATCGAGATGTTCATACAATCGAGAAAATCGAGAGAAACTTCTTGAACCGAATTCGGAAGGGGGGCGATAAGAAAGCATCATAATATGAAAGAGTAATCCGAGATCTTCAAGATGATATTCAACATGACGGGTTTAAAAAAGTGAAAATTGTCCACCTCCCCCGCCCCCGTGAGTCCACCCTTTCGCCCCCAATTTCCTGCAGCAGGCACTTTAACTTTTTACATTTGATAAATAATATTTACCGAATAGTTCGATGAAAAAAACCACACTTAAATTGATAGGTATTGTAGAAATCGCTACAGTTTTAAACATATGTTCATCCTCTCTCCAGCCCCATCTTTGAAATTTTTTTTTAAAATAAATAATATTTATTGGAGGGTTCCAGGTACGTGACAGCATGGTAAGACTAAAATACGAGAAACTTTGAAAAATTAGTATTCATTTCACAAGTTATTGTCATATTCTCATGCTTCTTTCTGTACTTCGTTTCTCGATAAACCTTTCACTTCACAAAGCTTCATCGACAAAACTCTCCTTGATAAACCTCCCCATCTCTATTCTCAGCGAGAACGAAAATCATCGTAATCGAAAAAGGTTTTCATCGGGAAACCACAAGTTGCTCGACAAGTCGCTTTTACCGAGGTAGAAATACATTGGCAAACTAAAGTCCTTCGGTAAAACTGAAATCTCATCGAGGTAGATTTTCATCTTAAAGCAACGAGTTTCTAGAGAAGCCTGATTTTATCGAGACGAGACTTGCTGAAATGAGAGGCGCATACGAAAGCTCTTTTAACCTTTCTTTCAGATTATGAATCTTTCTTCTTTTGCAGTTGAATTTTAAGGGGGGGAGGAGAGAGCGATGAGGGGGTGTATTTTTTAAATCGTAGCTATTTCGACAATAAATGGTACTTTTGATTTGGATTTTTTTATGGAACTCTCCGGTAAATATTATTCATTAAACATAAAGATTTTAAAGTGGGGATGCGTCATTTTTAGGTGTATTCTGGAAAAAATGAGTGAATCCAAGGGTGACATATAACTTTCACATTTTTTTTGGACCCGTCATGATATATATATATACAGGGTGTCCGAAAAGTCTGGAAACGGTCGAATAACTCGAGAAATACATATGAGATTGAAAAACGTGAATATACGTGTTAAATATTTTTAAATAAGCTACTCAGTGATACCAAATTTGACCTTCGTAACCGACTCCCTGGGGGTCAGTGGGGGTCCAACTTTGAAATCTTAAATTATAACCCCCATTTTTTATTGCAGATTCGGATTCTACGGACAAAAATACGTAACTTTTGTATTTGATGTTTATTTCGAATCCTGGTTTATCACGGTGTAATCGAGCATATTAAATCCATACATTTTTCGGCTTTTCCAACGGGATTTTCCCTAATCGAAACTAATTGGGGAGAATTTATGACATCAAATTCTTCGTCTTTTGCAGGAATAGCGTTTCCTGAAAATCACCCGTGCCGATTATTTCGATAGTGCTACACAGTTAAAAATTTGACCCATTTGCTGTAGCGTCACTCCACAACTTTTATAGAATATCTCTTTCATGACCAATGAGAATGTTCCATAACACAGTAAAGTACACTGTAAAAAAATTGACCCTTTTGCTGCATCGTCACTCCACTGCTTTTATAGAAAACGATTACTTTACTCTGTTATGGAGCATTCTCATTGGTCACAAAAGAGATATTCTATAATAGCTGTGGAATGACGCTGCAGCAAATGGGTCAAATTTTTAACAATGTAGCACTATTGAAATAATCACCACGGGTGATTTTCAGGAAACGCTATTCCTACAAAAGACGAGGAATTTGACGTCAAAAATTCTGCCCAATCAGTTTCGATTAGGGAAAATCCCGTTAGAAAAGCCGAAATATGTATCGATTTAATATGCTCCATTACACCGTGATAAACCAGGATTTGAAATAAACGTCAAATACAAAAGTTACGCATTTTTGTCCGTAGAATCCAAATCTGCAATAAAAAATGGGGGTTATAATTTAAGATTTCAAAGTTGGACCCCCTCTGACCCCCAGGGGGTCGGTTACGAAGGTCAAATTTGGTATCACTGAGTAGCTTATTTAAAAATATTTAACACGTATATTTACGTTTTTCAATCTCATATGTATTTCTCGAGTTATTCGGCCGTTTCCAGACTTTTCGGAAACCCTGTATATATATAAATATATATACAGGGTGATTAAAAAAAAATGGGAAAAATTTTAAGGGGTAATAGTATACATCAAGAAAAACAATATTAAATAGGAGACCAAGGGTCCCAAGCGTTTTCCAAAGGAGATAGCCGCCATTAATGTTTAGGATCCAAAATTTCAAATAAACATAAGAAACGGAAAAATTGGTCGATTGATTTGCGGTTTTCTCTAAAACTATTCTTTATGTTGGTATTTTCTTGAAAATAAATTATCAAGATAAATACCGAAAAATGTCGATAGAGGGCGCTTTAGACTTTGGAGTAACGAACAACTGTTTTGCCGTAATTTTTTGCAGCTCATTAAATGGTTTCGCAGGCTTAGACTTAAACTTAAATTTTGAGCTCAAAATCTGAATAGTTGGGAGTGGTTAAGTAGCACAAAATGAACTGTGTTCAGAGGTTCAAATTTCAAATGATTATAAAAAAACGGAAAAATTAATTGATTGATTTGCTGTTTTCACTAAATCTATTCTTTATGTCGGTATTTTATTAAAAGTAAATTATAAAGCTAAATTTCAAAAAATGACGATAGAGGTCGCTTTAGACTTTGGAGTAAGGAAAAACTATTTTTTACCGTTATTATTTGCATCTCGTTAAATTTTTTAAAAAGTTTAGACATAAACTTAAATTTTGCGAAAAAAAATCTGAACGTTGGGAGTGGTTAAGTAGAGCAAACTGAACTGGGTTCAATGGGGGTGGGGATGTTCAAATTTCAAGTTATCATAAAAAACGGAAAAAATGGTAGATTCGTTTACGGTTTTCGCCAAAACTATTCTTTATGCCAGTATTTCCTTGAAAATAAATTTTAAAGATAAATTAAAAAAAATTCCGTTAGAGGGCGCCTTAAACTTTAGAGTAACCAACAACTATTTTTAACTGATATTTTTTGTGTCTAATAAATGCTTGTAAAAGCTTATAGTTAAATTTTGAGCTCAAAATCTGAATCGTTGTGAGTAATTATGTAGCGCAAAATTGAACTGTGTTCGAGGGGTGGGGAGAGTAACATTTCAACTCTTGAACATAGTTCAGTTTGTCTTTCTTATCCCTTCCCAACTATTCAGAATCTGAGCTCAAAATTTAAGTCTAAGCATTTGCAAGCATTTAATTAGACATATAAAAATAACGCTTAAAAATAGTTGTTGGTTACTCTAAAGTTAAGGGCACCATCAAACGAAATTTTAAAAAAATTATCTTTAAAATTTATTTTTAAGGAAATAGTGACATAAAGAATAGTTTTAGCGAAAACCGGAAACAAATCGACCAATTTTTCCGTTTTTTATAATCATTTGAAATTTGAACCCTCTGAACACAGTTCAGTTTGAGCTACTTAACCACTCCCAACTATTCAGATTTTGAGCTCAAAATGTAATTTTAAGTCTAAGCTTGCGAAACCATTTAATGAGATGCAAAAAATAACGGCAAAAAACAGTTGTTCGATACTCCAAAGTCTAAAGCGCCCTCCATCGACATTTTTCGGAATTTATCTTTATAATTTATTTTCAAGAAAATACTAACATAAAGAATAGTTTTAGTGAAAACCGCAAATCAGTCGACCAATTTTTCCGTTTATTATGTTTATTTGAAATTTTGGGCCCTAAACTTTAATGGCGGATATCTCCTTTGGAAAACGCTTGGGCCCTTGGTTTCCTATTTAATATTGTTTGTCTTGATAAATACTATTACCCCTTAAAATTTTTCCCATCTTTTTGTAATCACCCTGTATATATATATATATATATATATATATATATCATCGGAAGTTTTCGCACGTCTTTTTCATGTTACGAATCTTTCTCCTCCTGGAGTTGAATTTCAGGAGGGGGAGGGGGGAGAGAGGGAGCGATAAGGGGGTGAATTTTCTAAATCATAGCTATTTCGACAAAAAATGTTATTTTTAAAGTGGATTTTTTTTTTTTTTTTTTGGATCTCTAAGGTACATATTATTTATTAAATATAAAGATTTTAAAGTGGGGGCTGCGTTATTTTTTAGGAGTATTCTGGGAAAATGAGTGAACCCACGGGTGACATGTAAATTTCAAACTTTTTTTTTGGAACCGTCATGTTACATATATATCATCGGAGAGTTTTCACACCTTTCTTTCATTTTACTAATTTTTCTCCACCTGGAGATGAATTTCAGAAGGAGAGGGGGGGGGAAGGCGAAGCGATGAGGAGGTGAATTTTTTAAATGGTAGCTCCCCAGACAACACAAATACATCCTAAAAACATCCAGAAGATATCACGTTTCGGATATGCGTGATATCCTGTGGACCGATGAATTGGTCCTGTCGACAGTTACAGAACATCCCCTGGGTTTCGAAATGTCACACCTGTCAACATCCTATGGATGTCACTTCATGACACCTTTGGGATGGTTATAGGACGCTTATATTATACCCTCTGGACGGTCCTAAAATCATCCTAATAATGTCATATTCCAGATAAGCCAATATCCTATGGATGGGGGAATTCGTCTTGTGGACAGTTGTAGGACATCCCATGAAGTTCGAAATGTGAAACCTGCCAATGTCCTGTGGACAACACATTTTGTACAGTAATGGACAGTTGCAGATACCCCTAGATCACCCAAATTCAATCTGCAACCTATAATTTTCTTTTTTGACATACTAGGGATTATTCTAGATTTTTATTCTTGGGGCCCATTTTGTGAAGAGTAAAATCATTTTTGTGGGGGAAAAAAATAGTAATGAAACTTGAAACACAGTTACACAAATTCGAACCAAGCATTTATTAACAAAAACATCTTTAAATCTTTTTGCCAAAGGTTTTCTTTTTCATAAACTGGTTATATCTACAAATTACACATTTTTAAACAGTTTTCATAAAAAAAAAAAAAAAAAAAAAGAGTTTTATAAAAGAGCAAAAGGAATTTTGTGGAGGGGCTCATTTTATTAAATTTATTTTTTTGTAGGGACAATAAATAGGCCTCAAATTTCACCTGGATCGACCTCTGCATGTGTATAAAAAAGTGTGATCTTCAGCATTATTTTATACACATACATATACTTTTTTTTTTTTTTTTTTTTTTGCATATGCATAAAAAAGAATCCAAGAACTTCAGCATTTATATTCTTTCATGGTAAGATAAACTTTTCTGGCTATTTATAATAAACTTTGTAGTGAGTGATGCATCTACTTCTCAAGGGGACTCTCCATTCGAAGACATCCATGACAGTCTTCAAGCAAACACCTTCCTAATTGGACAGGTTTTTGAATTTATCAACACGTCAAATGACATGTCAGCCACCAAGTTCAAAAATATTTCGTTTTAAGCAATCACTGAAGATTTATTTAAAATTTAATCAACTTAAATTTATAGGATTTTACATTCTTAATTATTTAAACACTAATTTACTTTTATTTTATATTATATTCTACATTGTTAGTCACCAGTGGCCAAAGCAAAGTTCAATGTCATCACCATGGATCGCAATGTATTAAATTTAAATATTTTTAAACAATTTAGGATAGCTGAAGCTATTATGCTATAAAATTTTTTGAAATGAAGGTATTACTTTCAGAATTAGTTAAACAAAATATACCTGTATTTAAAAAACTGCAACCAAAATTTGAAAAGTACAAAATACTCTTATTAAAAATAGACCTTAGCAGTGGAATGAAAAATAGATGCTTAAAATTTTTGAAATTAAAACAAGAATTACCTAAATGTTTAGCATTAGCGAGCAGGTGATTTTAAGTGAAATCAACTTAATCTTCAATAATAATCAAACCAACCAAATTGTCAAATCATTTACAGAGAGACATGTTTTCCATTACATTATGATGCACACTTTATTATATACATTAGTAGTTTCAATAATATTTTTTGAAGTATTCACAGAATGCACTTTTAATCCTTCTAGCCAAGATTTTAATTCTGGATGAGCATTCTTGTTTTTCTATTATCTGAATGAGTAATTTTATTTAATGATGCTTCTTACAAAGTATCAAGTTGATTCCATGATGTTCAATTTATAATTTTCTTTTCAGTTTTAAACAAAATCTTAAATAAATAAATAAATAAATAAATAAAATAATGGAGTCATTGAAGATCCAAAATGGAACTAACAGAGTTAAGACTTTTCTTGTAAGATGTCCAGAATGACTACAAAAATGGTAATAATAATAATAATAAATCCTTTTTTAAGAGGATTTAAAAAAAAAATATTTCTTTTGAAAAGATAAAATTTTATGACACATTTAAAAAAATAAAAGCATGAAATTCGCTGACGTAGCGTTTGAAGAGATGGATAAGCAGTTGTGTGTCTTTATTTTTCACACTTGTAAACAGTTATTTCATTAGTACGACCATTATTTTCATTTTTAATATCTTGCTTTGAGAAAATTTTTTTAAAATGTCCATTTCGATAACATTTTTTGCAATATATTCTGCCTGTATCACAAAATATTAAGCACGGCACATTACAGTTTATGAATAAGATAATCTTGACAATATGCTTAATCTGCAAGGGAAAGTGCTAATATTTCTACAAGCAGACAAATTTACATGGTTTTAGAGTATTTTACAAACCTCCATTTCTAGCCACCTTGATATAGTTTATGAAAGTTGACATTTACATGGATACAGACACCTTTGAGATGAATAGTAAATGTGTGTTGGGAGCTAGTGCAAAAACATGCATTACTTTTCATTTAGTAATCCTTGAAATTGCTCCTGAATTTTAAAATCATACTTAAAGGTTTACATAAGTGATTCAAATTTATATATCTTTGAGATTCGGAAAAGGAAACTTTATCAAATTTGATTTCTATTTGAGAAATAAGAATGAGCCACCAGTACACCCCAACCATCACATAGATTAATAAGCTTGAATTCCATTTCAATACTTCATCACCCCAGGTTGACCCCTTCCTGCTTTTCTTTATTTTGTCTTTTAAATTTGTCCAATATAATTTTCACCTCATTCCGCCGGAGTATTGGATATTGTTTAAATGTAGGATCATGGACTGCATTTTATAAAAGGAATATTTGCATTGTATATTTCTATGCAAGAACAGATTTTAAAGAGCAATTATAAAATGTAAGAATATTTTACTATATACTTTTGGTATCTAATTTTTCTCCCCACCTCACAGCTGAAACTTTCAAGATTTAGATTATCTTAGTATAAAAGCTAAAAGGCCCATTTAGAGTTCATAGGCAATATAACATTATTAAAAAATAAATCCCATTAGGCCACTAAACTAATTTTGAAAAAAAAAAAAAAAAAAAAAAAAAAAAAGACACTTGGCAAATTAAAATTACCTTGCAATCAAAATAAAATCAAAGGTAAAAAAGCAAATTATTTTTCATCTTTTGTATGTAGACCAGAATAAATCAAGGTTATTAGTTAAATAAAAGTAATGATTTTTTTTTAGAACAGCAATTACCGAAAATAAGCGATTAAAGAAAATAATTTTTAAAAAATTTTATAAAAAAGTAATATAAATATTTTAATATTCCATAATTAAATTTGTTCAATTAAATATATTTTTTTTGAATGACCCTGGACAATTTCCAATAGGGCATAAGCTTTCTAAGCTGTGTTGTAATTTTTTTTTTTTTTGGGTTGGGGAGGGGGTCTAAAGATACGATCTGAAAGAAAAATATGAAAAGGAGAATTCTAGATCTGTACACCAATTTTTATTTTATCCATCTCTTATTAATATACACTGTTATATTTTTTCTCTAAACACAATTTTTTCTCTCTTCAGCATGCTTAGCCATGTTTTGATTATGTCTTCAACAGCAGACTTGGTAACAGATTGCTCCTCACAAACTGCATCTAAAACAGAAACAAATGAACATCAAAAAATTTACCTATTTACAAAAAAAGTTTGATTATTTTCACTTTTTAATATTTTAAAAAGTGCTTATTACTTGTCTCAAGTAATGCATAATTTATTAGAAAAAAAAATTTTAAGAAAATGAATAACTTTTTAATATTAGGTTTGTTTTAAATATGTCAAAAAGAAGAAAATGTTCAGTAAGTAGAAAAATGTTCAGTATACTGACTTTGAAGTTTACTAAATATGCAATTAATCGGTGACATATCATAAACATTTAAAACAGAATATTAATTTGGAAATTTTTCATATACAGAGCATAACTTTGTAGCCAGTATTTGCCTTCAAAAGAAAATAGGACATAAATAAAAAAATTTATATATTCTGATTTATTATGCAAGTTTAACTGATGATTTCTTATATAAAGCATAATTACATGTGTATGTATCATAGATTACGTGCCATGTGGGATCAGCAGCAGTGATAGAAATTGGGAGATAAAAGGCAGGCGTCAAATGACGACTACTGTAAAAACCTAAGGCGTCAAATTAACATTTTTAGTTGCAGTTTCTAAAATTCATATTAATATTACTGTAATACTGCATATAATTTTGGAGTGATTTGGAATAAAAGAATAATTTTGAAATTCGCAACAAATTTTCTTTAAGGTTACTACAGAGACAAGAAAAACATCCACTCCCAATATTTTTTGGGGGGGGAGGGGGGGTCGCACCACTCTTACGAATTTTGCGTTTTTTGATATCTTTTGGCAAAATTTGCCGTTTTCTCGCAATCTTTCGACGAAATTTGCAGTTCTTTTTGCGATCTTTCGACACAACTGGAGGTTTTTTCGTGATCTTTTGACGAAACTTGCCAGTTTTTTCGCAATCTTTTGATGGAACTTGCTGGTTTTTTCGCGATTTTTTGAAATATTTTGCTTTTTTTTTACGATTTTTTGCCAAACTTTGTCGTGTTTTTTCGCAATCATTTGGCGAAACTTGCCTTTTTTGATCTTTTGACAAGCCTTGCCATGTTTTTTTGCGATTTGTTGACGAAATTGGCAGTATTTTTTCGCAATCTGTTGACAAAAATTCGTCGTTTTCTGCAGGGCTGGGAACACCCCCCCCCCCCGTCAATTATGTGGGGTTTTTTCGCAACCCTTTGGCAAAAATTACTGATTATTTGGGATTCCTTGAAGAAATTTGCGTTTTTTCACGAGCCTTTGATGGAGTTAACAGATTAAATTGCGATCCTATGACAAGATTCTTATTTTTTCTGTAATTCTTTGACAAAATTAGCTTTTTTCTAAAGATTCTGTGACGAAATTAAGATTTGTTTTCACGATCCTTCATAGAAAATTGCATTTTTTTGCAATTCTATAACAAAGTTCGTCTTTTTCCAAGATTTTTTTGACGAAATTAACTTTTTTATCGATTATTTTATGGAATTCGTGTTTTTCTTGCGATTCTTTGACGAAATTTGCATCTCTATTCGCAATACTTTGTAGAAATTTGCCCTTTTTTTACGCTATCGTATAAAAATTTTTTGCTTTTTTGTTATTTTTTGAAAAAAAAAAATCGTTTTTTTCTCCCATCTTTTGCCGAAAGTGGCAATTTCTTATACAAGCAATTGATAAAAAAAAAAAATTTCGCGACTATTTCTCGAAATTCGCGATGTTTTTTAAGTTCTGATTTTTCAGACTAGACCATTTTTTTTTTCGGAGCTGAATGTCGAATAATTTTTTTAAAAAGCTAGGCATCAAATTTGACGACCAAGAATAATTTTCTAGTCGTCAAATTCAATTTTTTAGTTGTATTTGACGACTAACGACTGCTAATTTCTAACACTGATCAGCAGATGATTTTAAAATTTCAAATTGAAAATTTTAGCTTTATTTTTTTGTTGGAGTCAAAAAAAAAAAAAAAAAAAAAAAAAAAAGTAACATAAATTGTCCATTGTTATTCATCTAAAGTTAAATACATTTGGGCATTTGGCATCAAAATTATTTATAATTTACAGGAAATAATACATTTTCACTTAATTCTATAAAGTACCTATATACATTTAAAACATATAATGGTAACTAATAATTACAAATCAAAATAATTCTAGGCATAAAATGACTTCGATTTCCAATACTAGAAATGTTATTTTACAGATGAGGAAAAATATAAATTTTCATGGGGAAAAAAAAAAAAAGCTTAATTGTATGAACGCAACAAACAAAATATTGCATAGCTACCAACATCCTCCGTACCATCCGCTACCAAAATCCTTTTTAAACCCGGAAAAAATTTACAGTAAATTTTATCATTTCAAATCGACGTAATCCATTGAACAAGGCAAAAATTTTTATTAAATTTGTAAAAAAAAAAAAAAATAGATTCAATTAATACAATTAATACACATACAAATGAAGAATAGCAGATTGTAACTTTACAAAAACATTTCTATCATGTTAACATCTGAATATATTATCTTTAATAATTTATAATTTTCTGACTATTTATCAAGAATATTACTGTGTCAAAGTAAAATATAACTATAAAAAATTGCTTTTATATCTATGGTTTAATATTTTAAAAACACAAAATAAAATTCAAGCAATTACATAATTCAAGCAATGTTATATTTTATTTCATTTTTTTCTAATTCTCTGGATAATCGATAATCCGGATTGGGTCTGTTCCCAATTAATCCGAATTATTGGGGGTTTACTGTAACTACTAACAAACATTAATTTGTAACACTATAATTAAAAAAAAAAAAAAAAAAAAAAAGAATTTCTTGAGAGGGAAAAAAAAAAATCTAAGAATTATGACTAATCTTTAAACATTAAGATAGCCGGAAAAATTGGTGAAAAGCATACCATATATACTTGATTTTCCAGTACTGAAAGTTTTTCTTTTAAGAACTGCAGACTGCACTCATCCATTAACAGGAATTCTTCTAATTCAGGTGCATTTCAACTGCCAGTGGCGGTGGAAGTAGAAGCTGAAAGAGAATAGATAAAATTAAGTATGGAGTGATACAAAATATTTTCTGAGATCAATCATTTACAACAATTAACAACATTTTTAAAATCAGTATTTTTATCTACCCCCCCCCCCAACCCCTAAATTTAAAAACAGGATAAGCTAAAAAACCTACATTAAAAATAGACAGAATTTTAAACATTTAAAAGAACGTTAAATGTATAACAGAGATGAATTATCAATGCCTTGCAATTTAAGGCTGTCCACTTAAACATTACGATTTTATCACATTTTTGAAAAACATTACGAATGATATGAAGTTTGAAAATGACAATATAAAATTCCAAACAAATTTCCATACAAATTTCATGAAAAACCGGCAAATATTATTAGACGATCACAAAAAATGGCAAATTTTGTCAAATGATAGCGAAAAAGTGCCAATTTTGTCACATTTAAACACAAAAAAACGTAAATTCCGAAAATAAAATTCACTTCTGGCATTAACTTTTTTTGTGCCCCTTTGACGAAATTTGCATTTTTTCGCAATCTTTGGCAAAATTTGCCGTTTTTCGTGAATCTTATCAGAGAATTTTCAGTTTTATTGTGGTTTTTGGACAAAATCTGCCATTTGATTGTGATTTTTTGACAAAAGTTGCCGTTTTTCGCAAACTGTTTGACAAAATTTTCAGTTTTATCGCGATTTTTGAACAAAATTTGTCGTTTTTCACAATTTTTTTAAAAGAAATCTGCCTTTTTTTCGGGATTTTGAGAGAAACTTAGCCATTTTTTTTTTGCCAATTTTGCTGGAAATTAGTTGTTATTTCGCGTTTTTTTTAAACGAAATTCTCCTTTTTTGCAATTTTTTGCTTAATTTATGCATTATAGCGTGTCCGTATCATCGCTAAAGACCTGCATTTTTTCTAATGTGGGGCAAGAAGGGTGCTATTTTTTTGAATGAGCGACAAGAGGGGCACTATTTTACTAACTAAAGGGCAGAAGGGGTGTCGTGCCCCCCTGAAACTCTCCGGGGGAAACTCTGCTAAATGAAGTATTCAGTTAAAGAAGGTTCAACAACGAATTAAAAAAACACTTGTTAGCAAAGCATCATTCATCATATATAATGAGCAGGGGTGGGGAAATACATCATTTTGCTTGCCAGTGGCGAGCGGATTTTTAGTTTTTGAAAAACCAGAGTTTCCCCCAAGTTTCAAAAGGGACAGGGCGCTACAGTTCTGAAAAGGGCACTTTTATAGAGTTGAATCTAGAATCTAGCGGTTCAAATAATCGTGGAAATACAGAAATTTCGTCAAAAAATCCAAAAATTTTGTCAAAAAATTGAAAAAAAAAAGCAACAAGCATTGTTAAAAGATCGTGAAAAAGGTTTTTTAAACATTGCAAAAAGATGGCCTATTTTGTCTAAAGATCACAAAAAAGCAGGTTTTGTTAAAATATCATAAAAACAGATTTTGTTAAAAGAGCACAAAAACTTCAGATTTTGTTAAAAAATCACAAAAAAAAGGACAAATTTTGTGAAAAGATCGCGAATTTTGTTTAATGATGACAAAAAATGGCAAATTTCTTCAAAAGATCTGAAAAACTCACCAATTTTGTCACTTTTAAACACGAAAAAACTCACATTTTGAAAAAGAGGTGAAAAAAAAGCACACAGTTTGTAATGGGAATGGAATCTACCCATCTTTTCTCTAATTATGCCCCGAATGCAATTTTCTCTTCACACAAAAATGATTGTGAATCAGGAAAATCTGCTTTAGAAGCAAGAAAAACACAGTTTTGAAGCAGGAAAATTAGTTTTTAGAGCAGAAAAATTCACTTCTGGCATTAACTTTTTTTTTTTTTTTTTGGTGCCTCTAACAAAATTTGCAATTTTTTTTTTTTTTTTTTGATGAAATTGCTGTTTTTTTTGGGGATATTTTGACGAAGTTTGCATTTTTTTCTGCGAATTTTTGGTGAAATTTTGAATTTTCCATTTTATTGTGATTTTTGCTTGAAATTTGCCATTTCTAAAGAATTTTAGACAAAATTATCTGTTTTTTGCGAATCGTTTGACAAATCTTTCCGTTTTATTGTGATTTTTGGACAAAATTGGTCATTTTTTCATGATCTGAGAAAATCTGCCACTTTTTCGGGATTTTGTGACGAAATTAGCCATTTTTTTGCGAATCTTGCCAGAAATTAATTGTATTATCGTCGAAGGGCACGAGTTTTTAACGAAATTTACGATTTTTCTGCAATCCTCTGACGAAATTACGCGTCTCGCGGGATGCTATTTTTTATGTTCCATCGCTGATTTTTTTCGTAATTTAAGCGCTACAGCACGTCAGCATCATTTATGAAAAAAGGCTGTGTTTTTTCAAATGTGGGGCAAGAAGGGCACTATATTTTTGTATGAGCGACAAGAGGGGCTTTGGATTAGGTGAAAGAGGGGCGCAATTCTTTAAACTAAAGGGCAGGAGGGCTGGAGCGCCCTCCTGAAACCCTCTGGGAGTAGGGGAAAAGTGGCGGTCCGGCCTCAGGAGGAGGATTGAGGATCGGTGGTGGTGGTGGGATCCTCCTCCTCAAGCCTCCTCCTCCACAACCCTCCTCCACAATCCTCCTCCTCCTCCTCCTGACATCGTCTTGTAAGAGAAGGGGTTAAAAAGGGGGATTAAATTTTTTTCGTGAAATTTGAATATTTTATGCTATAAGAGAGGGGTAAAAGGGGGATAAATTTTTTAAGTATACTACAATACGAGCGGTTCTTTTGATTGTTGATTAAGAGATGAATGATTCATATTAAATTAAAAATAGTAATTAATTAAAAGGTAATTAAAAATAATAATTAAAAATAATGAAGGGACTTAGAATTTTTCGAGCGGTTTTTTAGTCAAGTATAGTACGTAGTAGAATTTAAGAAATGAATAATAGCAATTAACAATAATTAGTAATTAATTAAAAAAGGTAATTAAAAATAATAATTAAAAATAATGAAGGGACTTAGAATTTTTCGAGCGGTTTTTTTAGTCAAGTATAGTACGTAGTAGAATTTAAGAAATGAATAATAGCAATTAACGATAATTAGTAATTAATTAAAAAGTAATTATAAATTATGAGTGAAATTTTTTCAACATACTCTAGTATGAGGGTGATTCGAGTAATGATTTATTAAGAAATTTTTAATAATTTAAACTTTAAAATTTTCAACAGTTTAAATTTATTTTGAGTCAAGTGTAAAAGTTAATCCAATTTAACAAATGAATCATTAAAGTTAATTTCAAATAATAATTAAAAATAATGAAGACCACTTTAATTATTTCGGCGTGTTACAGTGCGTGGGGTATGTTTTTCGATTGAGTTATGCTATTGTTCATTTAAAAAGGTAATTAAAAATAAGGAATGAAGCGACTTTTTTTTTTTTCCACCGTGTTTTAGATGAGGAGTTAAGCGGGTATTTGGGTACACAGAATGTTTTTTCTATACTATTGTATGAGTGGTTTTTAATTTTAATGTGTCAACTTAAAAATTTTCAGTTTAGTGAAATTTAAGAGTTTATTTTTTCGATTTTAAATGGGAATTTGGGGAGATTTTTTTTTTTTTTTTTTCCCCACTGTGCTCTTACATGATGAGTTAAGCGGGTATTTTGGAGGAAATTATTATTTTAGACTAATCATTCACGAAGGATATTTTGCGGACATAAGTGTTTAATAGGGGGACTTTAAATTTTGCAATGGGATTGACGTGCGCTCGTCGACCTAACCGTACGGAGTTTGTCATTTTCTTCGAATCATGGGTGCATATTGGCTTAGACTATCTTAGAAAGACTTCCACCACCTTTATCTCTACCCACCGTCATAAATAACACATGCTGGTAATGGGAATTTGTGAATATTAACTTTAAACATTAATTTAATGAAGGAACTTTAAAATTATTTCGAGTACTATTTTTAGTTAACTATGTTATACACTTGATATTTTAGATTAGTTAAAAAATAACATTAAAATTTGAATGAGAAAATATGTTTCAAAATGGGATTTTACGTACTAACATTTATTTGCGCTCGTTGACCTAACCGTTCGGAATCTGTGATTTCCCTCGAATCATGTGTGAATAACTGTTAGATTTCCTTAGAAAGACCTGAATAAGCTTCAACCATCATAAATAACGCATGTCTGTAACGGGAATTTGAACTTAATTATTTTAAATATTCATTTTAATGAGGTGACTTCGAAAACAATTTGTAGAACTTTTGATCGGTAATAATTTTTATTGGGAAACTTAAAAGAATCTTGTGATTTTTTGGGGTCTAATTTTTAATTGCTGAATTGCAATCTGTATTCGCCTTTCTTTCGTGTGATTGTGTAGATGTTGATGAAAACTATTTCTGTTCCAATTAATGAAATTTAATAATAAAAAGAATAAAGTGTTCCTCACCAGACACCTCTTTTTCAAAATTCGTGCATATTTTTAAACATAACAATGTGTTTAATATAAGTAATTTTTGTGTGTCCTTTCCTTTCTGAAAATGTAAGCGATTTTTAACATAAATATCTTTTGACATGTGTAATTTTTCCCTGGCAGAACAATTTTCAAATAAATAAATTTTAATATTAATAGAATTTTTGACTTTCCGAAGAAAAAAAGGAACTTATTTTTAATGTTTTAATACTTGTCGGTTAAAAAAATTAAACTATATTTATTATCGAAATGAATTCATCTACATTAATTTAAAAACATATAATATTTATAACCAGTAACGCGGAACTTTTTCAAACCCTGTTAATGAGATTTTATTTAACATTGTATTTTATCTTCAGATCAAAATAATTTGTGAAAAATGCTTTTAAATATTTTTAAAACTGTATTGAAAATAATATTTTACATACCTTAACATGAATGAAATACGAATCGATGTAGAGTTTAATAATTATTTTCTCAAAGAGAGGATACTAAATTCATTGCAGTATATGTGTGTGTAAACCTCGATGAATCATTCTTATCTGCTTCTCTGATAGCGTTTTCCGAAAAGGGTTGAATCTCTGAATCATAGCTGATAAGGAACTGGGGTTCATGTGTTATCTTAATTAATCTTAATGAGTACTATGTCTAATTAAAATTATTTGACTTGAAATAAAATAAGGTCTTTTGAGTAATATCTTTTGAAAATTTAAGATATAATTATTTAAATCAAATTAGAGGCTTTTTTTTTTTTCTCATCGATTTATTTTAAATAAAACTAAAATATTTATTTTTTTCTGTACTTTGTTAGCAAAATAAAGAGTGTAATACATTCATTTCGGATTTAACTATTTGAAAATTTAAACTAACCTATGATTAAAATGATTACATAAGGTTGAGTATGTGATCTAGTTAAAAACGGAACACGCATTCATATAAAACTTTAAATTCTTACGCTTTTGTGTATAATATAATGTATGTTTTAAATATTAAATGAAAAATATCAATTAACAATAAATGAAAAACATTAACATTAATAAAATATTAATTAAACATTGCATTGATTTAAAACTTAATATTAATATGGGAATACACATCCGTATAAAACTTTAAACATTTATGCTTTGGTGTATAATATTATGTATATATATTTAATATTAAATGAAAAATATGAATTAACAATAAATTAGAAATATCAATTAACATTAATAAAATATTAATTAAACATTGTATTGATTTAAATATAGATTAAATATTAAATGAAAAATTGAAAATTTAAACTAACCTATGATTAAAATGGTTACATAAGGTTGAGTATGTGATCTAGTTAAAAACGGAACACGCATTCATATAAAACTTTAAATTCTTACGCTTTTGTGTATAATATAATGTATGTTTTAAATATTAAATGAAAAATATCAATTAACAATAAATGAAAAACATTAACATTAATAAAATATTAATTAAACATTGCATTGATTTAAAACTTAATATTAATATGGGAATACACATCCGTATAAAACTTTAAACATTTATGTTTTGGTGTATAATATTATGTATATATATAAAATATTAAATGAAAAATATCAATTAACATTATTAGAATATTAATTAAACATTGTATTGATTAAAAACTTAATGAAAAAAATTAATATGGGAATACGCATCCTTATAAAACTTTAAACATTTATGCTTTTGGGTATAATATTACGGATGTATTAAATATTAAATGAAAAATATGAATTAACAATAAATGAAAAATATTAATTAACATTAATAAAATATTAATTAAACATTGTGTTAATTAAAATATAGATTAAAAATTTAATGAAAAATATTAATTTCTCATGTAATTAAAATAACACTTTATAAATTAATGAATTAATAATAAATGAAACATGTTCATTCGAAACAACTTGAGAAATAGTAATTTGTAATGAAATTAGAAAATACCAATTAATTAAATATTAATTAAAAATTAAATGAAAACTATTTATGAGAGACACATTGAAAAATATTCTCACCTTAAACTTTCATTCGGCAATCCTTAAATCCAACCTTCATCGTTGCTTACCTGTTAGGAAATGTCTGATAACAACAAATTCTTATCTTTAACGGTATTTCCCGAAGGCTGACTCACTAGATAAGTAACAATGACAAGTTCAAATCTGAAATTAAGAGTTTATTCATATTGAATATAATTAATATAATGTTTAATTAAAAAGGGACTTAATTTATTTAATACGTCATAATTAAGAATTTAATTAAATCCTAATATAATTTTTTTATCTAATTAATAGAATAAAAAAGAAATTCTTTTCAACATTTTCAAGAAACATCAAGTTATCGAATACTTAATAGATTATTTTTTAATGAATGTGTAATTAACAATTTTTAAATGATTTTTTCTAATTAATTAGTGTTTAATTAAAATTTTCATAATGAAAATAAATATATCAAATAAAAAAGGAATTCTTTTCAAAATTTTCAAGAAACACAAGTTATTATTAAGTAATATTTTGAATAACTACAAACTTTAATCATGATGAGTCATCACTGTGAATGATCTTTTCTTCTCATGTGTTATAAAAACAAGTTTAAGTACCTAAATTTATTGATATATTTCATTGTGTGTTGGATCCTTCTTTACTAATCTCGTTAAAATTATTCATTTACCAATGATTTAAACTTCACATTTTAAAGTTATTTATATAATATACTAACATTTGACTATTAAATATCAAATAATGGATATGCACTTTTTACACTCACATCTTACAACGTACTTAGTAACCAAATGTAATGATTTTTAAGCATGTCTTCTTAAATTTTTTTCAATGAAAGACTATCACAGTTGAATTTTTAGCTTTCTCTTCATAACTTTATCGAGAAATATGTAATGTATACCACATGATTTCATTAAATGAATCACAATACAATTCAAACTTCTCATTTTCAATGTTTTATATATACTAGTGTTTATCAAATAGGTGATTATTCTGAACAATCATTACTTAGTATATTGATGAAAAGTTTGTGTTGAACGGTTTTTAACTTAAATGGTGTGAGAGAAGGATATATTAGGACAGAAGTTATTAAATATAGAGTCTTTAAAGTTTATATCCGTATAAGAAATGGCATTTCAAGAAACAAAGTTGTGTCATATTTGAAAGCATCCTTTATATTCGAAACGCACACATGATCACGATCACATCACTGAAGAGTATAGAGAAGCTGTTTATGTTGTATATAAATTGAATTTTCATTAACACAATATTATAACCGAAGTTTTTCGACAGTTTGAAAAATTATGATGCACAACGTCTGCACACGTTAACACAGAATAAGATTAGCTTATGCCCTTTCGATGATAAGCGTTATTTGCAGGTAAGATGCATTAACATAACAACATTTTCTTGGTAATTTTACTCGCAGGTTTCGAAACCACAAACATCCGATCATACTTCTCATTTTTAACACGCGACACTAACCATTGGGCCATTAAAGCCCGTAATTTAGTAACTAAAAATTAAGAAAGATCATCGAAAATGATTACTTCACACATGCAAAAATAATTTTTATTGTGACTTATCAGTTAAAAATCACGAAGAAAAGAAAAATATCACATATGTTTTGGATTACTTTGAGATTTTATGAGTCACTTCATCAGTTAAATAGACATAACCACTTCTTATGAATCACTACTTATGCTTAAATTTTGAAACACTTGCTTATATGAAATGTATTATATTTTAGTTTATCAGTGATAGTGCGATTACTTGTTAATAATTTTAATGTTATTAAAAAAAATTAAAAAAATCAAATGTGAATAATTAATTAAAAAAACACAAGTCACTATTAAAGGTTTGAACAAATTATTAAAATTATTTTACAAAACTTTTCAAATTATTTAAAAATGTTTCACTAATATTTAGTAATCGTCAAATTTTAATGTCGATAATCATTTATGTGAGTCAGGTTTTCTGTTTTAACTGTTAAGTTATCAGATTCCCCCTTCAAGTACATCTCATTGATAAGTTTTAATCAACCAATCAACTATTTATTTACCCCAGCAACCAGCTATTTGTTTACCCTAGTAACCAAAAAGCTTTTGTCGACACATGAACAAAATTTTGAAGATGCAAGACTCTTCATTTTCATTCGAAAAAACAATGACTTATGTAATAAATTTTTCCTTTACTTAAATGAAACCTTCACATGTGTATGGTAAAACTTGGAAAATTTCATTTAATGCACAAATTTAAAGTTAACAGACAAGGTCTTCACACATCTTTTAGTATTTTACTAACACTTTGCCAAATATCTTTAGAAAACAACAACAGAATTTTAAATAATTATTTTAATAAAAATTCTCTTTTGTAAGTGACATTATTAAACTAACTTGAAAAATTAACTTGGCAAAGCAAGTTTTCACTATTCCAACTAAGTAATATTCATAAGCTTTATATGATAAACAACCTGTTTGATTATGTCCCAGCATGGCTTTATAAAATGTATCTAAAATAACCTTTAATATCAATGTTTAAAAATATGCGAATAATTCAGTTAGTCTTTTATAGATATTTTCCCTTCTATTATTTAAAAGACATTTTAAAATAAAATTATTACTGATGCCAGTTTATCCCAGTGTTATGAAATGTGTATGCAAAACTTTTAATTCTAATTTTCACATTTTATTATTTCAAATTATTGTTTTCAAGTTGTACTAAAATTTGGAAAAAAATATTTAATTTTCATGCATAATTAAATTGAAATACTTTAATAATAAAGACACATTTAACATTGTATACTCACCTAATCCAACACTTTCACAAATACACGTCCGACTCGCTCCAAGGTTTAGGAAGAAATGAGAGATTCAAAGTCCTTATCAGAAAATGTTATCAGATAGTCTTATCTTAAGATAAGTGACGTCAGAGAACATATGTCATCAACTGGTCACGTGATGTATATCACATGACCAGTGCTTTGTTAATTAATCTTATTAATTAATCATTAAGTATTAAATTATTAATTATTAATTAATTAATTATTAAGTATTAAATTAAATTATTTAATATTATTAATTCTTTGTTATTAAAAAATAATAACTATTTTTAATAAGATTAATTAATAATAGGGAAAATAATCATCTATAAAAGACTAACTGAATTATTCGCATATTTTTAAACATTGATATTAAAGGTTATTTTAGATACATTTTATAAAGCCATGCTGGGACATAACCAAACAGGTTGTTTATCATATAAAACTTATGAATATTACTTAGTTGGAATAGTGAAAACTTGCTTTGCCAAGTTAATTTTTCAAGTTAGTTTAATAATGTCACTTACAAAAGAGAATTTTTATTAAAATAATTATTTAAAATTCTGTTGTTGTTTTCTAAAGATATTTGGCAAAGTGTTAGTAAAATACTAAAAGATGTGTGAAGACCTTGTCTGTTAACTTTAAATTTGTGCATTAAATGAAATTTTCCAAGTTTTACCATACACATGTGAAGGTTTCATTTAAGTAAAGAAAAAATTTATTACATAAGTCATTGTTTTTTCGAGTGAAAATGAAGAGTCTTGCATCTTCAAAATTTTGTTCATGTGTCGACAAAAGCTTTTTGGTTACTAGGGTAAACAAATAGCTGGTTGCTGGGGTAAATAAATAGTTGATTGGTTGATTAAAACTTATCAATGAGATGTACTTGAAGGGGGAATCTGATAACTTAACAGTTAAAACAGAAAACCTGACTCACATAAATGATTATCGACATTAAAATTTGACGATTACTAAATATTAGTGAAACATTTTTAAATAATTTGAAAAGTTTTGTAAAATAATTTTAATAATTTGTTCAAACCTTTAATAGTGACTTGTGTTTTTTTAATTAATTATTCACATTTGATTTTTTTAAATTTTTTTAATAACATTAAAATTATTAACAAGTAATCGCACTATCACTGATAAACTAAAATATAATACATTTCATATAAGCAAGTGTTTCAAAATTTAAGCATAAGTAGTGATTCATAAGAAGTGGTTATGTCTATTTAACTGATGAAGTGACTCATAAAATCTCAAAGTAATCCAAAACATATGTGATATTTTTCTTTTCTTCGTGATTTTTAACTGATAAGTCACAATAAAAATTATTTTTGCATGTGTGAAGTAATCATTTTCGATGATCTTTCTTAATTTTTAGTTACTAAATTACGGGCTTTAATGGCCCAATGGTTAGTGTCGCGTGTTAAAAATGAGAAGTATGATCAGATGTTTGTGGTTTCGAAACCTGCGAGTAAAATTACCAAGAAAATTTTGTTATGTTAATACATCTTACCTGCAAATAACGCTTATCATCGAAAGGGCATAAGCTAATCTTATTCTGTGTTAACGTGTGCAGACGTTGAACATCATAATTTTTCAAACTGTCGAAAAACTTCGGTTATAATATTGTGTTAATGAAAATTCAAATTATATACAACATAAACAGCTTCTCTATGCTCTTCAGTGATGTGATCGTGATCACGTGTGCGTTTCGAATATAAAGAATGCTTTCAAATGTGACACAACTTTGTTTCTTGAAATGCCAATTCTTGCACGGGTATAAACTTTAAAGACTCTATATTTAATAACTTCTGTCCTAATATATCCTTCTCTCACACCATTTGAGTTAAAAACCGTTCAACACAAACTTTTCATCAATATATTAAGTAATGATTGTTCAGAATAAACACCTATTTGATAAACACTAGTATATATAAAACATTGAAAATGAGAAGTTTGAATTGTATTGTGATTCATTTAATGAAATCATGTGGTATACATTACATATTTCTCGATAAAGTTATGAAGAGAAAGCTAAATATTCAACTGTGATAGTCTTTCATTGAAAAAAATTTAAGAAGACATGCTTAAAAATCATTAAATTTGGTTACTAAGTGCATTGTAAGATGTGAGTGTAAAAAGTGCATATCCATTATTTGATATTTAATAGTCAAATGTTAGTATATTATATAAATAACTTTAAAATGTGAAGTTTAAATCATTGGTAAATGAATAATTTTAACGAGATTAGTAAAGAAGGATCCAACACACAATGAAATATATCAATAAATTTAGGTACTTAAACTTGTTTTTATAACACATGAGAAGAAAAGATCATACTCATCATGATTAAAGTTTGTAGTTATTCAAAATATTACTTAATAATAACTTGTGTTTCTTGAAAAGAATTCCTTTTTTATTTGATATATTTATTTTAATTATGAAAATTTTAATTAAACACTAATTAATTAGAAAAAATCATTTAAAAATTGTTAATTACACATTCATTACGAAAAATATTCTATTAAGTATTCAATAACACGTGTGTTTCTTGAAAATGTTGAAAAGAATTTCTATTCTATTCTATTAATAAGATTTTAAAAAATTATATTCAGGATTTAATTAAATTCTTAATTATGACGTATTAAATAAATTAAGTCTCTTTTTAATTGCATGTTATATTAATTATATTCGATATGAATAAACTCTTAATTTCAGATCTGAACCTGTCATTTTTACTTATGTAGTGAGTCAACTTTCGGGAAAACCGTCAAAGATAAGAATATCTGGTTATCAGACATTACCCACCAGGCGAGCAACGATGCAGGTTGACGGTGGATAGCAGTTGGAATAAGCATATAACAGTCACTTTTAAGGTAAGAATATTTTTCAATGTGTCTCTCATTAATAGTTTTCATTTAATTTTTAATTACATAAGACATACATATTTTTCATTAATTGTTAATGAATATTTTTTACTTAATTTAAATTCATATATTTTTTAATTACATAAGACATTTATATTTTTTACTTAATGTAAATTTATTTATTTTTTTTATTCATATTTTTTTTTATTTACATAAGACATTCATATTTTTCATTTATTGTTAATGAATATTTTTTATTTACACAAGACACTCCGAGTTATCATTTATTGTTAATGAATATTTTTTAATTTTAAATTCATATTTTTCATTTAATTTTTATTTCATATATTATACACAAAACAATATGAATTTGAAGAATCATAAAAATGTGCTTTCACTTCATCACATTTAAATGTTTCCCCCTGCTAAATTTTGTGACATAAGTCAAAAGTTATTTTTTACCAACACAAGTCGTTCAATTAAAGCGCAAGGTAGAACATGCCGTCAAATTGAATGTTTTGAACCATATTTCATCACGGAAATAGACACACAAATAGATATAATGGGTTTAAAAACATGCATTTTCTAAAACTTAATGTTATATGACACGAAATCATCTCATGTGAATCCCAAACGCTTATATTTTAGAAATGATAAATTTAGAATTCGCATTTTAGAATGCTTATTTTTATAATCACTTAAATTCATTTTAATTATACGACAGTTATAATAGTTTAATCCTATATGAATATGACACATTAATTATTTGGCTGATAAAATATAGAAAAATAGTCTAGTTTTATTGAAAATAAATCTATGTGAAAAAGCCTCTTATTTGATTTAAATTATTTTATCCTAAATTTTTAAAAGAAATGACTTTATTGTAAGACAATTTAATTAGACATCGTAATTAATAAGATTATTATTAACTCTTATTAGATTAAACTTACACTAGGTTCCTATCACAAAAGCTATGATTCACAGATAAGATGGCCCCTTTTTCTAGAAATCAGATAAGAATGAATCATACTTATCGCTTGTGAGGTAATGAAATCGGATGTGATTATTCTTCTTGCTGGAACAATTTCAAGGCTGTGCGATATTTGCATTAAACTGTTAAAGTAAGTTTATTACCTGAATGAAAATTTTAAATATTAATTAAATAGTAAAATCAGGTAATGAAAATTAATAGCTTGATGTTAATTGATATTTTTCATTTATTGTTAATTCATATTTTTCATTTAATATTTAATATATATACATAATATTATACACCAAAACATAAATGTTTAAAGTTTTATACGGATGTGTATTCCTATATTAATATTAAGTTTTAAATCAATGCTATGTTTAATTAATATTTTATTAATGTTAATGTTTTTCATTTATTGTTATTGATATTTTTCATTTAATATTTAAAACATACATTATATTATACACAAAAGCGTAAGAATTTAAAGTTTTATATGAATACGTGTTCCGTTTTTAACTAGATCACATACTCAACCTTATGTAATCATTTTAATCATAGGTTAGTTTAAATTTTCAAATAGTTAAATCCGAAATGAATGTATTACACTCTTTATTTTGCTAACAAAGTACAGAAAAAAATAAATATTTTAGTTTTATTTAAAATAAATCGATGAGAAAAAAAAAAAGCCTCTAATTTGATTTAAATAATTATATCTTAAATTTTCAAAAGATATTGCTCAAAAGACCTTATTTTATTTCAAGTCAAATAATTTTAATTAGACATAGTACTCATTAAGATTAATTAAGATAACACATGAACCCCAGTTCCTTATCAGCTATGATTCAGAGATTCAACCCTTTTCGGAAAACGCTATCAGATAAGCAGATAAGAATGATTCATCTAGGTTTACTCATATACTGAAACGAACTTTTTGAGAAAATAATTATTAAACTCAAGTTCGATTCGGATTTCATTGATGTTAAGGTATGTAAAATATTATTTTCAATACAGTTTTAAAAATATTTAAAAACATTTTTCACAAATTATTTTGATTTGAAGATAAAATACAATGTTAAATAAAATCTCATTAACAGGGTTTGAAAAAGTTCCGCGTTACTGGTTATAAATATTATATGTTTTTAAATTAATGAAGATGAATTCATTTCGATAATAAATATAGTTTAATTTTTTTTTTTTTAACCGACAAGTATTAAAACATTAAAAATAAGTTCCTTTTTTTCTTCGGAAAGTCAAAAATTCTATTAATATTAAAATTTATTTATTTGAAAATTGTTCTGCCAGGGAAAAATTACACACGTCAAAAGATATTTATGTTAAAAATCGCTTACACTTTCAGAAAGGAAAGGACACACAAAAATTACTTATATTAAACACATTGCTATGTTTAAAAATATGTACGAATTTTGAAAAAGGGGTGTCTGGTGAGGTACACTTTATTCTTTTTATTATTAAATTTCATTAATTGGAATAGAAATAGTTTTCATCAACATTTATACAATCTCACACAAAAGAAATGCGAATACGGATTGCAAACTTTAACAATTAAAAATTAGTTCACAAAAAATCACAAGATTTTTTCAAGTTTCCCAATAAAAATTATTACCACTCAAAAGTTCTACAAATTGTTTTCGAAGTCACCTCATTAAAATGAATATTTTAAAAATTAAGTTCAAATTCCCGTTACAGACATGCGTTATTTATGATGGTTGAAGCTTATTCAAGCCCTTCTAAGGAAATCTAACAGTTATTCACACATGATTCGAGGAAAATCACAGATTCCGAACGGTTAGGTCAACGAGCACAAATAAATGTTAGTACGTAAAATCCCATTTTGAAACATATTTTCTCATTCAAATTTTAAAGTTATTTTTTAACTAATCTAAAATATCAAGTGTATAACATAGTTAACTAAAAATAGTACTCGAAATAATTTTAAAGTTCCTTCATTAAATTAATGTTTAAAGTTATTATTCTCAAATTCCCATTACCAGCATGTGTTATTTATGACTTGGTGGAGATAAAGGTTATTCAGGTCTTTCTAAGATATTCTAAGCCAACATGCACACATGATTCGAAGAAAATTACAAACTCCGTACGGTTAGGTCAACGAGCACACGTCAATCTCATTGCAAAAAAGTTAAAGTCCCCCTATTAAACACTTATGTCCGCAAAATATCCTTCGTGAATGATTAGTCTAAAATAATAATTTCCCCCAAAATACCCGCTTAACTCATCATGTAAGAGTACAGTGAAAAAAAAAAAAAAAAATCAATCTCCCCAAATTCCCACTTATAATCAAACCAGCATGTGTTATTTATGACTTGGTGGAGATAAAGGTTATTCAGGTCTTTCTAAGATATTCTAAGCCAACATGCACACATGATTCGAAGAAAATTACAAACTCCGTACGGTTAGGTCAACGAGCACACGTCAATCTCATTGCAAAAAAGTTAAAGTCCCCCTATTAAACACGTATGTCCGCAAAATATCCTTCGTGAATGATTAGTCTAAAATAATAATTTCCCCCAAAATATCCGCTTAACTCATCATGTAAGAGTACAGTGAAAAAAAAAAAAAAAAAAAAAATCAAACTCCCCAAAATTTCTGCTTAAAATCAAAAAATAAACTCTTAAATTACACCAAACTGAAAATTTTTAAGTTGCCTCATTAAAATTAAAAACCACTCATACAAAAGTATAGAAAAAAACATTATGTGTACACAAATACCCGCTTAACTCCTCATCTAAAACACGGTGAAAAAAAAAAAAAAAAAAAAAAAAAAAAAAGTCGCTTCATTCCTTATTTTTAATTAATTTTTTAAATGAACAACAGCAAAATTCAATTGAAAAAATTACCACATTAAAATAACCTATCATACTACAGCACGCCGAAATAATTAAAGTGTGTAAATTATTTTTCACTCATTATTTTTAATTATTATTTGTTAACTTTAATGATTCATTTTTTAAATTGGATTCACTTTTACACTTGACTCAAAATAAATTTAAACTGTTGAAAATTTTAAAGTTTAAATTATTAAAAATTTCTTAATAAATCACCACTCGAAAAATAATCCCTCATACAAGAGTATATTGAAAAAATTTCACTCATAATTTTTAATTACCTTTTTAAATGAACAACAGCATAAGTCAATCGAAAAACATACCCCACGTACTGTAACACGCCGAAAATTTTTAAAGTCCCCACATTAAAAAACACCCCCATACTATAGTATGATTTAAAAATTCTAACTCCCTGAAATTCCCGCAAAAAAAAAATCCTTTTAACCCCTTCTCTTACAAGACGATGCCAGGAGGAGGATTGAGGAGGAGGCTTGAGGAGGAGGAGGATTGAGGAGGAGGGCTGTGGAGGAGGATTGAGGAGGAGGATCCCACCACCACCACCGATCCTCAATCCTCCTCCTGAGGCCGGACCGCCACTTTTCCCCTACTTCTGGGGGAAATTCTGGAAAAACTGTAGGCATTAGAGACATTATCGGACACACTTTTTCAATATAGATATTTTAACTTTCCAAATTATTACATAAGCTTACCTCTGTTGCATATATTTCTTAATTTTATAGGAAAAAAAGAATTAAAAAAATGTATTGCAGTAGGCAATAGTAATTCCGTGTGCAATTTTGTGATAACTTTTTTTAACTGCATGCGTGTTGCATCTTGCAGGCTGGTGAAATAAATCCTTGGCCGGCAAGATTTCAAAAATTTACCACCCCTGATAATGACAGATCTAGTTCTCAATTTATAGAGGGGGGAGGGGGGGGGTCACATCCAGTGTTGAATTAACAGACACTTTTCTCCAGAGGGACTTTAGTGGCTTTGGTGGGAAGAGGGGGGGGCATTATAGAGTTCCGGGGAGGAGAAATTGCAATTTTTGACCATTAAAAAAAAAATTTCCAGGATAGACATTTCATTGCTCTGGGAGGGGAATGCCCCCCTCCCCAGGCACTACCTGAATTCAACACTGGTCACATCACAATCAACTATTATATTGAGTACTACTTGGTTATCCCGGCGATCAGTTTTGCCAAATTATACAAATCGCAAAAGCCAATTTACACAAATTAATGAAACTTTTCATTTAAATAATGCTTATGAAAAAACAAATAAATAGTAGAGCATTAATAAAAGTAGAAATAAAAGGTCGAATTGAAAATCATTTGATGATGTAATTCTTAATGTCAAGTGAATGGATATCTACGATCATTCATTATTGGCATTTAATCTTGGAGTTTGGAAGTAAATTTATAGCCGACAAAATAACCAAGTAGTATCGCATATTGAAGGTTATTCTTAAATTAAAAGTGACAATTTTTCTTATACTTTCGTTAATTCATTATCATTCATAAATACAAAAACTTGCATTAGTATATTTCTAAAAATATATAATTTACACAGATTTCATTCAGATATGAAGAAATTGAAATGTTGTTAAATTAGCATTTTACAATAGTTTTTAGGACTTGACAGCCACAGAAATGTCGTCATGAGGAAGCAGTTAGCAGTCTCATACAGAAATTTAATTTAAAATGTCGAATCATGGAATTTATTGAAAGTTTTTTTTTAAAATCTGCTTTTACTTAAAAATGGAAAACACTTTTTAATCACATAGTTTCTGAATAAGTACACTAGCAACTCACAAGTAAATTTTGAATTGAAATTTAAAATTTTATGTGACACAGGTGCCATTAAAAAAAAAGCTCACCTTACTGATTTCTTTTTTCTTTATAGAATCAATTTAAAAATCATCTGAAATTTCATAATTATATTGAAGAAAAATGTTTCTGAAATATATATTTTAACAATATTTAATTTAAATATAACAAAACATAGCGTTCCACTGGGATGCTTAATTTTTTTGAATGACCTATACATGAAACACAGGAAAGAATGTCTTAATGCTTCAAACAAAATAAAGTAAAAAATAAACAGTGTACAACATATAATTAATAGAAAATGGATAATCCAAGTCAACTAAAATTTTTAAAAGGACTTGTTACATCAATGTAAATATTCAATTTAAATTTTGATTTCTCCAAAACTGTTAAATAAAATCAACTTGTTTTCTGAATCTATTAAACAGCTTTGTTATGTCACATCATTGTGTCGGTGTTTTTTCTTTAAAGATTTTGGCGAGAAAACACTGTTTTGAAATACTTGTTAGGCATAATCATGCAAAAACAGCATATAGTTTTATATTTATTATATTTATAATCAGTTTATTTTATAATACAAAACACATTTACTTCAATACAAAACACAAAATTTTCAATTTTATAAGACAAATTTCTTTCTTACTGTAAACATATATATTGTAATATTGTCTTATAAAATTATTTCTTATTCGGGCGATGACTAGGCCTATTTTTTTAATTGCATTTTAATAAAATTTTGCCAACATTATACAAATATAGAGGCAGAATAATTATAAGGAAATGCATTGCAAATATACATGAAGGAAAATTCTTACCTTATAATTACATTCACTTTCCTTTTATCCGAAATCACCATGAGCTGAAATTAATAAACATTGGAAATCACGCACGCTTTTTTTCTGAATTCTGGTGAGTTGGTTGGTAGGCTGCACATTCGAGTACAGGGTTCCAAATCCAAGGAGTCGCAATGCGTCCTCCGGCCGTTCTTAAGACAGTACTGTGAGGACGGTCCTATCTTCAGTATTCTGGGGACATTCACAGGATAGTTTCATAGGATATGACAACTATGGGATTTCAAGGATCATTGTAGAGCGTCCGAAGGACGATTGTGGTTGTCTGGGGCTATTTCGACAATAAATATCATCTTAGATGTTGTTTTCAGATGGAGCGCTCCGGTAAATATTATTTATTAAATACAAAAATTTTAAAGTGGGGGCTGCGTGATTTCCGGGTGTATTTTGGGAAGAAATAGAAAACGCACCGCCACCGGCGAAAAGTAAATTTAAACCTTTCTTTAGACCTGATATGTGATAAGTCATAGGAAAGATTTCGAACTACTCTGTAGTATTATGAATCCTTTTCCTCCTGGAACTTAATTTCAGGAGGGGGGAGGGGTAGCGATGAGGGAGTGAATATTTTAAATTGTAGTCCTTTCGACAATAAATATCATTTTTGATGTGGTTTTTAGATGGAGCTCTCCGGTAAATATTATTTATTGAATACAAAAAGTTTAAAATGGGGACTGCGTGATTTACGGGTGTAATCTTAGAAAAAAAAGTAAACCCAAGGCCAAAGGTGAGAAGTGAATTTCAGACTCTTTTTGGACCCGTCATGTGATATTTCACAGGAAAGATTTCGAAATACTCTTTCTTCGAGAATAAATATCATTTTAGAAGTGGTTTCTCGATGGAACCTTGAAATAAAATTTATTAATTATAAACATTTTAAAGTGGGGGATGCGTGATTTTCGGGTGTATTCTCTTAAGAAAAAATAAACCTGCGGGTGAGGAGCAAATTTCAAACTTTTTTTGGACCTTTCATGTGATTGATTATCGGAATGTTTTTCGGATCACTCTTTCATATTATGAACGTTTCTCCTCCCAGGGTTGAATTTCAGCAGCTGGGAGGTAAATTTTTTAAATCGTAGCTATTTGAGAATAAATTTAATTTTAGATGTGGTTTTTTGATGGA
>CAXHSM010000659.1:942400-955547 GCA_964019185.1 Maratus speculifer
CTAAATGAAAAGAGAAGAATTGTATCTGATGGCATTAAATCGATTCTAGGAATCAAAACTCTTTCTCCAGCTCTGTCGCCAGTAATAATTGCTAGATCCAAACAATTATCGTACATATTTCGTACAATCAACCTGGTCCCATTTAAAAGACCTTCATGAGGACTTAAATTCCTTAGTAATATTACTATTGCTCCGATTTTTAACGTGAGAATGTGTGGAGGCAATCCACTTAATTCTAAGCTATTTAAAAATTCCGTTGGAAATTGGAGGATTTCATTTTCATTTTCAGTTATTAAATTATTTATGCTCATGTATGTTCTGGATGTGCCAGGTATAAGGTTCATAACTTTATGGTTAATTTCATTACAATGTTCGTTTTTTGGAGCTAGAATTTAAACTTTAGCAAATTTAGTGATACTATCTGAAGATGAAAATCCTTTTCCAAAAATTTCGGATACGATGTCATTTTCTGCTATAATAGACGGTGGTAAACATACTTTATTCGAGTCTCCAGGGGATTCTTCATTCATGCAAAAATTTTCTCCATTACCTATTTTAAGCAAAAATTCCGAAAATTCCAATTCTTCTGGTCTTAATCGCATATTTTTTTGCAATTTAAATATTTTAAATTCTGACCAAAGAGTCGAAAACTTGATGCAGTTTTGAATTATGTTTTGTCTTGAAGCATGTGGAATCACTGGTAAAACTTGCCTGAAATCACCTTCAAGGACAATTATTTTTCCTCCAAAAGGAACATTAGTGTTCATAATGTCTCGCAGAAGTCTGTCCATGCACATTAATGCATATACATTGGCCATGGGTGCTTCATCCCATATAATTAGTCGAGCAGACTTAATGTCAGATGCAGCCTTACTATTGATGTTTAGGGATGATATGGAATTCTCATGTAGATTTAAAGGTAGTTTAAATCTGCTATGCACTGTTCGACCGTTTGGTAACTGCAAAGCGGCAATACCAGTCCATGCAACTGGTATAACTTCTAATCCTAGATCAAAACATTTTTGTATTAAACATTGATATACAAATGTTTTACCAGTTCCTCCTGGCCCATCTATGAAGTATGCATTACTTTTATTCGTATTGTTCTGTTGCATCACATAAATAATTTCGTTAATGAAAATGAGTTGTTCTTCGTTAGCTTGTTGTATCATTAAATCATAATTTAGATTCGGGTTTGTAGAAGGTTCAATAGCAGCAGTTCGTCTATTAATATTATATTCAGTAGCCGGTAATTCAAAAGTAGAAAGAGAAAATCCATGGGATTTGAGTATTTTTTCAATATCTTTAAGAGTTAACTCATATGCACTTGCTTGACTATGATGTTGTAGGTAATCCTCACTAAGAAAATCTTTAAATGTATTCCATAATTGAAGCACATTAGTAGGTTGCTGAAATATGAAAATGAAAGAAAATAATTGCCTCAATTGTTGCGGCATTTGAACGGATGATGCTTCCTTTAAACAATAATACCATTCATTATCATCTTGAAGCAATCCTCGTTGCATTGCAGCTTCTTTGAAAGTTGAATAAGTAATGTTCTTATATGTTCTGATATCTTCAAAATTTGCAGCACTCACTACATGAAGCAGCAACAGCCGAAGATGATATCTTTCAGATTCTTTTGGTGAAACATTATACATTCTACCTATAATTTTAATCAAATTGACGCGTTTTTTCCAAATTCGTTTCTTTCTATCAAATGAATAATAAAATGGTGTTTCTGGATATATATGAGGACTTCTTGTTGCCGGATCACTATTCAATTTAAACCAAGCGATTAACTTTGTGTTTTTCAGTTCCGCTCGAAGTAAAGCTTCAGTGGCATTATGGTTATGAAAATATACTTGTTGTTCGTCGGGTAAATGTACCGGTAGTCGCATTACTGAATGAGATTGTTGGTGCATAGGATAGGCGAAAATTCTATAAGCAGCTTCAGATGGACTCACATATCGGGTGTTTAGAAACGAAGAAACTTCATCGTGGTGAATTAAACCGTCTTTTTCAGAAACAACTTGCAAATTAGCGCAGTGATGTCCTTTATAAACGTACTTATGGATATATTTTATACTGTGTACAGTTGCTCACATTTCCACATTAATGTGTGTTTGAAAGTAAAGTAGAAGAAATGGATTGTAAGGAACGACAAAACGATTGTCAACTTGGTAATCCTCTTTTTTTGAAATTCTACTGTGTAAAAATATGTTTGTACAGCCCCAAATATATTCTTTTGATTTATTAATCGTAAGAGTTCTTTAACTTTTGCATGAAAAACTCTAACTGTAATGTCTGGTCTATTGTAAGCTGTTTCATAAGAATGTATACTATTTGTAATTTCAGGCCATAAAGGATTGCATGTAAACGTCAGAAAAATATCGGGTTTACCAAACTTCCTCACCATGGCCATTGCATCCTGATAATTTTGTATCATATTTCGAGGGCTTCCAATGAAAGTCGATGGTAAAATAACAACACGCCCAGTCCTTAACTTCTCATATTCAGCCCTTACATGTAAAGCATCTGCTAGGCCGGCATATGTTTCCACTTTCAACTTTGACTGCTGACTTCGAATGAATTTTAATCGGTCGCCTTCAATTCGACAATAATAATCCACAATCAGCTGTTGAGTTAATTTTCCAGAATTAATTATTGAGTTAAAATTTCCTTTAGGGGCACAACCTCGAATCATAAGTCTGTATGATACATATTCCCGCATAGATAAATTTTGGTGAACTTTAATCTGACGCTCTCCGCCAGATGGCATTGAAATATGCCATCCTGGTTCTCCATATGGCCATATTAGAATGTAAGACATTGGGCCACAGTGCATACTGTCAAAATCTATGGTTTTCAATTCTCCGCTCTTAGCATAAACTGCAATATGTCTATGAGAAAGTGGAGCACCATCAGCTGACTCAAATACCGCTGCGACTTCAGAACATGCAGGGTCATTATACCGTCGAGAATCCTCTTGGGGCTCATGATAAAGTCGCATTACTAAATTTATAGGTACGCGATTTTCTTTCAATGCTATTTCTTTTTCTTCACTCATTTTCTGATGCATTGTTTTATATAATCGTATATATGGGTTGCATTTGTCTAATATAGAGGTTAATCTTTCCAGAATGTCTTTCCTTAAAGAACTGTTAGCGGAATGATGCAGTCTGATTTCATTAGCCTCAGAAAAATCTAGAATATATAATTGCCCGTAAGAAGCTGTAGTTTTACTTTGAGGGTACAATGGAGAAATTCTATGATATATTACACCAAGAATTTTAAAACAATAAGGACCCTGTCCAGGTGGCAATGTTACATTAGCTCCGAATGATACGAATGATAAAGCGTTGTTATATTGGCGAATGTTTTCTCTAAAATTTTTAGATAACTCATTATTTCCGCAGAATAATTCTTCGATATCTTTAGAAATACGAAATTCTGGTAATTTGATTTTTTTGTTACAACAGCATAAATTAAAATAGCCTGATGAATTTTTTTCATCTTTAAAATATAGAGCAGAGCAGTAATTACATTTATTGTTTAATTCACCTAACCTAAATGGTTGTATATTACAAACTTCTTTAGAAACAGCACATCTGTATTGAATAGAAAAGGGTTTTCGTTCTTTGTTTTTCATACGTTTGTTTATGATTTCTTTACGCCCTGTTAAACTTTTTTTTCTTTTTTTGACATTTTTTGAAACAATTTGTTGAGCAAAATTAGATTTAGGACGAAATTCCAAAACATCATAATGACCTGAATCAACATTTCCAGAAAAGAGTAAATTACATATTATATTTCCAGACCCATAATCGAAAGTATTATTGCTAGTATTATTTCTATATATTCTAAAGGTATAATTCGGAAACAACTGGCTTAAGCAAACTAATTCTACATGACCTGCATATTCACTATCTAATGACATCAAATTTTCATAATCAGCAGAAGTACTTACCGGGATTCTATAAGAGTTATCACCAATTATAAAATTTTCATACTGTTCCCAATTATCCTTGAATATTTTCACTACTTGCAATCGAAGTTCACGGTGATATATATCAGTCTTATATACACAATACGATACTGACCGAAATAAACAATTTCCATCTCTTAAAATAGGGATAACATAACGTTCCATGATAAAGATACAAACTTCAGAAAAAAATAAGGAAATAAATTATAAAGTATTATGGTGGCTTAAATTCAGCCACAAATCTCATATTTGAATGCGAAATTATTCAGGAAATTATTATACCTGAGGCGACGAATTCAAAATTTCTGCATAGATTATTTTTTCTCTGTTTAAATATCACTTGGTAAATGTACCATAATTATACTATCAACAAAACATTTTAATTATAATAGTAACAGGGAGTTAATAAACTGCATTACTGACCCACTACTCATTTATGGCACTTGTAAAAAATTAAATTTATTTATTGGTTTGTAGCCTCCATGAATTTGTCAAAA
Organism: Maratus speculifer; assembly: GCA_964019185.1. NCBI lineage: Eukaryota > Metazoa > Arthropoda > Arachnida > Araneae > Salticidae > Maratus > Maratus speculifer. The sequence continues at coordinate 946,886 of CAXHSM010000659.1, forward strand.
TTAATCTTATTGTCATGACAACGAAAAGAAAAACGATATCTTTGTTATTAAAAAAGAATAAAAAATTTGTATTTGTTATTGATCTATAGAAAACGTTTTATTTATTTTTATTTTATATAATAACTTAATACTATGGAATGATTTTTATTAATTTTTGATATCGTGTAAAATAGAATTATCGTAATACCCGCATATCACATATTTTATTCTTTTTTTTTTTTTTTTTTTTTTTTTTTTTTTTGTAATATGACATCATTTACACTTTCAGAAACACTAATCTTTTCCGAAATAAAAGCGTGATTTGTGCAGTTATTAAAAAATTCGTTAGTCTCATAAAATATTTATTATAATTAAATGAAAATGGCGCAACTTATAAAAATATTTTCATTTGTGCATACCAAGGACATTTAAATAAATAAAATAAGTTCTGTTTATTTAGATGAAGGAATAAAAGTCACTGAATATGACATCATCACTGATACAGCTATAGCAATCTATATTAGATTCATGGAACAAATTTATCTGGTTCCTGAATGACGACATTTTCTCCACCAAAGAAATTTCGCTTTAGTTATTTCATTTTATTAAGTTTATTTACATAATACTTAATAATATTATTCAGTAAATAATCTGTGTATTGACCGCGATTAGTGAATAATTATGCGCAATCATTTTATTAGGATTAAATTTTACAAAAACCATTAGTTTTTCTTTTTCTTTTTTTTAATGCGATGACACATTCACCGATGAGATCAAGCTCCTGCTTGATGGAAAGTAATAAAGTAAAATAAATTTTTATTTTAGCGAGAAAAGCTTAATCTGTTGCCACTGTTTTGAAGAAATGTCCAGAAAAAGCTTTTAAAATTAAAAATAAAATATAAAAATGGAAATAAACTAAAAATTAGCCAGAATGGGCAAATCTACACATAAACAGCTTTCATTTAAAAAAATAATCGTCAAAATCGGGCCAGTAGAAAGCTCAGGGCTGATGACTAAAAAAACAGCCAGGTGTTTTAAATATATAGATGATAATCTTGGGATTGGCATAAGAAAATATCTCACTTTTTTCTGTTAAGGATGTTTTCAAATCAAAAAGAACAATAGTATGACATAATTATTAATTTATTTTTGTTCGGAATGCATAACACTAGCAGGTGTTATTGTTCAGAAATTATCTAATCGAACTGTGTTTTCCATTTTTTTGCAAACGTAATAAATCTATCTGAAGATACTGTCAAATTGAGCATTTTGAACCGAATTGCCGCCCGAAAAAAAAAATAATAACTACTCAAGGAAGGGTGAAAATGTCTTTGTCACGTGATCAAAACCGTTTATAGCCCTGTTTTTTGGCAAGGAACTTTCCATTAGTACCAAATGTACAACCTTATTAAAAGTTTAAATCTCATAAAAACAAGGAGATGTACCTGGACTTCCCGGGTTACATAATATAGTGAAAAAAAATTATTGATAACTATTATTGTTTTTTTACATTGAATATATTTTATTAAAATGTGCACTAATAGTACCATAACATTTTTTATAAGAAAAATATTGATTATACGTTCAGATTGCGATTTTTATTCTGACCTGAGGTTTAAATCCTTAGCATGATTACACGTCTTAAATTTGTGGTTTCTTTATATTTTATTATTTTACTTGTAAATTCAGGAATGCTTAACTTGATTGGTGAACGTTCTAATTTCGTTGTTGAATGTAAGCTGGAAACAAGTTCTCAACTTCATGAGGGGGAAAAGATCTGTAATCCTACCGATATAAAATTACAGATATCTCTACACTTACTTAATTTTTTTCAGGGTCTCTGTACAGAGAAATATGTAAATCTACAAAACTAGTTTTTGTAAAACTATAGAGATTTAAAAAAAGAACTTTTTAAAATTATAGTAATCATACTATCTTATATGTAACCTATATTGCAGTTGCATAAAAAATTCCAGGAATCACTGTTTCCTAAAAAAATTTAGTAACCTCACAGATTTTTTGATTTACACTGCAAACGTGCATCTGTTGCATTGATTTTGTTGTTGCTGTTACCTATGAAAGATCCACGAAACTCAGTTTCTTCCCCCAAAATTACTAACTTTACAGATTTTTAATTAATTTACTTTTTTTACAGTATATTTATATTAATTTAAGTGTAAGTAAATTTACCTTTCTTATAATTTTAATCGCCCGGCACGCGATAGATATAAAAATTCAAACTTTAATTTTATTTTAAAATTAATAAAAATGACTATGCATTTTTAAAGGAAATTGCAATGATGTTTTCAAACGAATTTCATTTGAAAGTACATTTAATTCCCTATTCGACGATATAAAAATTTTAAACGTGTGATGTTTAGAAGATTTGTAAGTATGCAGTGAAACATAGATTAAATCATCTGAGTAGCCATATTTAAAAAATTGACGTCAAAATTAACGTTTCGACGGAATTCCCAGACACGATAATGCAGAAGAGGAAAAAAAATCGCTCAGATGCAACAGCAATCACTTAAAACTCAAGATGTAAGTAATTTAAGGGCGTATTCGAAAAAACGCTTTTCCACCTTCAACAGCTCGAAACTTTCCGATATAATTTCAAACACATTTTTAAAAGTAGAAACATGAAACTTGCTGTGGGGGTTTTTGAAGAGACGTATGAGTAGTCGTGTGATGTCTTTTTGCGCTCAATTAATTTGAATTTGATTTATAAACCTTCTCAGTGTGACCCTTTTTTTCGTTCACAAATCTCTCGCTTCGGAAAAGACGGTTCAAAATGCCGTTTTTGATTGCATTTTTTGCAATATTTTCTGCATTTTTCAAAAAATTGAGATACACGGTACCATACAAAGTTACTAAATAAGAGAATCTGCGAGTTTGAGAGCAAAAGTGAATTAAAAAATTAATGGGAAAATAAGCAATTTGAATCGAAATACACCCTTAACGAAAAAAGAAATAACAATGTCTTCATTTACAAATCATTTCAATAAAAATCCCTGAAAGTCTCATGCTTTTACAATTAAAAAAAAAAAAAAAAAAAAAAAAATCACAAGAAACTGTGTCAGAATGATTCGCGTTACACTAAAAAAATAAAAATCTGTGATTCTACAGATATAAAGTTACAGAAATCTTACATCTGTATAATTTCTAAATCTGTATGCTTACTAATATTTTATCTGTAAACTATACAAAAAAATCCCTGCCGGCGTGACCAATAGGCGGATGTAGATTTCGAAGTTAAGAGCTCATTTCGACAAAAAAAAAAAAAAAAAAAAGATTAGAGATAAATCTAGCTTAACAACTTTATTTAGTCGCTTTTGATGAACTTTTAATTTCATTTTTCTGTAAAGACTGCTTTTGTCAGAAACATTTTAAGTGATATTCGGCACAAATGCCCACTTTGACAGCATTTTTTGAAATATATTCTGATTTTATGAAAAAAAAACACCAATACGGCACATTATATAGTTCCTAAATAAGATAAATTGTCAGTTGAATACATTTGAGAGCAAAATTGAATTTATACATGAGACATAAAATAAGCAATTTGCTCTTTGAATACACCCTCAATTTTTCAATCGCGATCGCTTGGGGAAACTGGACAATACGCACATTATACAGTTCCTAAATAAGGGAACCTGTCAATTGAAAGCGTTTGTTAGCAAAAATGGATTAAAAAATGTGTCAGAAAAATAAGAAATTTGTTATTTCAATACTTCTTCAATTTTTCAATCACGATCGCTTCAGGAAATTCTGTTCAAAACGCCATTTTGGCAGCCTTTTTAGCTCACAGACTATCAAAGCCTGAGAGCTTATGTGCCCGCCCGTTCTGTATGTATGTACGTGCGTACGTACGTAACACGATAACTCATAATAAAAAGATCCGATTTACATGAAATTTTGGATTTAGGCTTATTATGATAAGACGCTTCCCTGATTAGTTTTGAGAGTTCATTCGAGAAGGGGAACGGGGGCTATTGCCCCTCCTCTTAATTTATATAAATGGGTTTTTCCTGTAGAATAAGTAGATTTCGTTCAAATCTTAGATGCAGGATCATTCCAATGAAGTGCCTTCATAATTAGTATTGGGTGTTCATTGGATAAGTTTAAAAAGGGGGAATGGGGGGGGTGGTAATCCCCCGTCTTAATTTGAGTTTTTCACGCAAAAATTTTCTATTTGCTTCAAATTTTGTATAAAGGTTTATTCTGGCGCTTCCCTGATTTGTTTTTGGAATTCACTGGATAAGTATAAAGGGAGGATAGGGGATCTACCCCTCATAATTTATGTAAATGGTTTTTCATACAGAATTAACCGATTTGTTTAAATTTTTGTATACAGGTTCATAGTAGTAAGAAGCTTCGCTCATTTGTTGTGGTATTTTGCTTTTGTTAATTATAAAGAAGTGTTCTTGCGATTACGTTGCTCCCTCTTAAGTTAGGTAAATAGAGTTTATGCAGAGTTATCCAATTTGCTTTAAATTTTGGATGTAGGTTCTTTCTGATAAGTTGAATTTCTGAAGAGTTGTGGAGGTTTAATGATTAATTATAAAGGAGGGAACGGGAGAAAACGTTTCTTAAATTACATAAATGGGTTTTTATGCAGAAATATTCGACTTGCTTCGAATTTTGCATACAAGTTTATTATATGATAAGGCGTATCCCTGATTAGTTTTGGGGCTTCAATGATAAGCATAAAGAAAGAAAATTGGGGGTGGGGTACTTCCTCCATTATTATTATTTTTTTTCGAAGGGCATTATTATAAGGCTGTAATATACAGTTAGTCTGCATAGCCTGTAAGCTCTATGCCATCAGTTTAACTGGGCATCATTCTTTTTATTTGAAATATATTCTGCTTTCTCACAAAACTGACCAATAAGCCACATTATACAGTTTCTAAATAAGAGAACCTGCCAATTGGATGTGTTTGAGAGTAAAATGAGTGGGAATAATAAGCAGTTTGAATTTGAATTTTTTCTATACAACTCCTATTATTGTTTAATTTATTTTTAGTATAAGAATTGGTCCTATGAGAAACTTGTCAAATATAAAAGTTGTAGATATTATTGAGAAGATGTATGATAAATTTAATCGGATTTGATATTTTAAGAATTGACAAAGTTATGGATTTTTTTCTTCTTCCACCCTCTTTTTGTGGTTTTATTATTATTATTATTATTATTATTATTATTATTATTATTATTATTATTATTATTATTATTATTATTATTATTATTATTATTATTAGAGTTGCTTCTATCAAAAACTCGTCAATGCAAAAGCTTTCGATAATATTAAGAGTATTTATAAAAAAAAATTAGTTGGATTTGATATCTTGAGAATTGACAAAGTTATGAATTTTTGACTCCCGAAAAACATATTTTTTGCGCCCCTTGCGCCAATTTTTAATTTTATCGAAGATCTATTATGCAGAAAGTTTTGGACCATTTTTTAGAAGTAATATAAAATTTAAACTGATTCAATATCTATTTTACTAAAAAAGTTATGAAGTTTTTCGGTTTTCACAAAACCCCTCCCTATTTCCACCCTCTTGGTCCGATTTTGCCCATTAACGAACCAGACCGAGATTTTATGCCCCTTGATTTTATGTATAAGTTTGGAAGAGATCTGAGCTGATTTAAAGAAGTTATCGTGTCCATTAAAAAGTGATATAGACCGACAGATAGATAAAGATTTTTACTGATGGTAGTTTCGGGGTCTGGGAGACATGATCGGCGTAGATCTGCAAAACTTTTTCAGAAATACCAACATGGGAGCGATCGCAATAGGTAGTATTTCATACGAAATCTACCTAAAAGATATAAATCTACAAAAAGAGGGAGGAAATTTTCGATATAAGCTTTAATCCTTTCAAGAACGGTCCTTACTCGGCCGTGACCACCTAATTTTAATTCCAAAATTGACAAATGGCGCCTAGAATATTCAAATAAATTTTTTTTTTATGAAAAGAGTGTAGAAAAGCAGGTTTTTATTTTTTAAATAATTAGTTTGTAACACTGGCGGAATTCTTTATTATTATTATTATTATTATTATTATTATTATTATTATTATTATTTTACGAGCAGATATTTTCTGCACATGAAAAGTATAACAGTAAGTTAACTCTTTGATAATGTTTTATGAAACATATATATAATATTTCTTGTCTTGCTTTGCTTACATAGGATTGCTATCTATTTTTTTTTTTTTTTTAATTTTACAATATATATATATATGTCAATGCTGAGGTAACAGACCCAGAAAAACAATAAGTATAGCTGACAAGAACATATCGCCGTTATAACAAGCAACGTGAACAGAAATGATGAAGATTCAGCATTCTCCCACGTAATGCGAATGACGTATAGAAAATCCTCATGCTGGCGAAATTGCTGATTACAACTCTCCATTCAAAAATAACCCTGGCAACAGTCTAAAATGATCCAGAAGCCTTCCGGACGTTATACGGGGAAGATGGTTGATCGAGCTGCCAAAATCTGACCGAATATGACGTCGCGGCGCAGTAATGTCCAGAAATGTTCCAAAACCCACCTTAGTAACTGTATATAGTAAATTATATCCCACAAGAAATCATTAAATATTGTGTGCTACAACCCCTAGACTCCACTAATTACACACACATGTATATATATGTAATAAAACGAGGACGATGTTCTATAATAGTGTATAATCACTAATAGAATACCATGTTGGTTGTAGAATACTACTATTCACTAAGATTCAGTAGTGGGATGAGCAGTCGTTCTGGTAAGTGGATACGCCATGGATTTGTTCTCGTAGGAGTTTCTCCAATAACAATGCAAGAAAATCAGTGTTTTAGTTCTTTATTATTTAGAGCACGAACTTAAGTTACTCCACAGATCACCGTTCCACACATCTATCACTACGGCCTTCGCTCACTAAGCTGCAACATTCCGGCGTTCTACAATCTCGGAAAAAATGACATTTCTAATTCAGCGGAAAAATAAAACGCGCGTCTTGATAGTTTAAAGAAAAGGTGCATTCTACTCTCCTGAAAAGCCAAATGAAAAAATCATTTTCACGACAAAACTAGCGCCCTCCTACTCCGCGTCAATCATTTTAAAAATCCAATCAGGATGGACTCGAGCCTCTAACGGACAAAATGATCAATTCTAATTGGCCGTAATAGGCGGTCTACTGGCAAGAACTATATTTTTTCCTCGGAACACTAAGCCCTTTAGCAACGCGTAGTAACACTTGTCACGCGATGTTAAAAAATAAAAAATAAAATTAAAATCGCAGGAATATGCCAGAAAGTAAAAAGCTTACGAAATACTTCCCGCCTTTTTGAGAAACAAGAAATAATTTATTAATAACTAAAGTAAGAAAAAGAATTTTAGCTGTTACAAGACGAAACTAAGATTGAAATATGTTCCACAAATTTAGAATTGAAGCTAAGAGAGAATAAAAAAAAATGGCGCAAAATTTTTTTTTTTTTTTTTTTATTTTATTACATATATACAGTAGAATCCCTTAAATGCCTTAAAGCTTGGGACCAGAGCTTTTGCAGGTTTTAGAATTTTGCGGATTTCTGGTCATTGCTTTGTTTACATTTTTAAAAAGAAATTTGAATGTAATTAATAATGAAATCAAAAGTATAATGGATGCTTACAATATGCTAAAATATTAAAATAAGTAATAAACTAAAATAATAAAAAATTAGATAGTTTATAAAATGATAAAAATACTAAAAGCAAAGGTCAAATTAATAATTATGTACAATTAAATATTCATTATACAGATGAAATGTGTTTTTCCTAAATTATTCAATAAAACTTGCCTCATAAAGGTACATTACTAATTCACGTCAAAATCATAAAATAATGAGGCTTTATTTCAGGTTAAGCCAGAATTAATAACTAAAAAAGCTTGATTAATACATAAATATATTTGGTAAGATTGTGATTACCAATGATATCAGCAATATCTTGATTTTTTCAGAAATAAATTATTCTTTCTTCATGAAAAAACATGAATTCAATAACCTTAACAAAAATTACAAATTAAAAAATATATGGAATTGATATAAAACTAAAAAAGTCAAATTTTGCACCTACATCTGAACTGAATGTTTCATTGTTCACATTCGTAAAATATGTGCGGATTTTAGAGAGTTGTGGATTTTAGGAGAGCGGATTTGAGGGTATCTACTGTATGCATATATATATATATATATATATATATATATATATATATTTACTTAAAAAATCCAAATTCGCTAAATGCGAATATCTAAAATACATTTTAAAAATATATGTATATAAAAAATGCAATCTTAAAGGCTAACAACAGATTCCTTATTTTATGAAATTGTAAAATATTATTGTTTAAAATTAATTAATTCTAAAGCAATTGTCTATCTTATTCAGTCAAAAATTAATACGAACTGTTTCATAGGAATGATTGTTTGGGGTTCATTATTGGAAAGCATTTCCCAGATTCTTTTTGCTACTGACAGAATCAACACCTGCTGTTGGCATGTTTTATGTTATAACAAAAGCAATACCGAGGAAACTTTACTATTTCACATCAAGCTGTCGGCATGACATTAACCTAGAAAAGTGTATTATTGTGGAATATGAGAAGTAATTAATTTCTACTAATACTTTTATGCGTTTAATGAA
>CAXHSM010000659.1:955570-981590 GCA_964019185.1 Maratus speculifer
TATTATTATTATTGTTCTGTAAACAATCAAAACTTATTTGGGTTCAAAAATCTTCTAAATATTCTTGAATTTTCTTTTTAAAAATTTTATTACATACTTAGAATTATAGAATAAAGAAATATTGAATTCAAATTATTTACATACTATGTACAAAATGTATAATATGTACAAAATATAAATGCTTTTACCTTGATAATTTTTGATCATCATACTAAAAACTGGAAAGATGATCCTTTATGCATTTCTGCGTGCCTTTTCATAAAATTAACATAATTCTTCAATAAAACTCAAGACACGCACGACAAACAAAAAATATAAACATTCTCTCTCTCAAAAAAAATTCTTTTTATTCCATCAAAAATTGATGCCAACTTTTTTTCTAAACTTTTAACTCATCTCGTAAGATAAAAAATATAAAAAGCAAAGCAGACGAAAAAACAGCTTCGCTTCCATAGCAACGAGTCGCGTCTTATAAATAAATTAAATATCACAATTGCAAATATGCAAACGATTTTCTGTGAATAAACTGGGATAACTTAATTTATCAATTCCTAACATACTCCCACCTTTAATTTAGGCGGAAGCCAAATTAAACTTAAGATCACTTTTGATCAAATTAAGCCCTAATTCAAAAAATAAAAAATATGCAAATAAATAAAGATAATAACTAAACAATAATAAAATAATAATGAAACATTTAGAGTTCTAGAAAAGTCAATTCAGGGTTTTAGAAAAGTCATTTCAGAGTTCTAGAAAAAGTCATTTCAGAAGTCTCTGTACTACTCTACCACTTCTAGTTTTACTGTTACTCACAGTCTGGATTACAGGGTCATCAGGACTTGATATCTCTAATGAGTACAGCTTACGAAGTGGACGCACCAAGGTCCCTGAACTTGTTTTAACTTCAGCCACTCTAGCTGCTCCATCTCGACTTGGGAAAATCTTTACAATTTTTCCTATAGGCCAATAAAGTCTCTTTTGGTTTAGTTCTATCAAGACTACTTCACCTAGTCTGACAGCTTGTCCTTTCTGTTTTGATTTTTGGACCAATTCAGCTAAATATTCTTTTCTAAATCTATTTCTAAGTTGTTGCCGAATATTTTGACAGTGTTTATATCTAGATTGAAGTTTCTTTGAATCTATTGCATCTAAATCAGGAACACCTATTTCTTCAATGTCTTGCAAAAATGATGATGGAGTCAAAGGTATAAATTTATCTGTTTCTTCAAAAATATAGGTTAGAGGCCTTTTATTTACTGTTGCTTCGACATCACATAGAACAGTCATGAGTTCTTCAAAAGTTAAAGTTGAAGTGCCGAGTGTTCTGATCAAGGGAATTTTAACACATCTAATCAGACGCTCCCACCATCCACCCCACCAAGCTGCTGCTGGAGGGATGAACTTCCATTTAATAGGAGACAGTTCTTTTGAAGAAACTATTGCATTCCAATCCAATGATTTTAAAAGGTTATTGGTTCCTCTAAAATTTGAGCCATTATCAGAGTATATACACTGAAAAAAATGAAGTACTCAAAAATGAGTATATTGATGTACTCATATCGATTTGAGTATATGTGGATCAAAAATGAACCTTATGCTTCCTCAGTTTTGAAACATCGGATGTTATCAAAACCAAACGAAATGATAAGTTTGTACTTTGTTAAGATTTACTTCATTCATAACAGCATAAAAGTTATTCATTAAGAGAAAAACAATGCAACATATCCTGGAAATAAAAGAATAATATTACATTTTTCTTCTTTGGAAGGAACTATATTATCGAGCTTTCGCTATAACGCGTAAGGCTACATTCTGTTGTGAGTGCTTCGTCTACGATCGTATTCGTATTCAGCCGCGTTAGCGGTATGTTGTTCAAGTTTGTTATTGTTTTTGGAAAATTAAATTATTTTTGTGTATTATTAATTAAGTTATTTAAGTTATTTTGTTTATTAAGTGATTTTTAACGAATTATGGATTAATTTAAGAAGAAATTAGAAGAACAGCTCTATTCATTCTCTGAAAACTTCGAAAGTAAGTACTCTCTGTTCATTATTCAATATTATTTTATTGTTGATGTAATCAACTGTTTTTTGATGTTGTTAATATTAATGTAAAAATTAAACTGCGCAGAATATTTTAAAGTAATTTAATAATTGCTAAAAAAATGCTCTTATTAATTTTTGAGCCGGAAATGCATGTCATGTTATCACGTGTACCAACATCATTTGGCATCATAATAACAATAATCAATTCACAAGATTTATTTTAGAATTACTATTAATTATTATTATTTGAAAGTGTTTATTCAATGTCACATATTTTTATTTCATTCTGCTTTCGCACATACTCTGCCATCTTTGATGTCATTTTAATTTTATTTCAAACTGCAATTCGCCGGGGATGGTGCCAAAACTTGACTAAATAGTTGTGCAGTGCCAGGATTCGTACAGATTCATTAGGCACTACTTAGAAATGAAAACATTATGTCTGCAAACAAACAAAAAAGAATTGCAGAAATTAGACAAATTAGATAACAAAAATTGCAAATAAATTCATAAGAAATTGATTTTAATATTATTATTTTGTTTATTATTTAGCCCAAATTTCTTTCCATACATTTTTTACTACATAAAGTTTTTCGATAAATTTTTTTATCAATATTTTTTGCTTTTAATACTGTTGTGATTAATCATTTGTATTCCAATTTTTTATGGAACCCAAAGTAGATTTTATTGTTGTAAATAGTTTGATCTATATTTTATTTAAATGTATGTGTACATAATTTAATTAACAAATTCAATAGCATATAATGGTGACTAGTATCTTACAAGGATGTTAATAATGGTGCTTTTTTCAGTTTTCTATGTATGTCATGGACAACATTCACCTTCAAAGAAAGTGATTAAGGTAAAGTGCTCTAAAACTGACATCTTTAAGTAAAACAAATATTTAAAGCATTATCAATTTTCCAAATCCAAGATATCTTTGATTTAAGAAGAAAGAAAAACTCATTCTAAATTGTTTTAGAAAATAAGTAATGCTTTAAATATTTGTTAGATGTCAGCTTTAGGACACTTTAACTTATCGCTGCTCTAAAAGAATAAATTCAAAAGTTATATTTTTTCGCGTACGTCGCATTAGCATTTTTTTTTTTTTTTTTTTTTTTTTTTACATTTAAAAATTCTTTTATAGTTGTATGCGATATATGTAATAAGTGTTTCGAATTTCACTGATCTCTGTGTGTGTGACCATTGGTCATTGCATAGGAAAGTTGATTGTTTACTTGTTTATTTAAACATACAAAATCGCCAAGGTTGTGAATTCTTTGCATTTTCAGCACCAATAATTAGGTTCTAATAGAGAAAAATTTGTTTGAAATGTTCTTTTCTCCAAATGGGGCATTAAAAATTGGGGTGTGCAAGCGCATGCCACATAAATAACAACAAAAGTGGCAAGTCCTTAAAATTTTTTGCAGAGTTTCCCCCAGAGGGTTTCAGGGGTGCGTGCCGCCCTTCCTGCCCTTTAGTTTAAAAAATATCACCCCTCTTTCCCAGTGGCGGATCGTTTTGGGAGGGGCGATACTAAGAAACATAGAATCAACGTAATCATAATTTCTGTTCATGAAATCATTTTTTGTACAGTTAATTATTAAATGAATAATCAAATGAAATGCTTTCCGCGATCTTCTGACTAAATTTGCTCTCTTTTCGCGACTCTTTGACGGAATTCGCATTTTTTGGCATTTTTGACGAATTTCAACTTTTTTTCCGCAATACTCTGTCAAAATTCGGGTTTTTCCCACGATCCTTTAACGAAATTGGTTCTTTTCTGCGATACTTTGACAAAATTAGCAATTTTCTGCAGCCCTTTGAGAAAAGTAGGCCATTTTTCCATGACACTTTGACAAAATTCGCGCTTTTCCAGCGATCCTATGTCGAAATATGCGCTTTTTAGCGATCCAATGCCAGAGTTCGCGTTTTTTACACGATTCTCTGTCAAAACTCCCGTTTTTTCCGCGACCCTTTGACGAAATTCGCACTTTTTTGCAGTACTTTGACAAAATTACTGCTTTTTCAGCAATCTTATGTCGAAGTTCGCGCTTTTTCAGCGATGCTATGTCGAAATTCAAACTTTTTCCATGATTCTTTGCCTACCTTTCTTCCAACTCTTTGACAAAATTAGCGCTTTTTCCGCGACCTCTTGATGAAATTCGCCCTTTTCTGCAATACTTTGACAAAATTAGCACTTTTTTTGCAACCCTTTGAAAAAAATAGCTAACTTTAGATGAAATTCGAGATTTTTGCATGACACTGACAAAAATCTCGTTTTTTCAGCGAGACCCTACGTCAATCCTCTTCAAAATTCGCGTTTTTTCCGCGATCCTTTGACGAAATTCACACTTTTTCGCGGTACTTTGACAAAATTAGCAGTTTTTTTGCAACCCTTTGAAAAAAGTAGCGTTCTTTCCTCGAACTTTTGACGAAATTCAAACTCTTTGCTCAACACTTTGACAAAAATAGTGCCTTTTCAGCGATCCTATGTCGAAGTTCACATTTTTTACGCCATCCACTGTCAAAATTCACATTTTTCCTCCAACCCTGTGATGAAATTTGCGCTTCTCCAGTGATAATTTGACAAAATTCGCACTTTTTCACGCTACTTTGACCAAATTAGTGCTCATTCAGCGATCCTATGTCTGAGTTTGCGTTTTTTACGCGAATCTCTGTCGAAATTCACATTTTTCCTCGACCCTATGATGAAATTCGTGCTTTTCCCGTAATAATTTGATGAAATTCGTGATACTTTGACAAAATTAGCAATTTTTCAGCAATCTTATGTCGAAGTTCGCACTTTTTCAGCGATCCTGTGTCGAAATGAGTACTTTTCCCGCGATATCTTACCTTACCTTTTTGCAACCCTTTGACAAAATTAGCGCTTTTTCCTCGACCTTTTAACGAAATTTGCTCTCTTTTTCCGCGATACTTTGACAAAATTAACGTTTTTTTTGCAAACGTTTGACAAAATTCGTGCTTTTTCCGTGATCTTTTATCGAAATTCACTCTTTTTCCGCGACACTTTGACAAAATTAGCTCTTTTTAGTGACATTTTAACGAAATTCGTGTTTTTTCCAGAAAAATGGAATGTCTTCGACAGAGTCGCAGAAATCCCTTCCGGAAAAAAGTCTGAATTCAACACTGGTTTGAGGGGGGCGATCCCCCCCCCCCATGGATCCGCGCCTGCTCTTGCCCCTCATCCAAAAACTAGCGCCCCTGTTGTCGCTGATTAAAAAAATAGCACCCTTCTTGCCCCGCATTAGAAAAAACGCAGCGATGATGCGGACGCGCTATAGCGCGTAAATTACGCAAAGATTAGGCGAAAGGACCAAAGGATTTTGTCAAAGGACCGTGGAAAAAACTCGAATTTCGTTAAATGATCGTCGACAAAAAGTGAATATTGTCATCTGAAAACAGAAAAAAATGAGATTTTTTTTTTCCCCAAAGGGCCGCTGAAAAAGTGCAAATTTCGTCAAAATGCAACAGACAAAAAGCGCGAATTTTATCAAAGTGCCACAGGAAAAAACGCAGTTTTTTTCCCGCGACCTTTTGACAAAATTTGTTCCTATTTCTTGATGAAATGTCCCTTTTTTTTTCAAAATTTTTTGTCAAAATTCTTTTTTGTTTGTTTTATTTTGTGATTCCTGAACGAAATTTGCATCTTTTCACCATCCTCTGGCAAAACTCGCATTTTTCTCACAATCCAAAAACAAAATTGACGATTCTTTTCACTAATTTAAGAAAATGATATTTTTTCGATTATTTGTCAAAAATTGTGATACATTTTATGTAAGATTTTTAGCAGAGCCGTAAGTATAATCTTGGGGGCCCTGGGGCAAACTAGTGAGGCCCCTCGCACCCGGAGCAAATTAACACTTTGCCCCGGACGCAGTTTTTTTCTTTTGCACGCTGTTGTTTAAACATACACAGTATGATAAGTCCAAAAATGACTAAAAAAAAAGCAGAATTGGACAACCCTACTCGGCAGGCACCTGGCGACGACGGAATTTTTGCCGATCCCACTGAAGCTAGCATAGAGGTGAAAATACGGACTTCTTATTGGTGGAATACTTTAAAGAGCGTTTTGTTTTGGTTCATTTTTGAGTTTATGTAATTTAATCATATGTTTCTGTTTAAAAACCATTTGAACGATGGATTTTGATTATTTTTTTCCGATTTTATGTATTTATTAATAGAAAAGAAGAAAGATTTTCTAGATTTTTTTTAGATTCTTTTTATATTATTCAACCGATCAGAAGTCCATATTTTCTTCTTTATACTATATAGAGTTGCTTTTGCATGCAAAACGTATGAAGTATATCGACGGACATGCAAAAACATTTATTCTAACATGTTATTTTATTTATTTATTATTATTTTTTAATTATTAACATTTAACTAGGTGCTGGACATTTTATAGGAAGTTAGACTAGAAACTAAAATCAATAGTTTTTTTAACCATCAGTTTAGGGCCCCTCAGGCTTGGAGGCCCTGGGGCAGTGCCCCGGCGGTAGTTACGGCCCTGATTTTTAGAGTAACGACCGATCTTTCTTTCTTTATTTTCGGAAATGACTACCTTAATTTTTCTAAATTTTGGAAAGAAATTTGACAGAATCACAGAGATGATCCTAAGCAAAAAAAAAACAAAAAAAAAAACACAGCAAATTTTTTAAAAGGTTACAATGGAAATGGGAGAAAAGAGGGGGCGATTCCACTCCCGTTATGAACTATGTGCTTTTTTTTGCGCTTTTTCGAAATTTGCATTTTTTCGTGTTTAAATGTGACAAAATTAGCGGTTTTTCGCTATCTTTTGACAAAATTTTCCATTTTTTGTGATTTCTTAAGAAAATTTGCCGTTTTTTCGAGATTTTTTTTAGCAAAATCTGCCGTTTTTTCACGATAATTTAACAGAATCTGCTGTTTTTTGCGATCTTTTAACAAAATAGGCCGTTTTTTTGCGATTTTTTAATAAAATTTACCTTTTTTTTCCTTTAATCAATTTTTTAGCGAAATTTTTAGATTTTTTTTTTCGATTCTTTAACGAAATCTCTGTTTTTCTACAATTTTTTGAACCGCTAGATTCTAGATTCAACTCTATAAAAGTGGCCTTAAAAACCAAAAAGTACCCTGAAGAATGTAAAAAATGCTCTTTTCAGAACAGTAGCGCCCTGCCCCTTTTTAAATCTGGGGGTAAATCTCTTTTTTGGATTCCTTGGATTTTTTCTTCCCAAGTCTGTATGAACCCTGAGTACTCTTTTCTAATAGCGCCATTAATTATAATTAATATTTCATTTTTGAATACAGAATTATTTGCTAAATGTGCATGCTTACATGCATTCA
Source organism: Maratus speculifer (assembly GCA_964019185.1). NCBI lineage: Eukaryota > Metazoa > Arthropoda > Arachnida > Araneae > Salticidae > Maratus > Maratus speculifer. Next base: position 962,965 of record CAXHSM010000659.1, read on the forward strand.
TAACATGTGCGAAATACAAAGTTGAAACTTGTTTTAAACTGTGTTGAATTCAGGCACTCTTCTCCCGTGGGGGGGATATAGAGTTCCGAAGCAAAAATTGCATTTTTTTTTTTTTTTTTTTACTATTAAAAACACAAAATATTAATATTTTTGGGATGAATCTTCCCCCCCCCCCCTTTTCCTTGTCAGGCTACATTTCCTATTCGCCCTTGTGACAATTCAATTTATCCCTGGAAAATATTGCAAATTATAAGGGATTAAACAAACCAGTTCAGGATATTTTTGGGGGACAAGGGTACACTGTATCCTTTTTGAAAAATTCCTGCCCGGTGACCCTTTTTATCTAGAACCAACACTAATGACCAGAGCCACGGCCTAACTATCCCACAGGCACCTGGGGACCCGTACCATGGTTTGCAAGTTTGTAAAAAAATTGTGAAAAAAAACCAAATTTCTACAAAACACTCGGGATAAAATGCAAATTTTGTTAAATGTCTGCTGAAAATTTTCAAAACTCATCAAAAGGTGGCTAGAAAATGCAAATTTCTACAAAGCACTGAGGATAAAACACAAATTTTGTTAAATGTCTGCTGAAAAATTGCAAAATTCCTCAAAAGGTGGCAAGAAAATGCAAATTTCATCAAAGTTCTGAGTAAAAAAAAAAAGTGACTTCTGTGTGCTTAAGACATGCTACTTTTCGAAGGAAATTCAGAATTCTGCTTTTTCGGCGGTGAATTTTATTCCTGGCTCCTGGGATCTATGCAAATATGCATTATAATTTGTTGACATTTTTATCTGGGGGGGGGGGTAACAGATGAAATAAACAAAAACATGAGTACAAACCGCGCTAAATTAAGCAAATTTCTTCGAATGCTTGTAGGGAAATGCGCACATTTCCCCATAGGATCTCAAAATAAAAACTAAATTCATCAAACGGTCGCGGAAAAAATACTATTTTCTTCAGAGGATTGCGGGAGATAACGCAATTTTCGTGAACAAGTTGCAAAAAAATACTGAAATTTTATCGAAAGACTGTGGAAAATACTTGAATTTTGTAGAAAAATCATGGGGAAATATGATTTTTTTTTTCCTTGTTGATTGGCACATCCTGCTACTTTTACTTGTGACTCATTGGAAAAACTTTTCTGGGGTTAATCAATCATTTTCATGTTTTTATCCACAACCGATAGTTAATTTTCAAGATATTTTCTTTCTACTTATTCTTTTTTGCGACCAATTAAGAATAATTTTGTAAATTTCAAACAAAATACTTTATGTATTAAAAAATATTTGCATGTAAAATTATAGAAGATAAATTTTGGTCCCATCGAAACAGGGGGGGGGGGGGAGGGAAGCATGCTAGCTGCACAATTATTTATGCACTAGTAGATACAGTACATATTATTCTGAAATTACCTAAATACCGTTGTATTTTCTACTAAAGTTTATTATTTTCTGTTAAATTTTGTCAAATTAAGTAGGGCTATGTTTAGGAAAATTTTATATCTTTTAACCGGTCAGGTCGGACAGATCCCGGATAAATATTACTTTTGTACTTAGTCTATAAGAATTAAAAATAATAAAGAATTGAATATAATGTTCACATTGATAGTAATAATTTAGTGTGGTGTACAATAAAGTTACTGGAAGAATGTTTATATATGTTGCCTTTTGCTGAACTGTACTTTTATATGTTTTAAATTTCTTTAAGATTGATGCAGAATACAAGTTACTGTATGACGAGAAAAAGAGGGATAGCTTGTGCCTTGAATTTGGAAATGCATCAAATTTTATAATCCTGCTGAAAGTAAGAATATAGTATTGATTTATAAAAAAATATTTTTGTTAAATTATTTCTGGTTGTATATAATAACAGATAAATTGGCTACTGCATATTAAATATCGTATAAATATTAGGAAAATGCCTAAAAATCTGATAGGCTAGTAATTTTATTTATTTTGCTTTCCATTCGTGTCCAATTTGAAGATTTAAATGTAAAATTTAAATGTAAAACCAATAAAATAAAATGCTACAAAAATCTTTCTTAAACTAAGTTTTTGCAAAACTCATTTTTTTCAAGTTGCAAAATTTAGTCCATGCAACATTTTTCGTTAGTGATTCTGTAGAAAGAAAATGTGAATTTTGTCAAATATTCACAGTTAAAAAAGTGCAGATTTCGGCAAAAAATTGAGATAGAAAAACATTTCCTATTATGATTGTGGGGAAATACAATATTGCAAATTTCACCGGAATTTACTCCATTGTTTTTTTTTTTTAAAGAAAAGAAATCAAGCTTTTTTTACAAGTATAAAAAACTCTGGAAAAAAGAGGAAGCTCTAAGAATCATATTAATATTTTCAAAGAAAAAAAAACTAAATGTAGAACTGTTACAATCATTTATCTTTTAATAATTTTTTAATGGTAATTTTAATTTTTTGTGGGAGATCAAATTTGTTTTCTCAATGTATATTACTTGCATTATTATTTACATTATTATTATTTGCATTTTTTTCTTTTCAGAAATTTGTTGTGGTCTTGTAGTGTTGCCTTTGATATTGCCTCAAGCCGATTTTAAGAAAATTGGCTCCAAAAAGTCAAATTGGACCGACAAGTGCTCAGTCTCTTGATCACTTCATCCAGTTGTCTCGGTATTTGGTATTGCATTATTTATTTTCTAAAAATAAAGATATTTTCAAGTTGAGCTAAAGTTCAAAATATATGCTAGATAGAATCCTTCAAAATTTATTGGCTAATGATTCTATGGTAACTATAGGCCAAAAAAAAAAAAAAAAAAAAATCCAACCCTTTTTTAAATATTTTTACAGGATAACACTGTTCGGCATTAAAATCCTCCCCGTAAAAATAATGATCAACAGGTAATATCAATAAAATTACCTTTTTCATGATAGGTTTTTATTGTCTTGTGCTATGTCTTAATTGACGAAATTCTGTATTGTTTTCCCGTAGCAAATTTATGAGATTTCTATTTTTCAAACGAGAAACTGGTGAAACTCACAATTGTTCCATAGCCAATCAATTTTTATTTGCACCATTGAAAAAATTAGCAATTTTTTTCGTGATCATCAAAATTGGTGTTATATTTTTCATGTCTGATCAATAAAATTCGCCATTTTTCGGAACTTGATCAACGCAACTTGTGATTTTTCCTTGTTCGAATGACAATATTTTCTATTGTTCTGCACCCGATCAATTACAGTCGCACAATAAACAGGCAAAATATGGGATATTTCTGCAGTCAAACAAAGTTTGTAATTTTTTCACACATCAACAAAACTGATGGTTTTTTTTTTTTTTATAGAAAAAAAAATCATAAAATTGATAAGACATTAAAAAAGTTACTGTATCTGATAAGGAAATTACCACTTCCTAAGAATTAATGTTAAATATCAGTTTGTTTGCTCTATGCATTTATTGAATTTATGAACCAGCAAATTTTAAGCAGGGGAAGGGGGGACAAAAATAATTTATTCTTTTCATTTAAGTAACTGATTCATTACTTACAGGTTGGAGAAGGGCTAGAAAAATTTATGAAAGAAGATAGTCTGTTGGACGGCCAAAGGAAGCAACCATTGATTCATTCTTGCCATCGGAGAGAGGTGCAAGCCTCAACAAATTTTTCTCATTTTTGAAGGTCATAGCATAGAGGTGCTTCAAAAGATGCATCTTTGCTTCAAGTTGCATTTCATTTTGAATTTAGAATTCTCACTTTACTGTTCTAATGTGTGGTATTTTTAAAATACATTTTATAAATTTGACTTGAACAGTGATGTTCCTTCATGTGTAAAAGACTTGAAAAATAATATCTATGTAAATTTTAAATAGTTTTCTTTTTTATATTTTGCCTTGTTTTTTTATTGTATGAGTCCTGTTTTAAAATTTTGTTCACAGGGTTCGTTGATTTAAATCAGCTTAATTTTAATCATGATTTAAATCAATTGAATTAAAAAAAATCATTCATTTAAATCAGTTTTTATTTTACGTTATTTTTTAATAAATTTAAGATGTAAACAAATATGATAATGGGCTTTAATATAATTTAGTTTTATATAATATATATCAGAGTTCCCCAGAGGGTTTCAGGAGGGCGCTCCGCCCCTCCTGCCCTTTAGTTTAAAAAATAGCGCCCCTCTTGTCCCTCATCCAAAAACTAGTGCCCCTCTTGTCATTCATTCAAAAGAAATACTTCCCTTCTTGCTCCACATTTGAAAAAACGCAGCCCTCCAGCGATGATTCCGAACACGCTACAGCGCGTAAATTATGCAAAAAATTGCCTCATACGCGTCCCGTGGGACGGGTAATTTCGTCAAAAAAAAAGACATGTTTGTTAAAAATTGCGAAATAACGACTAATTTCCGGCAAGATTTGCGAAAAGAGGATAATTTCGTCACAAAGCAGTAGATTTTCTCAAAAAATCGTGGAAAAGTGACAAATTCCTTCCAAAATTGGGATAAAGCAGAAAAATTTGAAAAATGAGTTGCAAAAAAGGTCAACTTTCGTTTAATTAAAACGATAAAACGGCAGATTTTGTCAAAAGATTTGCGGAAAAAAAAAAAACGGCAAATTTTGTCCAAAAATCACAATAAAACGGAAAATTCTGTGAAAAGTTCCATCTTTTCGCGATATTTTCATGAGATTTGTCGTTTTTTGCGATATTTTCATGAAATTTGACGGTTTTTTTTTTTAAAGCAAAATATGCCATTATTTGCGATCTTTTAACAAAATGTGCTATTTTTAGCGATCTTTTAACAAAATGTGCTGTTTTTGCGATCTTTTAACAAAATTTGCTGTTTTTTGCGATATTTTAACAAAATGGCATTTTTTCCTCTTTTTTTTAAACAAGATTTAGTGCCCTTAAAAATGAAAAAGTGCCCTTGAAAATGTAAAAAGTGCCCTTTTAAGAACAGTAGCGCCCTGCCCTTTTTTAAACCTGGGGGAAACTCTGGTATATAATCAAACAACTTTCAGAACAATAAAGCTTAAGCTTTGTAAAAAAGTAAAATAAATGTAAAGTTTAGAAAAACAAAATGCTTTCAAATTTCATTTGAATCAAATTATAAAATAATCTTGCAACAGTAAAGAAATCTTAGCTGAAATATATTAAATATTTGAATATTTACTCATTAGTATTTTGAAAAAACTTCTACAAGTCGAGGTAAAATAAAATTGTATGACTTTATGTGCTGTACTTTGGTAAGGCCTGTTATATTAAGATTTGAGCAAAATCTGAATCAGTCATTTATTTATTTTAATTTAATATAATTGATCTTAGACCTTTAGAATGGTGGAAGGTATTTTTGTTACAGTTATTGAAAAGGCTGATACTAAAAAACTTACAGAATTAATGATCAAATAGCTTTTTACTGCAATAGATTTATCTACTTCCGTAGAATAAATGTTTTCCGCCTTTGGTTTGGTACTTTCGGAAATTAGAAATCAAGAGATAAAACTGTTAAACCGCTGCCATCGAAATGCTCAAGGCCAGAGGAAACAAATTGTGACATATTCACTAATTGACTGACTTCTCATTAGTGGTAGAATTCTCACTGGAAAATTTTGAATAGCAATTTACTTTTATTTCCGGGATATCTATTATCTTATGAAACACTGAACTTACTGATTAACTTATGATTAATTACTTCTTAAACTTACTGATGAGTCTTTGGAATCCCCTAATAAAAAAGCAGCCAGGTACAGTAACACTGTAGTATTCCTTCTGACTGAATTTTTATTTAGGGATTCCAAGTTCTCATTAGTAAGTTTAAATAGTTATTGTTTTATAAGATGATAGATATTCCACAAATAAAATAAAATAGCTATTCAATATTTTCCTGTGTAAATTTCAACACAATTGAGAAGTCAATTGATTAGTGATGACACCTCAATTTGTGTCTTCTGGCCTTAAGTATTTTGATGGCAGCAGCTAAACTCATTCTTCTCAGTCAGCACTTAATAAATTTTTTATGTGTTGCAGAAAGAAAAGAAGCAGTTTAAGAGAACGCAGCCATGAGCGGCTGAGTTGTGAGCTAGTTAAATAAATATACATTTCATAGAGTTTTTCTTAAATATGAGTTTTATTGAGTATTTTAATTTTTTAAATGAGTTATCGACATAATTTGTGGTCCGCCGACCGCGAAGGATCAGTGATAATAAAGTGCAACGCGTAAATTTCTGAATTATTCGAGTTCAAGAAGAAACGATATAGTTTCGTGCAGTGGAATTTTTAAAGTAAGTGAATGTGATTTTTCTAATCTGTACTGTTATATATAAATTTAAAACAATGTTTAAAGGAGCAAAAAAGGAAGATTTAAGGCAAATAGCCACTGAAATAAATTTAAATATTAATGATAAAATGACTATAGCTGATTTAAACAATATTATTGAAAATAGCGAAATATATAAAAATAAACCAGATTTTGTAACAGAAATAGCTAACACCATAATTGAGAGTCGTAAACATGAAGAACAAAGGCAATTTGATCTTGAAAAATTTAAACTTGAACGATCAAAAAACGAATTTGAACGATCAAAAAATGAATTGGAATTAGCTAAAATTAAATCTGAAACTAAATCTTTTATTACTGAAAGTGAAGTAAAAATGGAATCGTTAGATCAAATAATAAAAAGTATTAAAACTTTGACTGTAAAAGTTCCAACTAAGCCTGAAGGATGGGGTTTTTTCTTTTCTTCTTTAGAACGGGCTTTCAAAACTAAAAATGTTTCGGAAGAAAATAAAGCAGAAATTCTGCTGAATTTATTAGGTGACAAAGCGTCTAACATTTTAACTTATTTACACGATACAGATATCGAGAATTATGAAAAATTAAAAGAAATAGTCTTAAAAGAATTTCAACCAACACCTTATTTTTGCCTAGAACAATTTAGAAAAGCTTTTAAACTACCAAATGAGACTCATGTACAATTCGCTTCACGACTGATGACCAATTGGAATTATTATCTAAATTTAAGAAATGTGTCCGATTTCGAGAGTCTAAAACAATTGATTGTGTCAGATAAATTATATGAAACATTAGATAAGGAGACTGCTTCTCACATTAGTGTGAGACAAGGAGATAAATGGTTTTTACCAGAAGAATTAGGACGTGAGATTGATTTATATTTTACATCACGCGGAAAATCTCTTACTGAGAATTTTAGTGTTAATCGAAAGTATAATCCCAAAAGTGTAAATAAAGTATTTTTAACTGATGTTAAAACATTAAACTGTATTTTGTGCCACAAACAGCACCATCTTTCAAAGTGTCCAGATTATTTAAAGTTATCTGTTAATGAGAGAGTAAATGTAATAAAATGTAACAAGTTATGTTTCAATTGTTTAAATTTACACCCAGTAGCCAATTGTACATCAAAGAACATTTGTTTCTGCAAGAAACGACATCACAAAACTATTCATTTTCCCAAAACAAATAATACATATATGAAAGAATATGTTTCTTCAGAACATAATATACAAGGTAAAATAAATGTAGGAGAATGTTCAGATTCAAGACTAGCAAATTATGGCACGTCAATGTTAAACGCTAATGCAGAAGAGTTCGTTCAGAAAACTTTTATTAGTAACTATTCGAATAAAAAGAATAAAGTTTTACTTTCAACGGTTATGTGTTTTCTAATTGATGAATCAGGATCTAAATATAGAGTAAAGTGTTTGTTAGATGTAGGCAGCGAGTCTAATTTTCTATCCCACCATTTAATAGACATGATGAATTTGAAAAAAGAGAGAACAAACATTTTGGTGTCAGGTCTAAATGATGCCACCTTAGTAATAAATCATAAAGTTAATGCATCAATAAGCAATAGAGATGGAAGTTTTATAAAAAATTTAGATTTCTTGATAGTTCCAAAAATAACTGCAGATTTAACCCCTTCGCGTCCAATTGAAATTTCAGCACAGGATTTCCCTAACGTAATATTAGCAGATGAGAGATTTAATATCCCAGAACATGTAGATATGCTTCTCGGAGCAGGAATTTTCTATGAACTTTTAAAACCGGGCCAGATTCGTATTAATAATTCTGATCTTATTCTGCAAGACACAGTTTTCGGTTTTGTAGTATCTGGAAGTTTTCCAATAGAAAATGAAAATAAAGTTCATTGTGGTTTAATAAAGAAAGAAATTAACTTAGATAAAACACTTCGAAAATTCTGGGAAATAGAAAATATCGAGATAGAAAAACCAAAAAGCAAAGAGACTTTAATTTGTGAAAAACATTTCATAGAAAATTATACCCGAGAAAAAAGCGGCAGATATGTTGTTAAAATGCCCCTAAAACAAGATCCAACTACATTAGGAAGTTCTAAACAGATAGCAATTAAAAAATTGAATTCTTTATGGAATCGCTTAGCAAGGGATCCCGAGTATTTAAGATTATATTCCGATTTTTTGAAAGAATACCAACAGTTAGGCCACATGGTCGAAGTTAACGAAAGCGAGGAAGAAAATGGATCCTATTACATTCCCCACCTTGGAGTGTATAGAGGAATAGAAAAAAGTATGTCAACACCTTTGAGAGTAGTTTTTAACGCCTCTTCTTTAACGACAAAAGGAAACTCACTTAATTCTATTCAGTATAATAGGGGTGTAATACAAGATGATTTATTCTCAATTATGCTGAGATTTAGAAAATATATTATCGCTTTCACTGCAGATATTCAAAAAATGTATAGAGCAATTTCTATTCATCCAGATCAAAGGAAACTACAAAAAATTTTATGGAAAGAAGGTATAAACGAACCAATAAAGAATTTTGAACTAACTACTGTTACTTATGGTACTGTTAGTGCACCCTTTTTGGCCATGAGAACACTACTTCAATTGTCTAGGGATGAAGAAAGCAAGTTTCCTTTAGCAGCACCCGTGCTGAGAGAAGACATGTATATGGATGACATCTTATCTGGATCTGATTCTTTAAGTTCTGCATTAGAGCTCCAAAATCAATTAATAGAAATTTTAAAAAGCGGAGGAATGTTATTACATAAATGGTGCAGTAATGCTCCACAACTTTACCAAACAAATGACAAGATATACCCCTTTGGTGATTCAGAAGAATCCAAAACATTAGGTGTCTTGTGGAAATCGAGAAAAGATTGTTTAAGTTTCGATGTAAAAATTCATGATGAGGTAAATGTCACTAAAAGACAAGTGTTATCAATTATATCGAGTTTGTTTGATCCTCTTGGTTTAGTATCGCCTATTATAATTAAAGCGAAAATATTTATGCAGAAATTGTGGTTATTGCAATTAAATTGGGATGACTTGTTACCGGAAAAAGAAGCTAAGGAATGGGGAGAGTTTTCAGATAATCTACAGTTAATTAACAAAATTGAAATTAGTAGGTGTATTTTATTGAAAAATGCTATTATAATCGAGTTACATGGTTTCAGCGATGCTTCCGAAGCAGCCTATGGAGCAGTAATTTACTGCAAATCAGTATCAGAATCTGGAGAATTGTCAGTGAAATTAGTGACAAGTAAATCAAGAGTTTCCCCCTTAAAGCAATTAACTGTTCCCAAACTTGAGCTGTGTGCAGCTGTTTTATTATCAAAACTAATTAAACGTGTGATTTCTGCTCTCAAGATCAATATAAACAAAATCTTCTTATGGTCAGATTCTATGATAGTATTGTCATGGATTAAAAAAGAACCGTACATACTAAAAACATTTGTTGCGAACAGAATTTCAACGATACAAGAGCTAACTGGAGGGATGCAGTGGCGACATGTTTCTTCTCAATATAACCCAGCAGACCTTCTAACAAGAGGAATAAATCCTGATAAGCTAATCTCAAATGAGTTGTGGTGGAGTGGCCCAATGTTCCTAAAAGGAAAAGACTATCCAAATACAACCATACCTGAAGCAGTTGATTCCAATGACTTTTCAAAAGAACTGAAAAACTTTAAAACTAATGACTTTAAAAACATGTCTTTTTTTTCAGTTTCTAATAATACCTTTGTGCATGATATAATTGATTTAAGTAATAATTATTGTAAGATAATTCGTATTTTAGGATTTATTTTCAGGTTTCTTAGCATTTGTAAAAAAGAAAGAAAAGAGGGTCCTTTAGACATCGAGGAGCTCAAAAAGGCAGAAACCTTTTTGTTAAAAAGTGTTCAACGAGAATTTTTTGACAAGGAAATAAAATCCTTGCAAAAATCAGGTGAGGTAAATAATAATAGTCAGATAAGAAATCTTCACCCATTTCTTGATAAAGCAGGTCTTCTTAGAGTAGGAGGTAGGTTAGCAAACAGTAACTTAAATGATAACCAAAAATTTCCAATTTTACTACATAATAAAAGTAAACTTACTCAGATGATAGTAGAATATTTTCATAAACTATATTTACATTTAGGCCCATAAGCTTTACTTTTTCAGTTAAGACAGAAGTTTTGGCCTTAAAATAGTCTTGCAATGTATAGAAAAACAATTTATAATTCTTGCTTATTTTATGTTATAAATATTGTAAAAAGTTTATATATTTTTTTAATGCAATGTGTTTTATATGTTATTTTGAGTTATAAATAGTTGGTTTATAGTTATTTTGCGTGTACATATGTAAAATTGAGATAATTCTTATTTGATTGAATATATTATGTGTCATCAAAGTAAATATTAATACAAAATGTGTATTGAGAGTGCATATATGCTATTTGAGTTATTTAATGACATCCATTTTGTTCTAAAGGTTTGAGTTTTATTTGATAAAATCGAGTTTCTTAATCTTTAAATACTTTAAAATAAAGTATTTCTGAGTTATTTTTTGAGATAAAATATGAGAGATGAGATAAATTCTTGCATCATTTAGAGTAAATTTGAGTTAGATGTCATGAGTGTACATCTCTACAAAATGATTGCAGAATTTTAGATGTTTGAAAAACAAAATGTAAAAATAAATGATTTAGTAATTATAAAGGAGGACAATGTTGCTATTTGCAACTGGCCTCTTGGTAGAATTGTAGAGTTGTTTCCAGGTAATGATGGAATTATTAGAGTAGTAAAAGTGAAAACACAAAGAGGGTTTTTTAAGAGACCAGTGTCAAAAATATGTTTATTACCCTTGGAAAAGTAATTGTTATTCATTTAATTTGCTATTTATTGTTTATTAGTATGTGTTGTATTATTTATTTAAAAATTTCATGTAATAATGTATTATAATTGTGGTTGAATGAAAATCATTCAACGGGGGCCGGTATGTTCGGTCGTATTTATTCTGTATTTTTGGCAACGATTTTTATCGTCTGCATTTGTTTTTATGAGTTTAGAGTTTTTAAGAGAACGCAGCCATGAGCGGCTGAGTTGTGAGCTAGTTAAATAAATATACATTTCATAGAGTTTTTCTTAAATATGAGTTTTATTGAGTATTTTAATTTTTTAAATGAGTTATCGACATGTGTCATAAAAAAAAACAAAAAAAAAAAAAAACGATTTAAATAAAAAAAAAATCAGATTGTTTTGATTTTTATAAAAAAAATAAAAAAAAATCACAAACCCTGATTGTTAAGTTATTGTTTAAAATTATAGGCTAAACAATTTTTCACAGTATTGCAATTATTTATTTCTTTTATGTATATAATTTTAGCTAAATTAGTGTTTATAAAATGTTTTGTACATTTTGCAAAAGATCTTTCAGTTCTTCTTATCTCTGTTGGCATATTAGGAATCGTCATTGAGTCTTAGAACATTACAAGTGTTATGATAGATTTTGTAAGCAATCATTTAGGAAGCTATATAATTATCAGAGACACTTAGAGCGATTCCATGCAAAAGATGAAACATCAGCACCCTCACAGAGCCAACAGGTAGAAGAATTTTCAGTCAGTCAGATGATGGCTTTGTTATTAATTCTGATGTAAACTCCCCTTCAAAAATTTTTCAAAATAAAAAACAAAATGCTAGGGAACTTTTTATGATGTGCAGTATTGCAGTGAAGCTTGTAGCAATAGTGGGGTTCCTTTGAAAAGTATTATTTCATCAATAAAGAGAATTTCAAATTTGATGTGGGATACAGTAAATTATTTAAAAGGTGAGACAATGAAATTTATAAACCAGTCTGTCGATCATACTGATGAACAAACGAAAACTTTTATAGAAAAATTTGATTATTGTGGCGAGTTATATTCAAAATTTGATTCTAAATATAAAATATTAACAACTTTAAAATAAATTGGCTGCTTTGTTAACCCCACTAAAATTGTTCTTGGCTCACGGTACGAACAAAAATTAGATAAAAATGGTGTTCCATGCCAAATTCTCAGAAAAGAAACTTTCCGGTACATTTCAATTGGATTGATGATAAAACAAATTATTTCTGTTGATGGATTTATAAACATGTTTGAAAACTACAAATGCAACAAAAGCATAAGAGGCACTACTTTAAATAGTATTCATAATGGATTTTATTATTATTCAAATCCAGTTTTATCCTCTATGGACACTATAGCTATTGAGAGTTATATCTAGATGATGTTGAGATAGTAAATCCACTAGGATCCCATACTGGTATCCATAAACTGGGATTTGTTTATTTTACCATTAAAGATATACCTGTGTCACTGCAATCCTCTTTAGATTCTATTTTTATTACAAATATTCATTATGCTCTCATGTCGAAAAGTATGGTTATCAACCAATTTTAGATCCACTTATTCAAGAATTGAAGGTGCTTTTGGAAAGGAGTGTTCAGTTTAAAGGAAAGATGCATAAAATTGCACTGTGGCAAATAGTGGGAAACAATTTAGGGTTAAACAAGTTGTTTGGCTTAGTAGAAAGTTTTTCAGCTAATTGTTGTAGGTTTTGTCTTGTCCATAAAGATATTGTGCACAACATGATAAAAGAAGACATTAGTCTATTGTGTAACAAAGATAGCCATGATGCACATGTTAATGATGTCATTGTTGGAAATATGGGACAACCTCAATGTGTGGTGTTAAATCTCATTGCTCTCTTAATGAATTAGGTTATTGACATGTTACAACTAATTTAGTTGTGGATATTATGCATGATTTATTTGAAGGTTGGTGTGCCATGGGAACATTTTTAATTTTGAAGCAGTATATTTTTAAAGACAAATTTCTAACTCTTACAATTTTAAATGATCATATAATGAATTTCAATTATGGTAAATGCGATATCCGCAGTAAACCTACTCCAATAAAACAAGATAAATTATTCAATTTTGAGGGTTCTTATGGCCAAAGCTCGTCTCAAATGTGGTCATTAAGAGCCCACAATAGTCACAGAAAAATTACTCAAAAAGACCCGGATGACCATGTAAAGTCTATGGGAGCGTTCTTTTCTAATATCTCGCTCAAATTTTAATATTTTTGCCTGATTTTTTTGCACAAGATAGCTGAGGGCAATCCACAACCGGGCTAGTTTTTACTTTTTCAATTTTTGTTTCAGATTTTCTTTAAAAAATTACTTTAACTTTCGAAACCGGTTTAAACCGGTTCTGAAACTGAAACTATCGTAATATAAAAAATATATAACCAAAATCAAAAAAGTAAAAACTAGCCCGGTTGTGGATCGTCCTGTACTATTTTATGCAAAAACAATCATGTCAAAATATTAAAATTTGAACGAGATATTAGAAAAGAACGCTCCCATAGACTTTACATGGTCATCCGGGTCTTTTTGTGTACTTTTTCTGTGACTATTGTGGGCTCTTAATTAGAAACTTACCCTTATTAATTAGTGACAAAATTCCACATGACAATGAATTTTGGCAGTTGTTCCTTGTAGTGTTGACAATAATTGATACTTTAGTGGCTCCAGTGATTTCTTTGCCAGAAACTTATCAACTGGCTGAGAACATGGCAGACCATCATAAAATTTTTCTTGAACTCTTTCAGAAAATTTCAGTAAATAAAAACATAATACTTTTCATTGATTATTTCTGTTAAAATGTTTAATAATTAAAATAAGCTCACCAGGGAAAAAAACCCCTTTAACCAAAGGTTTTAAAAAGTTTTCAACAATTGATTTGAATTTGAGAAACCGTATTTAAATAATAAAATATTGTTTTTTACTACTGTCACAGACATAAAACTTCCTGCTACTGGGTTTTTTGGTTTTTTACTAGTTTCACTGTGTTATTTACTATCAAATTTTGAACAATCTTTCATTTCATTGTTTTGTCAAGAATTGTAATGTTTGCAATGTTTATTTTTTATCAATGTGGCTATTTATAATATGTGTGATGTTATTTTTTAATTGTACAAAATGTCATTATGGAATAGTAATGTTACGTTAAACATTGTTTAGTCAAAAATTTTAATGCTTACAATGTTTTTTTAAATCAATGTGGCTACAAATAATATGTGTAATATTATTTGTTAATTGTATAAAATGTCATTATGAAATGGTAATGTTATTTTAAATATTGTTTTGTCAAATATTGTGATGTATATTCATCTATTTTTTCCTGATGTATCTTTTTATAATTCAGATATGAATGTGTAAAACTTTGAAATATACATAAACTAATAAACATATTTAAACATTTCTTGATATGATTTGTTGTAACTTATATTTTACTTAATCACGGTTCCCAACATCGTAGAAAATCAGGGAATTTTATCTAAAAAGTCAAAAAATCTTGGAATTTTTTTTATGCGAAATTTATCAAAGTATTGGGAGGGAAGTATGAGAAATTTCAAGAAGAATTGCATAAAAAAAATCACTTTTATGATAAAAGATTGTAAAAATAAGTAGCAAATTTAATTTAATTATGTCCGTTCATTAAATCAGAGATTTTGTCGAGATTTTGATCAGGGATTTTCCTAGTCATGTTTTGCTGGGAACCTCTTTGAAGCAAGTTATCTATTATGGGTTTTATTGTAATGTGATATGACTTTTTGTAATGCATGATTTAGAAAGGGGATATTCCACTCTTGAAAATATCCACTCAAGCCTATAAAGATACTGTTTTTTTTTTTTTTTTTTTTTTTTTTTAACCAAAATAGTGCGTATCTTTTCACAGCACGATTTCCATACTAAGGTTGATCTCTAATATGGTTGTTGTTTTTTATCATTTTGCAGAGTTTTTTATATGGATGCCTTGACTTATGGTAGTTATTTGAAAAATGCCAATCATTACATTGCCAAGCACATGTTTTTGGGTGAAAGTGACATTTAACAAGAAAAACTTTGAAAATATTAAAATTTTTAATAAATATACATGTAATTACAATATTTCATGTTCTAATGTATAACTCTGTATGAAAAGCGATCTTAATTCTGAAAAATTTAAATTTTATGTGAGATTTCATTATAAGGTATTTTCATTGCATTATTATACCCATTATATAGTATAATGCATTATTATTATTATATTTTTTTTTACTATAAATGATTACAAATCTCGATTCTTTTTTAATTTTTTAAGCAGTCCTCCCCCCCCCCCCACACACACACCACCCTTTTCTGAATAGCTGAGGTTGATCCCACAATTCACCTCCTTCTTTAGTTTTTAGATTTTTGTTTTATTTTTGATAACTTAGAACCAATATCAAAAAAGTAAATTACTTTGATTAAACAAACAAAAAAAAAAAAAAAAAAAAAAAAAAAGTTGAAAAGAAGGTAAATATATAGATTGACCTCAGCTATCCATTGGGAAAAAAAATATATAAAGTCATATTACAAAGAAACTTTTGCCATTGGTTTAACATAAACTTACAAGTCTTAACAAGTGTTATTTTTTTATTTTTATTTATTTATTTTTTTTTTTTTTTTGGGGGGGGGGTCTAATGCTGCAAAGTTATTTTTATGATAGAGGCTTATGAGTAAAATACCATTTTTGGTCTTCATGATGGAATGTAAACAGTTCAGACATTTATAGCCATGCATTGCTCATTGAATTTGAGATTATATCAAAAGGTCAAGAACTTGTGAAAAATCTGATACAAAAACTAGAAAATTAAAATTTTAACTTGTAACAAAGTTTAATTCCAAATATTCCTTATATAAACCATTTCTAACCCATCCAATTTAATTCAAATATATATTTTTTTAAAAATACTGAAATATAAAAATAGACAAAAGACCTACCCCTAGAAAAAAAAAAAAAAAAAAAATATATATATATATATATATATATATATATATATATGCAATAAGATTAATATTAGGCAATAGGTTTCGTGTGAGTGAAGTCTTAATGTATAAATTTTCTAAGGATTTAAAATTGCATTTACTGTATTAAAAAAAGACAAAACACTGTCTTACGAGTGTAATTCGTCTACTACGAAACTAAAAACTTGATTATGAAGAATTGTTGAACATTTTCGAAAAAAGTTATGCTTCATAAAATTAAAATAACAGGAATTGTTTCTTTAGTTCATGAGATTCATGACTGAAGGAGATCCTCTTATACTGGAACTATGTCCTTTTGCTATATTATTCACATCATTATTAACAAAATTTGTAACTTTCATTTTAAAGTATATTGAGAATTGTGATACAGGAATTGCTGGAAAAATCTGAATATTATTTTTCAAATTGGACAGGTACTTAGCTTAAATTGCACATTTATGTCAGTAAAGGAAAAATATTTTTCATGCAATATGCATCTTCTCTTCATTGAAATGAAAGGGAAATTTCAGTCTACTCAAACTTATACTTGGAAAAAAATATTTTAACTAAATGCTTTATTTCATATTCTCATTTGGCACAAAATCAACTTTAAAAATGAATAATAAATCTTCAATCTGAAATATATGCATAGTCAGTAATGAACATATTCTGTATCGGATACATTAACGTCTCATCAAAAACGAGTATGTAAAATTGCCCATTTTAATGCAAGTTGTGTAACTCCATTTTACAATAATTTAAATTAAATAATCCAGTGAATTTATATACAATATTGAAAAAATTCATATTTTAATTTAAACAGTATTAGCAAACAATCTTGTGTTCAATGAATAAACTGCTCTACACAGTGAATCATTGATACTCTAGAAATCTTTTTAAACAATCTCTTGATTAATAATTATAAACATTTGGATGCAGCTTGATAAATATAATTCCATAGTTATTCAAAAAATATATTTTGAATAATTCTTGGGATTTTGTTTTTTGAGTGATAATATGAAATCAACATTTTTGGTCATTAAATTCAAAAAGTAAAAAAAAAAAAAAAAAAAAAAAAAAGATTGTTATTATTAAAATGGAATAACTAGCATCCAATTTTTGAATACTTTTACTCAACTTCACATTTTGATCTTAAAACTATTTTATCGTTGATCAATTCACATGTTTAAGGCTTTTTCTTTAGAGCAATAGATATGTTCACCAATACATACCGATATTAATCCTATACATAATATAAATGGCTTAAAAACACCATATCTATAATGCTTATTGCTGAAATGATGTGTCAAAGGTAGAAATTATTTCTATCCAGTAATCTGAAAAATGTAAATTATATATATATATATATATATAAAAAGATAGAAAATGTCGCTAGTTTTCTTCTAAAAAAACCTATTTGTCCTTTTGAGAAAAAAACCAGTTGGTTTAAACCATATCAATCCTGCTTTTGAGGGATCGAAATTAACACATAATAAGATTAAATTTGAATGCATTTATGGGATCAAAAATGAATACATATTTGAGCACTTCTATGTGATCAAAAGTAGCATATAAGTTCAAATTTGAAAACATGTATGTGATCAGAAATGAGTACATACCGGTTCATATTTGAAAACTTCTATGTGATCAAAATTAGCACATAAGTTCAAATTTGAATACATGTATGGGATCAGAAATGAGTACATACCAGTTTATATTTGATCACATCCATGTGATCAAAATTAGCACATAAGCTCAAATTTGAATACATGTATGGGATCAGAAATGAGTACATACCAGTTCATATTTGATCACATCCATGTGATCAAAATTAGCACATAAGCTCAAATTTGAATACATGTATGGGATCAGAAATGAGTACATACCAGTTCATATTTGATCACATCCATGTGATCAAAATTAGCACATAAGCTCAAATTTGAATACATGTATGGGATCAGAAATGAGTACATACCAGTCCATATTTGATCACATCCATGTGATCAAAATTAGCACATAAGCTCAAATTTGAATACATGAATGGGATCAGAAATGAGTACATACCAGTTCATATTTGATCACATCCATGTGATCAAAATTAGCACATAAGCTCAAATTTGAATACATGTATGGGATCAGAAATGAGTACATACCGATTCATATTTGATCACTTCCATGTGATCAAAATTAGCATATAAGTTCAAATTTGAATACATGTATGGGATCAGAAATGAATACATACCGGTTCATATTTGAAGACAACCATGTGATCAAAAATGAGTACATGTGTTTCTCAATTTTGAGTACATTTGCATCGGAGCTATTTTGAGTATGTGACATACTCAAAATTGAGTATTTTTTACTCATTTTTGAGAACCCAGTTTTTACAGTGTATCGTTCAGACGAGATAAACCACTTAAAAGCGAATAACCTACACCGAGGTAAGAGATTTTTAGATTAATAGAGATTCTAGTATTTATTACGACACAACATTAAGCTTCAGTCTCTTATACCATC
>CAXHSM010000659.1:982500-1283309 GCA_964019185.1 Maratus speculifer
GACTAGACCTTCTTGGCTGGAAGAAATTTTGGAATTTTACAAAAGTAGCTAATTCATTAAGACCGTTTAATTTGAATGAAATGTTAAAGCTAACTTTACTCACTTTTAACAAATTATTATTATTGGGGGAGAGTCAAAAATATTTATGAATAAAATATAATACATATTTATAACCCTTAAATGCATATTGTATCATGTTCGATACCATAAGTGTTCCCGATTTATTGGGGGTTTTATTCACATATTCCGTATTCTCACCAGAAATTTAAAAGAGCAATTTTCACTTTACTTAATGACAGACCATTCGTAATTAAATAAAGAAAAATTTACTATTTAGATTTTTCTGGTATAAATTCTGATTCTTTGAATTGCGCATTTTTTTTAACGCGTTCTAACCTATGCATTTAAGGGTTAAACCTGTAGAATATTTATATTTTAATTCTATGCTGTGTAAGTTTATTTGCACATGATAGACTCGCACCAAATACCTGTTTTGAAAAAAAAAAAAAAAAAAAAAAAAAAAAAAAAAAAAATCAATCTTGAAAAGGACATTTTCAAAATTTTTTTAATTTAAAACACGATCCTTCACAAAATTTTTCTGACTTAAAAATAAGCCTTCTGCAAATCCTTCCTTTTTCTAAATTGAAGTTTTCACAAATTTAATAATTTTAACTCTCTCGGGATGAGCATCTTTTACAGAATTTTTAATCTTTTATCATTGGTTTCTTAAAGCAGAAATTTTTTCCTAATTGAATCGCGAAAAAGCTCAGATTTAAATAAGGCAAAATTTACATTTACAATAAAATTTTACTGGGGAGAATAATCAAGGATTCTGAGCACTTTCTGCTGCACGTGTAACGGTCGCTCGTCCCCTAGGGGGTTAAAGTGAAATATCACCTTTACAAAATGGCCGAAGAAACCAAAGAACTTTTATTACTAGACTTGTATAAAGCCAAAAACTTTCTACGCACCTAAATATTGGGTCAAAAACTTTCTGAAAATTTACTTCATCTTTAATAAAATTATGTGTTATCTTGACATATATAAGTTTGCGTTTTATCCTGTTCATGAATGAAATTCGCGTTTTTTGCGTGGTCCATTTTCGAAATGCCTGTGTTTCACACGATTCTTTGTTGAAATTCAAGTTTCTTTTTTTCCCCCCGAGGCCGTTTGACGAAATTCACATTTTTATCGCGATCCTTTGACAAAAATTTTCATTTTTTTCGCTATCCTTTGACGAAATTCTCCACCCCCCTTTTTTTTTTCTTTAGACGATGCACACACACACATATATATGTATATATTTCCCGCGACTCTTTAAGAAAATTCGTGTTTTTTTTTTTTCCAATAATTTGATGAAATTAGATTTTTTTTTTTTTTTCTGCGAACGATTGACGAAATTGATTTTCCTTTGTCGAAATTCGCTATTTTTGGTGTCCGAACTTTTGGACAGATGAATTTTAAAGTTTTCGGTATCGAATTTCTTTAATTTTCAAAAAATTCAAAAATCGGCTCTGCTTTTAATTGTGCCCTAAGAGCAAATAAATCGTACATAAAATTGGAGGAAATGTTTTAATAATTTGGTACTTAAAAAAAAAAAAGTTACAAAAGTAAAAATGGTTTTTTATTAAAATTTTTTGCTAAGTTCCGAATTTTGCTTAAAATTAGTCGCGCACGGATTGCGTCTATATTATACAACTCTGCTTATTATCTTATAGATATATCTTGTTAAAATGTATAAACAAGAACTTGAATTTAACTATAACTTGAGATTCACAAATTTATGACTAGATTTTTCATAAATGTGAAAACCTGCTCACAATTTCGCAAAAACAAGACTGTGAGAAAAGTTTAGACAGAATTCTGCCCATAAATATGCCATTTCTTTCTTTTGGCCTGTTACAGACATATAACTTTTGTGCGTAATTTCGCTTTTTCGGCACAGAATTTTATTATCCCCTGGGAATCGATGCAAATATACTTTAAAATTTGCAGACTTTTTTATGGGGGGTGGAGATGTTGTAACGAACAAATTACAACAAAATCAGGCGTGCAAACAACACTATTGAGCAATTTTCTTTCTAGGATCACTGAAAAAACCCAAATTTCTTCAAAAGATAATGAAAAAACGCGATTTTCATCAAAAGATCGCGAAAAAGAATGATTTTCGTTAAAAAATCGCGAAAAAACACAAATTCCGTTAAGATATTTCATAAAAAACGCAATTTTCGTCCAATGATGGCGGAAAAAAAACTTTTCGTTAAACGATCGCGACAAAAAGCGTTAATAAAGCTGAAAAATAAAAATAAAATTCCAATATTTTTGTGCAATTCGCTATTATTTTCTCTATTTCAGCTGTACCTAATTAAATGTTTTAAAGTATTTTGTTTAAATTTTGTTTTTCATTTTTATCATTAAAATTTGAAAATTCTTCCAGTTTCAAAAAGTTGAAATTATAAAGTACCTTTTTTTAAAAATTAATACTCTTTGCAATCATCTGCTGTTCAATGGTATATCGAGATTTATTTAGTAGGAATTTTGAAGGAATTCATTTTAGAAGGAAAAAAGGCAGGATGTTAGCTCAATAAGGGCACTATTTCATAAGAAACTCTATTAGCAATGTTTTTAGTTACAATAAGTAGGAAAAGTACATAATTTTGTACAGTAATAAATTAAAAAAAAATCATTTTTTTTTTACTGAAAAAATATTAAATAACATAATTTAATAACATCCTGTATTTTTTTTTTTTTTTTTTTTTTTTTTTTTTTGAAGAAGTAAAGTGCTATCATTTTTATAATGTCTTTGACACATGTATTAGAAAAAAAAAAAAAAAAAAAAAAACTATGGTATGGAAAATTTTTATTATCTTTTTAAAAAAGGCAGGGTGCATTTTGACAATTTTAAATTAAGTGTCCCTAAAAAATGGGTTAGAAACAGGGTTGGCATGATTTAAATCAAGATTTAAATCTAGATTTAAATCAACTGATTTTTTTAAAAAATCATTTGATTTAAATCAATTTTTTGCAATATCACATGAATGCACATATCAAGGAAAAATTTTGGGTAAAAAGTTAGAAAATGTATTAGATAACGACAGAATTTCAAAATTTAAAGCAACATATGGACAAGCTATTAATGGCTGTCGTTTTGCTGCAATTTTATTAAGTCCCTTTGTTTTAAATCGAAATGAAATTTTACTTAGTTTAGGGGAAAATAATGAAGGTTTTGCATTCATTAAAGAAGATTGTGTAAATCTTCTCACCACTGTAGCACATTTTCAAGCAAAAAATGACCCATTCCAAAAATTATCATTGCTTGAGAAAAAAGTTTCTGATATTATGACAGATTATGATTGGTGGAAGTCCTTTAATGTAATAGGAGGTAAAGAAAAAATCAGCGAAATTGAAATTGAATTTATTTATCAAATAACAACAGCCATGGCTTCATCTGCTGGATTAGAAAGACAATTTTTTTCTTTTGGACTAGTTCATTTAAGCCAGGGTTGCTGGCTTTTAGCCGGGCCAAAAAAAGCCGGCCGGCTTTTTTTGGTTTTATCCACTTAAAAAAAGCCGGCTTTTATTATTAAAGTTAATTTGTATCGAATCCATCTTAAATTTGGATTGATTTATTTTTAATACATTTTTAATTATTTAGTACTAAAATAGTTATAAATTTCTATTTAATTTTTCAAATAAATACGTTTTTATAATCTCTAGAAGTCAGCTGTGAAGGCATTATGTCTGAAAAAATATATAAATCTTGGAAAAAAGAAAATAATAAAAAAATGTGTTTTAAACTTCTATATTTCAAAGTTCTACTTATATTGCACATTCCTAAGAATTATATTTAATTGAATGATGACAACATGTAACACATCAAAGCATTCATAGAAACATTCTTATATGTAAAGATTAAGTCGTAGAATGAACAATGTTGAAAGAGAAATTAGGAAGGATTCACTGTTTGAGGAGAGTTTAATACATAATTATATAAAATTAAACAACAAAAAATGCTCTAATAAGATTTGTTGAATTAAAATTTTCAATAGCTCTTTGTTATTTAATAGTGCATATATGCCCCCTTGCATGAATATATTCATACATATGCTAACTGATAATACTGAAATAAATTGTGAAATATAATATATTATGAAATATGCATAATTCATAATATTATTTTCAATAGTGAAAAATGCTGTTTTTATGATTTTAAATGTTTATAGGGAATAAAACATGACATTTTAATAACTCTTAAAATTAGTTAAGTAATAAAACATGTAACTAAGTAACCATTGCCTCAGTTAATTTTATAAAGCAGTAAAAATGGAAAAAACAAGGGTGGGATAGCAAAAGCACTTGGTATGGCCATTTTATAATTTAGCTGACATATTTGCAATTGTGACTATAAACCACTATCAATTCCATCAATGTGTCATTCTAGTATTATTGTCTTCAATATTGAAAAATTGGGTTATAACCCAATTTCTCATACTGTATCATAATTAAAATCCCTATTTTTTATTTTAATAAATAAATTTATTAAACTCAAAGTAAATTAAACATCATTAAAACTAGTTAAGACACTTAAAAATGTGTGGCTTATAATTAAAATGCTTCACTGTATAAAAGCCAATTTTGGCCAAAAAAAGCCGGATAAAACCAATAAAAGCCACCGGCCTGGTTTTTTTAAATTTTAGCCGGCTTTTTTGCAACCCTGATTTAAGCCTTCATAATAAATTAGGAATAGACAAAGCTTCTAAATTAGTGTTTTTGTTCCCTGATTTTTTCCCTATTTGCTTAAAAAATATTGAATCAATTGTGATTTTTATCCCTTAATAAATAGCTTGCATTAAATGAATACAGTAGACTCCCTCAAATCCACACAGCTTGAGACCAGAGGTTGTGTGGATTTTAGAATTTTGCGGATTTCTGGTCATGGGTTTGTTTACATTTTTTAAACAGTAATTTGATTGTAAAATGCAATTGAAATTATAATGAATGCTTATAATTTAGTAAAATATTAAAACAATTATGTAAGGTAATAAACTAAAATAATAAAAATTTAGATAATTAAAAATGATTAAAATATTGAAAGCAGTAAAGATGAAGTAAATAATCAATAATGAATAACTAAATATTTATTATAAAGATGAGATACATTTTTTCCTAAATTATTCAATGAAATTTGCCCCATAAAGATGCACTACTAATTCACATCAAAATCATAAAAAAAAGAAGTTTTATTTCAGGTTTAACCATACTCAATAATAAAATAAGCTTGATGAATATATAAATGCATTTTGCAAAAAGATTGTGATCAGCACTGATATTAGCAATACCTTGAATTTTTTTCAGAAATAAATTTATTCTTCCTTCATGAAAAAGCATGAATTTAGTAATATTAATGAAAGTTACAGATTAAAAAAATATATAGAATTGCTATAAAAATAAAAAAGTCCAATTTTGTCCCTATACTTGACCTGAAAGCTTCATTGTTTACATCCGTAAATTATGCGCAGATTTTAGAGAGTTGCAGATTTGAGGGAGTCTACTATATTTAACTTTTTTTTTTTTAATTTTTTCATTTTCTATTCATTTACAACATATTTAAATATATTTCTTATATAGTGTGCACAATTCAATTACAAAATAATAGAATGGCTTTAGATTAAAGCCTAGATGTTTAATTTTTAATATCAATCAGTAACTAGAATATAATATTTTCCTAACTATATAATTATTTTATATATATATATTTTTTAAATTATAAATATTTATTCTTTTTTAGTTATTTTTTATAAAAAACAGCTTCATGTATTGTAAAAACATAAACACACAGTAATTAAATATAGGATTCTAAAAAAATCAAATAAATCTGATTTAAATAAAAAAAATCTGATTTAAATCAAATAAATCCGATTTTTTTGATTTTTTAAAAAAAATCATGATTTTTTTCCAACCCTGCTTAGAAAAAACAATTATCGAATTAATAAAAACTGCAACTAAATAATTTCATTAGTTATTAGCACAAAAAGCAAAACTAACAAATATTATTGACAGCTCATTTTGCTTTGTACTAAGAAAAATTAACCACCTAAATCTTTACTTAAAGGATGTGTGTATATGCTAACCAAGATCTCTTGCTGTGTTTGACATTTTTATACCAATTAGTTTTTTTTTTTCTCTTATACATTCTTTTACAGCAGCTGTTGAGTAGATGTTATTCTTCCATTTTTCTTCAGCTTCAATATTTGACATAAACTTATCACGAAAGTAGAATGAGAAAATAAGTCTCTAGATGTTTGCTGTCGTACTTTGCAAAAATTTATTATGTGCTTATTTTTTTATATAAAAAAATGAATAATTCGATTACTGTAAAGAAATTGACATCACAAATTAAATTAAAATAAAATAAAATGTTTGAATGAAATGTTTTTTATGCCTTAAGTTTAGAAGCTAATTTTCAAAGCTTCTTTTTTTTCCTATTTATTAGGTAAACTTTCTGTAGAAAAATTCTGTAGAAGAATGACTTCATTATGTGCACTGATACCAGGCATATGTTTAAAAAAATTTTAGGTCCTTTGAAGGATCTTTACAAAATAATTTATATCAAAATAGGACCTTTCATAATTTTTTCTTATCCTCAAACAGAACCCGTTACAAATCATTTTATTCCAAAACAAAACCTTTCTTAAAAATTGTCTCCCCACCAGTGGCCAAGAGGTTCTGCATCCAAAACTGGTAGATGACAAGTGTATGGTTCGAGCCCAATTGCGGCCATCGACCTTACCATTCAGAGTTTTCTATGGTTTTCTTTGAAACTTGGATTTCCTTGCATGAATATGGGTTAGGTTCCCTTAGAAAGACCCCCACGGTGGCACCCTCCCCTTAGGGCCCATATCCCAATTGAAGATAATTGACCTTCATAAACACAAACCAACAAACATTCTTAAAATTTGTCTCTTAAATAGATCTTTTAATTTTTTTCACCTTCAAATCAAAACTTTTCAAATATTTAATCATTTAAAAATAATATCTGGCCTGTAAATAAGCTGTTAAACTTGCCAAAGAATATAATACCTAGCTCTTTTATGTATGAAGGATAGAAACTGAATACACCAATAATTTTAAATTCGCAAAATTATGACTAGAATTTTCACATAAGAAAAACTTCACATTTTCACAAAAACAAGATCCTGTGAGAAAAGTCTGGAAGACCCCTGGATACACCAAGACTGTTTTATCCTCATTGATTTGAAAATGATAACTTTCCACAATTCAGCAATTTTAAATATTTGTTCTGAAATACTTAAAATATTTCTTTATAATGGAATTAATAATAAGTTGAACAATTAATTCTCATACATATTTTTCATTTAGTAACAATCCTGGTTCTATATAGTTTATTTAAAAATGACTACCTGGTGAGGTTGCCAAATTTATCTGAGAAAAAAAATGGAAGATTTTTGATTGTCAGCATTTAATTTAGGTCTTATGACACTATCTATCTCTTTTATACTAAGTTATGTTAAACATGTCAGTAACATTTTCAGCAAGAATTTGTTTAAAAAAAGGTTATTAATTAATCGATTTAATTATTAATTTCCAACTGTATTTGTTTTTATTATTCTATTAACATTATTTAACTAATTTCACTTTAGGGATGAGGAACCTACAAAAATAAATGTCTGTATTTAAATGTAAAAGGAAATAATAAACAAATAATTAAAATTTAAAATTGAGGTGTACTAAATTAAAAATTTTACCCTGCACATACTCTTAATCTACAATAATGTCAATCTCAGATAATCTATGCTACTCAAGAGTTTGTGAATAGAAAGTTAATATCACACCACTCTTCGCAGATTTTTGTCATTTGGATGGGAAGCAAGCCCTTTTGTATGTTTGATGCGCATGTGTATAACTATGTTTTGGTAAAGTATATGATATTTTAAAGCAAACTGAAAAAGAAATGATTGAAACGAAACTATGAAAAGTATGAAGTGGTAGAAACAGGAAGAAACTGTTGTATGGAACACATTTAAACTTACAGTGTACAGTAAGCCCCAAAATCACTAAAAAACATACAACTTATGGGAAGAACATACAACCTGGAAACCCTACCACCAAAATACCTTAATTATTTCTAAATTGTCACATAGCTGCATCTACTGTGAAGGTTAATGGTATAGAGTTTTCTTTAGAAATTGTTTTAAGTCAGTGAATTTGTCTTACATTTTTTCTTCTTTTTTTCAGAAATGCTCCTTATGGAATTATACCTCCAGACCCTCCAAAATCAGAAGGAGAGAAAGGGGCCGGGATTAACACTGAAAATCCCGAAGAAAAAACTGACAAATTATATGCTTTAAAACAAAGATACACATATTTCCAAGTACAACCTGGATCCCATCCATTTTTCTTTGGACCTCGTCCTTTTGCACGTAATGCAAAAGACAAAAGTGTTCGAATGCGGAGACTGCGTCCTCGCAAAGTGTTGTGTTCACAATGTCAGGGTGTGCTGAATGAAAATGATCCTAATCAAAAAAGAGTTGAGGGCGTTGTGACTCGTAATAATGCTAGCAATAAAAATTCTCAGTGTGCTAGTGCTAACAGTGAAAATGGTGCTAATACGGGTAGTGCAACTAATGCAAATCAAAGGATAATTACACGAAGTACAAAAATTGAACTATCAGATAAAAATGACAGTGCCTCTTCCAATTCTGCTTCTTCAGTTGATGCAAAAAGTGATCAAACAAATGTGAAGGATGTCAAATCTAGTGATTTTATTTTAAGATCAAATTTAAGGACTGAAAAAATGGTTTTAAGGAAGAGAAAATCAACAGATGTCGATGCAGATCCTTCTGCCCCTTCAGATAAGTTAAAACGTGTTGATGCTATCAAAGTTGAGGAATCAGACTCTACCACTAATGCTGTAAGTGGAGTGAACACTCCAGCTAGTAAACAAGGTTTAGCAAAAACAAGTCCTGTGATCAAAATTTCCTTTGCTAATCCTCAAGGTAAAGATACTGTTTTAAAAATTCCTGCTAGGATACAAACTGCGAGTGATACTGAAGAAGACAGCAACTGGTCTTTGCAGGAAAATGAAAATTATGGCATAAAAAACTTTGCAACTTCAAAAGCTGCTAAAAAGGCTTTGAAAAAGGCCAAGAAAGAAGCTCAAAAGAGGGCTTCGACAAATATTAATTCTTCACCTACTACTACCACCCCTACCACAACCACCACTATCACTACAACTACAAATGTTCTGAGTCCTAGTAATAATGAAAATGGTGATGTACATGCGTCTGAGAAAGAGAAGCATCATCATCATAAACACAAAGTTAAAAGGAAACGTAAGCATAAAAATGGTGATACCGAGACAGAAAAATATGATTTAGAAAATACTGATACCCATAATGTGTTCAATTCAAATGGCAATGATGGTTGGTGCTTGAGGACAAGTTATCCTGGTGATATGAATGGTGTTCCAGGCGAACTGAATAAAACTAATGTGTTTGAGGAAGTCAAGCATAAATGTCTTCAGCAGAAACTGTCTATTAGTTTAAAACGTCTTAATGCCAAAGCATACATGAGGTGTAGTCCTAAATATTCTATAGAAGAAGATTCTGTTGCGAGTGATGTGAGCTCAGCGAGTAACGTTAGTGTCTGTTCAGGTTCTGGAAGTGACTATGGTGATGTGCCAGATTTCCCGAAACATTCTTCTCCTCTCAGGGACATGGACAAAGTTAAACCACTTATGATGAGGATAAGTACCCATAATGTCAAGAAGTGTGTTTTGGATATTGGTAGGGAAATGTCTGTTGGTGATATTGTTTGGGGCAAAATTCATGGGTTTCCATGGTGGCCTGGTAAAGTTCTTGCTTTAACTGTTTCTCAACGGGATAACGGTGCATTGATGAATCAGCAAGCACATGTGTCCTGGTTTGGATCATCTACATCCTCGTATATGCCTTGCAATCAACTTACCCCTTTCTTGGACGATTTCAAAATTAGGTTCAATAAAAAGAAAAGGGGTCCGTATAAGGAAGCTATCAAGCAAGCAATGCACGAGGCTCAATTGCCCCACAACAAAGATATTTCTGAAATGAATCTCATTACTTCATAGCATAGGTTCATTACTAGAGATATTTTATTTTACATTGGATCCTGATGCCAATATATAGCTTTAGTGCAATTTTCGTGCTTTCATGTTTTGTTTATGTGCACTGTTGCTGCTATCTTTTTCTTTCTTCAGTTTTTTTTTTTTTTTTTTTTTTTTTTTTAAATGATTATAAATAATGTTGCAATTGCATAGTTAAAAATCAAATTACCTCCCTTGAGTATGAAATCTTGTTAGTTTAAAACTTATTTTTCATGGGGCTAGATATAAAATTGTTTACATTTACTCTGCAAACTACTGCATGTAATATGTATGTCTATCTATGCATACTTGCACATAAATATATGTATATATAGCTACAAAAATAACAGTGAAATGTCTATTTTTAAAGTATTGTCTCATGAAAATTTAAGTTAGTCATTTTGTTAATTCATTACTCACAACGTTTATTTTTGGAAAATTCATTGCATTTTGATGTAATTAAGCTTATAGTGATACTTAAAATGTGTGTACATACTACTTGTGTATATAAAACTGTTTTAGTGTTTTCTTAGAAGAGATAATTATCTCCCAAAGAAATTGTAAAAGAAAATTGGTGCTATATCTGAAAGACCTATTTTGGAAAAATAATGCAAATAGCCTATTATAATAAAGTATATTGGAACTGCGAAGCTGTTGTTGCTTTGCGATTTCTATTTTTATTAACTTGTAAAATATATTTACCTGTCAAGATTTCATACTTGTAGAGGTAACATCCTCAGTGTAATGCTGAGGATCTTTTACATAATTATAATATATTTTGAACATCACTAAAAACATCTAAAGTCTTTCACTGCACTTGTGAATTTGAAATCCATTGCTCATTTTTAATACTTCAATCTCCATTAAAAAGAAAACCATCTTAAAGATAAAATATTTATTTTAGTATACTGTATCTAGCTCTTAGTGTCATTGTAAAATGTTATTAAAAATTGTTATTTGGTGGAAAGCTGTTCGAACCTTTGTTCATAAGAGAACTTTATATTACACGAAATTAGCTTATCAAAAAATGTTTCAGGGTTCTTGCCAGACAGTGAAATGTGTTAACATATTTTTTATTCTTTTTTCAGAATCATGGTTTGTACATACTATATAAAATAGACTTTAATTTTCATATTCAAATAATCACCAGCATTTGCCAAGTGTTATAGCAACATTAGCTAATTTTCTTTCTTTTTTATAATATCAATATAACATTGTTGAGAAAATATATATTTAATAACAGAAAATGTATTAATTTTAATAACCATTGATATCACCCCTGTACAAGAAACAAAGAAGTAAACTGTTTCTTTTTGCTTGTATGGGAGTTCCCAACCATATTTAATATATTAAAATAGCTATTCAAAGTTAAGTAATAACTAAAATATCAAATATTTGTATTGCTCTTTAGATTAAATATCTATTTTTTAATGCTAGAATACATGAAAATTAAAATAAAATTTTGAGTGCAATTGTAATATCATACCTAAGTATTAAAATATGACATAAATATAATTTTATAATTCAAATTTGGCAGTGAAAATTAAAAGTCTATGTAATACGTAGTACCAGAATTAATTTTTTTAACTAGGATGTTAAAAACATTTGCTGTAATTCCTCTAAATTTTCTGTTGTGGGATTACATTAAATGTATATTTATTACTTGAAACTGTTTCTCTGTGTGCAGATTTATACGGTGGGTTGTTTGAAACATATCAGTCATTCACATATTGTTCATTCATGTGAATATATTCACAAACAAATAAGTGTATATAAAATTATTTTTGTCTGCTTATTTTTGAATCAATTTTTTTGATCTGGTATTTTAATTTAGATACAGTGAGTTTTAAAAGTAAAAGGATCAGAAGTTCAAAAAGAAAGAAAATTAAAGGAATGTAAAAAAATAAAATAAAAAAATCTTGCATGATTTTTTTTTTAAATTAATGGTATCACTAATGTAAAAAAAGAAAAATACATATTTGCAAAGAAAAAAAAATAATGTTGTCTCTTATATATTGTTACCATTTTAATATTTTCTTCAAAGTTCTGTTTCCTTTTGCTTTTGTGATAATCTTATTTTGTATTTATTAATCTAGAGAAATTAAAATTTTAGCCAGTTCAATGTAACATATTTACTTCTGCTAATTGTTTAATTATTTGTTTTTAAAGCTCTTATCACGGATAATTTTTACAGTATTTTAAATTCATTATCCATTGTTACTCATGATTTGTTTGTTTTATTCAATGATTGCATATTATTTGTCCCCCTGAGTATTAAAATATTATGGAAAAGTTAATGTCAAATAATGAAAAAACTTCAATTGAAAACCTTTTAATAATAAACACCTTGATTTTCAAAAGTTGATCTTGGAACTTTCAGAATTTTTTTTCAACAATGTCAGCAGGCAGTTGCTGGGCATTTCAGGTTCAAATAAGAACTTGCACTGTTGAATTTGGTACCCTTTTCTCTGGGAGTTATTGTTGTGGCTCCTGTGAAAGGGGGTGGGGGAGAGATTATAGTGTTCCAAGAATGTAAATTGCGCTTTTTGACCATTGAAAACACAAAATCTGAAATTTTCCTGGAGGGTGGGAAGTGTCCTTCCTGGCCATCCCCCTGAAATCAACACTGAGAACAGGTTTTTTTTATGAAAAAGGATAATAAAGGTAGTATGAGAAAGGTAATTTTATGAGACAGAAACTCTTAACAATTAAAGAGAAATCTAAAGTTATTGAGATCTGTCCTCTACATACAAACAATCCAGATGGCTGGCATTATGAATCACTAAATTTAAACTGACTGCATTCTTTCTATTTCATCCAGTTAAAGTAAACTAACTCATGACTAAAAGATACATCTTGACCTATCATTAATTATCAATTGGAGAGAAAAAAGCTCTCTGGATGCAAGTTACGAGACTTTTCTCTGCCAATCTGCCTGAAAGACCATACATAAAGTATTTTTTTTTTTCTAATGCTAAGAAAAGAAAAATAAAGTTGTCATGGTAAATTACATAATAAGCAGAGTTTGTATTTATAAAGGAATTAAAATAAAATATTATGAAAACCCCAGTAGCAGAAACTATCCAGCACAGCAGCATGCACTGCAGATTCTTTGGTACTACTTGGTTATCCCGTCAACCAAATTACTGTAGCCAAATTCTAAGATTAAATGCCAATAATTGCTGATCGCAAATGTCACATTTACTAGACATTGAACATGATACAGGTGTTTTTTAATTTCACCTTTTTATTAATATTTCTATTAATGTTCTACTAATATACTTGTTTTTCCGTTATGTAAAAGAAAAACTGTGTCAATTTGTATAATTTGGCTAATATTTTGGCGATTTGTACAATTTGACAAAATTGGTCGAAAGGGTAACCAAGTAGTACTGATTCTTTTAAACCAAACAGCTTAATCTACCAATTTAAAAAGAAAGGCTGGACTTTAAAAATAGTTGAAATTTACTTTAAGTCTCTAGATTCATGGTATTTGTTTAATAATTTTACTATATTTTCTGTATAAAGACAATTTCTTTTAAGTTTAAGAGATAGTGTTGTTTAAGTAAGCTTAGTACATCACTGTTTAGTTGCAGATAAATTTTAGTATGCTGCAGACTGACACAGACAATTCTGCTTCTGGAATGAAAACAAATAGCAAATATTTGTGATATTTATTAGGCAAATTTTTCAGTTATATATTTTTTAAAATTAGAATGCCAGTTAATATGCAAGGTTTAGAATAATTTGCTGAGCCTAATGATGAACATACAGTTACTGCTATTTTTAATTAAAATTTTTTGGCTTATTTAATCGGAAAAATTAGTGATTAAAATAAAACAATGATTGCTATATACAAATAGTGGTAGCCTCTCTCTTTTTGTTTGTGCCATCGCTGGCATCCACTGCTGTGCTCCCAAGTTTCTCTACTAAGTGTAAACACACTACTGTTCCTTCATTCAAATATTGTGCATTTTTGTACTTAAGTAATTGATCTATTCTTTAAAAATGAATGATTTAATGAAGTCGGTTATTGTTTTTGTTTAATAATTTTTGTAATTAAGTTTTAAGTAAGGTTTCAAGAAGTTAAGAGAACCAATTTTGTTTAATAACCGTATCACACAGGAAAAGATAACAACAAGCATTTTATAAATCATGTTTGCTCAACTTGCTGGATATTCAATAAACAGGTTGTTCAAAAATTCATGGGGTTACTTAATTTCTCGCTGTACTCCTATTGGTCAGTTGATCAGTGGTGAACGAATGGCCAACATTTATCGTGCGATGCAGAAAATGTGTGGTGAGCAAGAATAGTCAGCAAAATTCTCCATCAATGTCAATCAGCTTTTGCTGACTGAAATGTTCTGTTGGGAAAGTTGCTCAGCAAATGGGTTTTGTGTGATACAGCTTTAACACTTACATACCTGGAATCATAACTATGCAATATTGTTATAATAAGTATGAATTGGAATATGTATATTTGGCCATTTTTGTGGAACAGTTTTAAAATATTTAAATGTGCCTCTGATATAGATTGTTGATGTATTATGCATATTAACACCCCATAGTGTGTTCATCTTTCTTAATTAGTCACATTTATTTAGAGGTGATGGTTCAGATGAGTTGTATATTCTTTCACAACCAGTGTAGATTTGCGTCTGAGATGATAGTTCCCAACCTAAAAGAAAAAAAAAGTATGTAATTATGCATAAATGCTATATTGCTTATACATTCATTATATTTTTGATCATTATTTTTAAAAAAGCATATATGAAAGTATGTAAAATTTGGGTAGGAATCTCACTATATTTCTTGAATTCCAGACACTGGGATTGTTAAGTTAATTGTAGATATAACGAAGTCAGAAACCAAGGGATACAAGTGACAAAAATTCGATTTGGAGTAAATTGATTGAAATAGTAAACTGCCACCAGTTTTATTGTGATTTTTAAACTCTAATTTCAATAACTGTAAAAAAAAAAAAAAAAAAAAAAAAAAAATTGTAGAATACAATTTTCTTTAAATTTATAATTAATCAGTATTGATTGTTATTAAGTGGTTGATCTGTAGAATGCAGCATATAATTAGAAAATAATTAGTATTTCTTTATCTTAAAAGAAAAAAAGCATATTTCCAGATCGTTTGTGCGCTTAGTTTAATTTTGTCACTTATATCCCATGGCTTCTGGGGTTCTTATATACAACTAAGTAAACTCTTGTTCAAAATTTAAAATTTTTAGGAAGCAGGTATGCAAGCACTGTGCCAGAAATGCTACTATTAAATTTTAATAGCACTTCTTGGCTTATTTAATGAGAAAATTTCTTAGAGTTATTAAAGCAAATATTATTATTAAAATTTAGTTGTGAAAATCAGCCATTTATGGTGCAGCGCTTGCGCATACCTGCGAAAGAGTAAAAAGTTTCTGGAATAATAAAATCTTGCCTCATTATGAAGACATGTTTTTTTATTAGTTAAATCAGTTTTAGGAGATTGTAAGTACTGTTTAAGAACAACAGTGTTACACTTTTTAACTCATTCATTCTCCAGATTTTGGAATTAATGCTGTTTTTGTTTTAAATCTTTTTTTTTTTTTTTAATGCTAATATTTTATTGCAAATACGCAATGATTTTCTGTGGAGCTAAAGAATAACTATAGTCATCATAAAGAAGAAAAAATATCACTGTCATTGCAAAAGATTGAGAAAATCATTGTTCGATGAAAAAACATTTAAATAATTTCTGAGAGTATTTTATGGATCTTGAATGTACTCAATTGTTATAAATAACTGTTGAAAAATAAGTTTTTTCATACTTAATACTTGTTGTATTCATTTAAAGTATCTTAACTGCAAGTGAGTTAGCATTTTTAACAATAAAATCAGAGTATGGCGTATAAGTTCAGTAGTAGTGCAATAGATGTTTCTATCCTATATCTTAACAATTCTGTAATTAGTTTTCTAAAATGTTGTTTTATTTATGCTTTCATTTGTGATTTAGCCATATTGCAACAATTTTAAACACTATCTCGTATTCGTTGTTTTTATTTGCCATGTGAAAATCACATTTTTGACTTCTTATCTACTGCCACATTTATAACTCCACGTAATTTAAAAATTGTTTTAGATCAAATCAAGTTCATGCCAATGTAAACGAAATGTGCTAGTCGAAGAAAATGTAGATTTTTTTAAAGTCAAAAATAATGCATATTTTTTTTTCTTTAACTTCTCTTAACACTAGTATGAGCATTTTATATTGCAAGAGAAAGAAAAGGCCTTAAAATATTGTTTCATATTGCACAGTTTTTACCATCTCTATAATAAAAGCCTAAGTCATTTTACTGTCATCAACAATTCCGGGATGACTGCTTCACTTTTTATGTCAGATAGTTATTTTAGTACCTTTATGTTAGTCGACCGCAGATAATATATTGCCAAAAATTGTTCCATTGCTATCACTTCATCTATATTGTATTAGTCTAAGTCATATGACTGTAATAAACAATTATAGGAAGACTTCTTCGCTTTTCTTCTGTGCAAGGCAGCCATTTTAAATAAAAAATATTTTTCCTAATAAAAGTACATAAAAGTTGCTATGATCGCATAGAAATCTTTCTACATTTATGCTAAACAAGTCCAAATCCCACCAATAGAATTTTTTTTTTTCGTTTGGTTAATTAAAACTATGCTTTGATATTGAATTTAAATGTTGTTGCTTATGGTATTAATTATTATTTTTCTTTTCTTTATCCTTTAAGTGAAAAAA
Source organism: Maratus speculifer (assembly GCA_964019185.1). Lineage (NCBI taxonomy): Eukaryota > Metazoa > Arthropoda > Arachnida > Araneae > Salticidae > Maratus > Maratus speculifer. Next base: position 999,404 of record CAXHSM010000659.1, read on the forward strand.
ATTAATTTTAAATGTTTGTTTTAAATTAAAGTTAAATGTTTTAAATAAAATGAGTGAAAGCATATTTTAAATGAAATTAGAGAAATACGAAAAAATGCAACTGGAACAATGTTTGGTGATTTATCACGTGCGCTCAGCTTATATAAAATTGCAGTTTTTTATTTTTCTATCAAAATCTTCTGATTTGACGAAGCATTGAGGAAGGAAAATAGATTTTGAATGAAACTAGCATAATATATTACTTAGCATACATTTAAAAAAGACCAAACTGGTCACAAAGGGCAGTTAGTTATTAAAAATCTAATAATTGTAGCTCTGTAGATTTTAAATTTTGATGTAGATGCCTTCTTGAACTTAAATTTATGGTTAACTCTTGGCTAACACATTGGGTCATTTTGATCCCTTTCGTTCAGTTTTTTAGTTACTATTATTATTATTATTTTACTATTCTAGTATTTATCATGCACTTCTTTTATTGGTGTTGTAGTACCACAATTAAACTTTAAAATTCTGCTTAATATTTAAATTTTTTTTGGCGCAACTGTTAAATAAAGTTTAATAACATTTTTGATAACATAATCCTCCTTAAACGAATTTTTCTCTATCAAAAAATAATACCTAGGTTAAAATAATGAGGCATCTTGGAGTTCAAAAATGATAAAATATTGCATTAAAATCTGAAAAATTTTGGTATATACTGACAAAAATTTAGCTAAAGATTAGTTTTGGTCAAATTAACCCGGTGTGCAATGTTTGATATATATATAAAAAGTACGCTGCAGAAAAATTGATTTTTTAAAAAGTGTGTATTACAAATTATTGCTATTGATGCGTGTGGCAATTGCAAATCTCTTTTTGATTCTGTACACTGTTTACCTGTTCTTTATACTTTGCTGGGTATTTTAAATGATTTATTTTCATGATTAAAAATTGTTATATAAACAGTTTTTGAACTTGAAATAAATTGACAGTAGAAATCAGGAAAGTCGAGTATAAAAAGATTGAGGTTAAAACTTTAGTGATTTTTTCCTTATCATAAAATCTCATGTTGACCTATGTGGAATTTTTCAAACATTGCCTTGTTATTATTACCTAGTATATTTTCCAAAATTTGATTCTTATCTTCAGACAAATTATGTCAATCTCAATGTATTAGGATTAAAAAAAAACCCTAAATTTTAAATATTTTTTAAGAGACAATGTTATAAAATGTACTTAAAGATTTTAATATTTATTTATTTCTGAATAATACGTGTCATCGGACATTATTATTGAATTCTAGAAAATGTAATGGAAAATTTTTCAATTCTATTTTTAAATTGCTTCATACGCCGTAGGCTTCTAAAATGTGTAAAACTGGGAAGGACCTACTTTAAGTGAAACCTTTAAGAGGCTACTTGACTCGCTCAAAAAGACCCGGATGACAATGTTAAGTCTATTGGGCTGTTATTTTCAAGTATCTCGCTCAAATTTTAATTTTTCTTATACCCTGTTCGCACTGAGAAAATTAAGTCACTTAACTTGAATTTTTTTTGAAGCGGTCGTACCCGGAATCAAGATTCTCACTTAAGCAAATTTCTGAAACTTGCTCAAGTGAGCTTGCTCACTTAACTATGAGTTGAGTGAAAATTTGCCTTCTGAATATTTAATTATTATTTCTAAATTTTAGAATATTTAATTCTGATTAATAAATTAATGAATATGAGTCCTACAAATAATTATAAACTATTTCAAGTTGTTATTTGTTTACTCCAGTTGCTTAACACGTGTGTTTGTTGTAATCAAAGGTCGAAAATGGAAAACGTGGAACCTGTTATTTTTTCCCACAAAAGAAATTAATTTTTTAATTGAACTAAGCAAATAAGGCAGGATAATTACTGTGTAAATAAAAAAGTTAAAAGTTGCAGTTACAAATTTCAGAACTTATGCCAGTTTGGCCAGTTATGCTCAGATGCCAGTTTGGCCAAGTTAAGTCACTTACAATGTTTAGTAAATGCGAACAGGTGAAGCCTAATTCCGGGTATCCCGCTTCAAAAAATTTAAGTGACTTAAAGTTAAGTGATTCAACTATCCCAGTGCGAACAGGGTATTACGTGATTTTTCTTGCAAGAGATAGCTGAGGACGATTTACAGCCGGGCTAATTTTTACTTTTTCGATTTTTTTTTTTTTTTTTCATATGATAGTTTTAATTTCAAAACGGGTTAGAATCTGTTTAACTCTGATGCTAAAATCGAAAAAGTAAAAACTAGCCCGATTGTAGATCATCCTCAGCTATCTTATGCACAAAAAAAGGGCTAAAAATTTCTAAATTTCAGCGAGATATTTGAAAATAATTCTCCCATAAACTTAACATTAATATCCGGGTCTTTATAATCACTTGACTTTCCTCAATTGCTTACTTTTTCAGTATTTCCCACTCTCATAATGCAAATACTACAACTGTACTCTGATTCCCATAAAAAATACTCATCTACTGTACATATTTGTATTCAATTTGTTCCGCATCACGCATGCCATATTTAGTGTTTTGCTCTGGCTTGAACCCTAAATTTCTATTACGTGGAAACAAAAACCCGTGAATTAGTGAGACAACTATTTTTTCTGAAAATATCAAATCTTGTGTATTTGTTGCTTTAACATTCATCTGTAAAAAAAGAAAGAGATAAACCAAAAAAGGATGTATAGAAATGATTTATATATATATATATATAAAATTGTAAGCCTGAAAGAATTATATGCTGCTCTGTACATTTTGTAAACTAGTTTTTCTAATTCAGTGCTCTATTTGTCACGGGCATTATTTTGTACTTCAATTCTCACTGGTTGTACAGTGAGCATTAGTGTATTAACAATTAGAGTTATTAACTTTTATTTCCATCTTAAATGTTGTTCAACTTCTTTGGATTCTTCATTCTTCTATTTTAATAAAAATGTAAATTTTATTCATATATTTGTGGTTTTTATTGTGCTTTATTTGTACATTTTACATGCTAAACAATTTGTTGTCCATAAAAATAACTAGATGTTTATTTAAATTTTATGTATTATAAGCTTACAAGTAGTATTACATAAAATTTTGTGATAAAATCATTATATATAGGTGCAGTTTCCCAAATTTATTAAGGAGCCAGTGGCTCCTAAACCGAAATAACCCAGTCGCCACATTGTGAAAGAAAGGCTATATAAAAATTCATTAATTCAAAGTGAAAAAGAACTTATATACTTACAAAAAATAAATAAATAAATAAATAAATAAAAAAAATAAATAAATAAAAATTATAATAATAATAATAATTGCATAAAAAGCTTATTTTATCAAAAGATCGCAGAAAAACGCAAATTTTATCAAAGCATCTAAAAAAGTCTGCAAATTTTATTTTGTAAAAGAATCACAAAAATAAATAAATAAATTTCGTCAGAATTGCAGAAAAACGCGTGTTTCGTGAAAGAATCGCGGAAAAAACGCAAATTTTTGTAAAGTGATCGCGAAATTTAGTCGCGACCGGCGACCATAGATCTGCATCTATATTGTAATGAGTACTTCTATTTTAAATTCATATGAACAGAGAAACATCTATTATCGTAATTTGAATTTTGACTTGTCAACCTACCTAAATTTTAAAAAACGAGCGTGTCCGTCCGTAACGCGGACGTCATTATGACTAAAAGTCGATTGTTACTACAACTTTTAAAATTTCTAAGTATCGCACATGCTTAATTTTTATACAGTCGAATAGGGAAAAAATTGTACTTTTAAACGTAATTTGTTTGAAATCTCTATTGCAACTTTTGAAAGTAGTTTCACAATTTACTTTTTATGGTTTTAAAAATAAATTTCAAACGTATTTTTTTTTTTTTTTTAATCTATTATCATCGAGTGCAGATGATAGTGAAAGCTAAATCCGTTTGCATTTAAATAAATATTAATAGTTCAACATTTTTTTCCAACTAATATTCCTTAAGGAAATTAAAACTTCATGAATAAGCAGTAAACATATAAATAAAACACAAATTTGACATCTAACCGAACTATGTGCTTTAACCCTTTATCTACCGACGGTACTTATGAGTAGAGCTGGAAATGCTCTGAAAAAACCCGGAAAAGTTGGTGGGAAAAAAACGTTTTTTCTTTTTTCAGTTTTTTTTCCGAAGGCTTATTTTTCAATTTTTCCAAACTGGAAAAATTGAAATTTCATTTATAAAATAATGTATTGAAAATTTTGTAATAGCTACATTCTCATACTTTTTATTTTATTTATCTTTATGTTGAGTGTCCCACATGAAAACTTTAATGTGGGTAGTCTGATCTCAGCAGAAATCTGCTTGAGAAGACTTGAAAGGATCTTTCACATTTTTTTCTTGTTTGAATCACTAGACCCTTCGCAAAATTTCTCTTGAACATAGACATTTCAGAAAAAAGTTTAATCTCCAAATTGAATCTTTTACAAATGCAGTGATTGAAGGAAAAAAATTTCATGCCATATAGCAGCTGAATCTCATCAAGTTGTATATATGTATGAATAACCTTATTAAAAATGTTTAAATTAGGAACCTAAATATAGTAATAATTTCTAATTTACAAACTCTGTATATTTTGTACAAGTATATACAAGAAGTTCACAATTTCACTAAAACAGGATTGCATGAAAAAAAATCTAGATACATAATTAAATGCAACTTCTATTTTAAAAAATTAATTCATGTGCAAAATTATTTCAATAATATGCCGACTAATGGAAATGGTAAACTTAAAAATTTAACATAAAATTGAAGGATGCATTTATTACATTTTTCAGTCTTAACAAGAAGTAATCATTGAATTTGTAAAAAATTTGACTTTCAGTTGTTGTTTTTTTTTAGTCTATTGAAACGATTTAGAAAATCTTGAACACGATTTGGTGGTTTTTGGAAAATATCTGTCACTTTGTGAGTATGTGACAAAAATTTTATAGGCACTATGATATCAATTATCAATATATCATATATCATTGAATATGACGATGCAAGGTAACAAATTGATAAACTTATCTTTTTCTCCATGAAAAAAAGAAAAAAAAATCCTTTCTTTTAAAGTAACTAAAAAATCATGATCACAAGATCTACATTACAGTTGAAGTTATAAATATATCGCCCCTTTTCTCAGTTTTGTAATACTCAAACGACCCTCCTTAATATAATGGACACCGAAATGCCGGCACATGTATTTCACTCTTTCCATACCTTATATGATAATAGGTTGTTGCCTGGTGCAATATGATAAAATTATTTTCAACGTTAGAACACCAGAATATACGAATTCCAAGCATACCGGTTTCGGTAGCATATAGCATACCTTCCTCAGTGCTAAAGATAGTGGAGATTTGCTCATATATATATAGGGAGGATGGGGATTCAAGTGATAAGTTTCTTGACCAATAGGAAAACAGAGGATCCTAGGCAACAGCCAATAGGAAAACAGGAAACAGCTAAAAGGAAAATTGGGTGGAAAATGGAAAAGATATTGCGAGAATTGCATTAAAAGATTAAGAAAAATTAGTTTTAATGTAATATTTCCAACAGTCTGATAATGGTGGAATAGCAAAATCACAATTAACAAGATTAGCAAGATTTTTATGGATATGGAAAGCTTCAAGGAAGTTAAGTTCTTGTATAGAAGTAGGTTTAGTTAGTATCTTAACCGAATTGAAGTCAAAAGCATGACTCGTCTCCCAGCAATGTTTTGCGATTGAGGATTTCTTGATTTCTTGTTTTTCAATATATTGCTTATGTTCTTTAATACGAAATTTTAGACTGCGTTTGGTTTGACCAATGTAAGAAAGACCACACTGACAATTAATATTGTAAATGCCCCATGAATTTGATAATTCAACAGGATCTTTAAGGTTGGAAAGGGTGAGTTTATTAGTAGGAGTAAAAATTATTTTGAAATCGAACCGACTAAGAATTTTAGCAATGGAAAACTTGATTTTGGAAAGAAAGGTAAGACAATGCTAATATTGGAACGAGTAGAAGACAGAGATGAGTTTGAGGAGTGAGAGTTTTGCAATTTAGTAAGGGCAGTATCAATAATAGAAGGGTTGTAACCTCTATCAAATGCAATTGCTTTAATGTATTGAATTTCATTATTGAGAGACTGAGAATCAGAGCAAACATGAAGAGCACGATTTATGAATGTGTAAAAGGCAGTCATTTTTTGACTTGGAGGATGACATGAACGAGCATGGGGGGGGGGGGGGTAGAGAAACAGCGAAGCTTTTTCGATAGACAGATGTAGAGAAGCCAGTTTCACTGCGAGTGACAAGAGTGTCCAGTAAAGGGAGTGAACCATTATTTTCTGTTTCATACGTAAATTGGATATTGTTATCAATAGAGTTCATGATGCTAAGAATGTCCTCAATATTGTGAAGAGAAGTGTCAAGTAAGGTGAATGTGTATATTTCTATACAAGAACTTAACTTCCTTGAAGCTTTCCATATCCATAAAAATCTTGCTAATCTTGTTAATTGTGATTTTGCTATTCCACCATTATCAGACTGTTGGAAATATTACATTAAAACTAATTTTTCTTAATCTTTTAATGCAATTCTCGCAATATCTTTTCCATTTTCCACCCAATTTTCCTTTTAGCTGTTTTCTGTTATCCTATTGGCTGTTGCCTAGGATCCTCTGTTTTCCTATTGGTCAAGAAACTTATCACTTGAATCCCCATCCTCCCTATATATATATGAGCAAATCTCCACTATCTTTAGCACTGAGGAAGGTATGCTATATGCTACCGAAACCGGTATGCTTGGAATTCGTATATTCTGGTGTTCTAACGTTGAAAATAATTTTAACTTTATCTTACCTTATATGGTCATAAAACCGAGTGTGGTTTTCTGAATACCAGCTGCTCTGTAATAAAAATGCTGCATAAGATGTTTTGCGTGTCGTACATGTTCGAGTAGACCGCCTCTCCCATGCTACCGTTTCCTTATATGGTACCCGTTCGCGAATTTTAGCCCACTTCAAGAGCCCCAGGTCTAACCGCAAAAAATTCCTTTGCTTTTTTCAAATTCCAATATCAAAGTTTAAACTCTTTTGTCGCCAATTAGCGATTATCTTGTTAATATGCTAAGTACAAAATCTCTCTCTCTCAGAAGAAAAAAATTGCACTTATATTTTGCCAAATATCATATACATGCCAAACATTGTAACCATTTTACGATAATTGACAACGGATGTTATCTTAGTTCTCACTCTAAAGAGGGGCACTTCACCTCTCTCTGCTGTCCTTGCCAGTACCACGTTGGGCACCTATTATCTCCTGAAAGGGCAAAATAAAATTACATGTTAAACGAACCTGGACTCCTTAATTACTTATCGTGTTTTCATCGCTCTCCCTTTCACGGCATTAATAGTTAATCATGATGTACAATATTTAACCTACAAGATACAGTAATAAAAAAAAAATTATAGTACAGGCACTCTATCTCAAAAACTGATGCGCATAATTTCACAAAGCTTTAGATTCAGTTACACCTTGATATAAACTCAAGATGTTTAATTATTAGTGTATATTGCCCAACCGATGGCGCTGCTATGCTGCATTATTCATGATTTTCACAATAGTTCTATCTCAAGAACTAATGTATGGGTTTTTATAAAACGTCAGATTAAGTTAATCCTTGATATAATTTCGCGCTCGTTACTTTTTTATTTAAATCGCTCAACAGATGACGCTACTATGCTGCATTATTCATGATTATCGCAATAGCTCTATCTCAATAACTAAAGGATGATTTTTCATCCAACTACAGCTTCAGCCAGTTCCTGATATATATTAATGTTTAGTTTTTTGTGTAAATTGCCCTATAGGTGGTACTACTATACTGCATTTTTCAAGATTTCGTTGTAGCTGATTAATTGAATGTTTTTTCAAGGTGTTGAATCTAAAATTGACCTCCATTTTACCTCCATAATATACAGTAATGTTGCAAAATATGGGCATTTGCATTGGAAAAGTACAACTGCGATGAAAAAAAAAAATCCATATTTTATTACAAGTAACTATTTTCCAAATTATACTTTCCATCTTGTTTAAACTTTGAATTATAATTCAACTACTATAATTATAGTAGTTTTCTAATGCACTGTAGAAGTTTATCTCTGTGTGTAACTGCTTTTGTTAATTTCTCAAATAGCGAGCATTTTCTATTTTCATAACTTTTTGAGTTCCACTTTTAGTAATATGAAATTACCATATGGAAACATTATTGAATATGGTTTCTTATTCAAGAATGAAATACCAGATTTCAGGATAAAAATAAAAAAATTACGTTTAATTAAACTTAGAAAAAAAAAAAAAATATTTCCCTGGTTTCAGTGAGTAAAAATCTAACAGTCAATAAATCCTATGCTGTTTTTTAGTTACAGACCTCAATAAGCCAAACTAAAACTTAGTTTTGTTAGAAATTAGATTATAAAACTAAACCAAAACTTTTTTGAGTTGAGATTGGAAAGCTATACCAAAACTAAACATATTTTTTTAAAGGTAATAATAATTGTAAGAAAAAAATATAATATTAGAAAAATATGCATTTTTTAAACAAACAATAGAATTTTTGAATACTGATATTCATAAAAAGGAAAAAACTGCAATAATTTATTTCTTTAAACTAGTATCATTTACTTAAAAACTATACTTATGAAAATGGGATGCATAATTTATTTCATTCCAAACTGCAGACATATTGGCTCAGGTTTTTACATTAGGTCAATTAGTAGTTAAGCATGTAAAAAACCATTTCAACAGAGATATGATATAACAAACAATAGAGTTTAATAAAAATTCTTAGGCTGTAAAAAAAAAAAAAAAAAAAAAAAAAAAAAAAAAAACTTTTAAAAGCAGGTTTTGCTACTTTCGTTTTATTTTGTAATATAAAGTGAAAATTTTTTTCTTTTAATACAAATAAATGGGAAAAAATGTTTATTATTTAATATTCTCTAAGAAAATATAATTTATTTGGGAGAAACAATAATAAAAAATCGATTTTTCCAACTTTTCCGTTTTTTCCGGTAAAAAACCAGTTTTTTTTCCGCCACTTATATTTTCCCGGAAAATTTACATCTCTTCTTATAAGTACCATTAAAATTACTTACCATAAAATTCTTTTAATATGTCAATTAGTTGCAATACTATTTAGAATGAGTTACAAATACATTATTTTGTTCCAAAAGCATTATTGGTTACACAAAACACAAATATTTTTAAAAGGATGATTTCTTTTGCCTTTGCATCTTTTCAGCTTTCTTGGTGCTGAGGGAGGGGGATGAGGATTTTTCATTTCGGAAATATTTGTATATTTATATTATAAGAACATCATATTTGTACATTTTATAATTCTACAAAATACTAAGAAAACAATTTAAAATAAAAGATTTGAGGGGGGTTATAAATATTGCACAAAATCTCTGAAAATTCAAATTTAATGAATCCTTCTAAAATCCTTCAAAAATTTATTAAAGGATTATGTGAATCTTTTAATTTAAACAAGTTACGTAAAATGCTTTGGAATGTAAAAAATTTCATGAATTCATAAAACGGTACATAAAAGGTGAAACCACTCAAATGATGAGAATAAAAGGCTGGATGTAAAAGTGATTTCTAATTCTTCGGTTGTTAACTCTTGATGCTAGGTTATTTATTACCAAAGTTTAACTGTATATGCATGCATAATTGCTATTTTTAATATAAAGGTGATTTTTGGTATTTTTAGTGGGCATTGCGGCATACTAAAATGAAATATTTTAAAAATATAAAAATTATGAGTTTTAATTTAAAAAATGGTTTTCACCTATATTTTGTAAAACAGGGGTTTATTCCCTTTTATCCGTAATCTCCACTTTAGCCAATTAAGCCATAGCGTTCAATAAGAGGAAAAATGTTTTTTGGTATTTATATAAATGAAGAATCTATATATAAAGCAAAAACATGACCGCAAGTTACATATTGTCGGGGGCAACAATCAGAATTATTTTTGAAAATTTATTAACTTTTTAAGTACTGCATAATTATAATTTTTATAAAGTCGAATAGTGAGAAAAAGGTGTATTTTCAAATGCAATTTATTTGAAAACTAGACCTTAATTTACTGATTTTTTTATGTTTTTAAAAATTAATTTTAAATCAATATATAAATGCCATTGAAATACTGAACAAACTGGTTTGAAACAAACTTTTAAAACAACATTTTAAAAACAGTATAAAATTAGACCCAATGAAATATTTTAACTAAATTGGATGATATTTAAATGAAGCGACTAAAAGTACTTATTTGACATTAACATAATAAGGCAGAACCCGTCAAATTTTGACGAAAGAAAATGTTTAAGAAGGAACTATTTTATTAACTTATAATAAACCTACAAAATTAGTTATAGTAAAACATGCATTTTATATTGGCACGTCTAACTCTTAAACAAACGATATTTATCGTCAAATTAACAAAATACTATTTCTATAAAACACAGTTGTAGAAATTGTTAAAATTAAACTTTAATCGTATATGTAAGCAGTAAAAAATAATAAAGATATGTTATCATGATAAAGTTATCAATTAAGGTTCTTATGCTATAGCATTCCAAAATGATAAAAAGCAAAATTTATTCAACTTTGACTCAATCATAGAATTTTTTTTCCGTGAAATCTAAAACCGACATCATTTTCAAGATATCAAAATTTACAAAAGAACATTTCACATCTGTATTCACGTTAAAAAAAGAAAAAAAAAAAAAAAAAAAAAAAAAAAAAAAAAAATTGGCATTTTAATTTGATAATTTTGATTCAAAATTTGAAGTCTCAATGCTATTAGCTGAAATAGATATTAAACTGTTGATATATTTTTACGTGTAAATCAAATTTTGTAAATGAAGCCAGAATTCACCGGGTTTTATAACAGAAAATATTTAAATTTTTATTTTTTCCCTCTTAATGAGAAAATGGCAACAGCACTCAATTTTTTCCCTTTTTTCCTTTGCTTTAAATAGAAATGGAGTACTCCTGTTGCCATGATTAGAAAAAAGGTATTAAAATCTACAAAAAAAAAAAAAAAAAAAAAAAAAAAAAAAAATAAATAAATAAAAATAAAATAAAATAAATAAAAAATAAATAAAATAAATAAATAAATAAATAATATTTCAAAAACAGATTAAGATACAGCTTTCAAATAAATTTCATTTAAAAGTAAATTTTTTTCCCTACACGATGGTGTAAAAATTGAAAATGTGCAACATTAAGAAGTGTAAAAACTTTTAGTAGCAAAATTGCAATACCGAAATTTATTTAAAATTTGAAAGTGTTGCCATGCGCAAAATGACGTATGCGTTACGCACAGATACTTTTCGCCTTTATAATATAGATATTCAAGATGTCTCTCTGTGTGGCATTTATGACAGGCATATTTAAACACACTATCCATCATATCTATTATAAATCTATAACTCCTGATCTTTCCTATAAATAGAATGAATTTGTAAGGCAGAATGTTTAATCAGTTTAAGTGTTCTGGGATAATCAGTCATATCCAGATATCAAGCATCCATGCATATAATTAAAACTTACAGCATTTCATAGATCAAGAATTTGCTTCGGTTTTTAAACATGAATTTATGAAGAAATGACTGAATTTTAATAAAACATGAAGACGAGTGCGAGTAAGATTCATACCCTGATGATTCCGTATTGTTTGGTTGTATTTCAGTTAATTTGGCGTTAGTACATATGATAAAAAAATCATATATTTGTAAATTAAACTCATTCTTAATATTCTTTAAAAATTTCCGATCTAGTTTCATTACTAAAAGGCTATATAAATTACTTCTTGTCTAAACTAAAACAGCACTTTAAATTTTTAGCGTGCTTCTTTAGTGTGCAGTTATTTCATAACACTAAATAATAATAAATAAAGGAAACTATTCAATTTATAATTTCTAACGGTATCTGTTATTTGTATAATAAACTTTTAAAAATAAACATTCGTGGGTACTACTCTGTTATCCCGTCGACCAATTTCGCCAAATTATGTAAATCGTCAAACTAATAGCCAAATTATGCATATTGACATAATTTTTATTTTAAATAACAAAAAAACAAATAATTAGTAGAATATTAATAAAAATATTAATGTAACAGAGTGACTGCCTTCCCTAAATTATAGTATCTATAGGTGGCGCTATTGCCACCTTCGGCAAAATATCTTGAGATATTTTGCCTTCCTTTCTAAAAAGACATGAAATGAAGTGAAGTAATTGAGTTTTTCAGTTAAGATGTAAGATTGGGATGTGTGTTCGCTATACATCTCTCTTAGAGATGTTCTTTGTGCTAAGTAATTTTTATGAATATTCAATTGATTGAGTTGCGCTCGTCTTGCGATTTGTATATAATGTGATATGTGTTGTGTCGTCTACAATAAAATGTGACTGTAACATCTCTGTTCTATATTTTAAGTACCGAATAACATCCCACACTGGCGCCCAACGTAAAATGGAGTTCTTTCGGAAAATTTTTGTGCTTTCAAAGTCTTTGTGTCAAGTTAGCTGTTGTCATCCTGACAAAAGTTAAAGAAATTATATTTAAAGTAGGGTAACCCGTACCCACTTCTAAATTATTATCACCTCGGCAATAAATGAAGTTTTGTGTTCTCCAGTGCCGTGTTCGTCAAGAACAATTCATCCTGTGATTTCCAAAATGTTCTATTATATAATGTGCCATATCAAGTGTCAAGATATACTTCAGTTTTGTGCTAATTTCTTTAATATCAGTTATGTGTGGTAGTATCATCGCGACAAAATTCAAGAAAGTATTAAAAAAAAAAAAGAGTAATCTGTACCCATCTTAAAGGTGTTGTCAAATCTACAATGAATCAAGCTTCTGTTCTTATTTTTAATAGTGCTTTCTTCTTCTTCAATTGTGTGTTTTAAGTGCGTCATCCTGACAAAAAAGCAAGAAAATGCATTCGAAAAGGGGGGTACACGACATTTCGGTCCCGCCACTTCGGTCCCGCCATTTCGGTCCCGCCGTTTCGGTCCCGAGACATTTCGGTCCCTGGCCATTTCGGTCCCGAGACATTTCGGTCCCGAGACAATTCGGTCCCAAGATATTTCGGTCCCGAGACAATTCGGTCCGTGGCCATTTCGGTCCCCAGCAACTTTGATCCTTTGCCATTTCTGTCCCTTGTTATTTCTTTGCTCATTACCTTATAAGTCGGGTTCTAATTGTTGTGGGGCTGCCAAATGATATAAGTTCAACATTATTCGGGCCTTTTTTTTTTTTTTTTTTTAAATTCTCCTTCCCTTCCCCCAAGTTTTATAAAAAGTTGAATATAACAGTCAGATAAATTTAAACTTTTATAACTCGTGATAATGAAATCACAGCAAGCTGAAAATTTTGTTTGATTAAACAATGTGTTATAAGTTTAGGGGATATTGTCTTTGCTTTTAGTAGTAGTATTATTAATCGGAATAAATATTTAAAATTTTATTATTAATTATTAATTATTAGTATCAGTATTTTATATAAACTTCTATAAACTACTATAAACTAAAAAATATTTTATATAAGCTGCCATAATTTTTTTTTTTTTTTTTTTTTTTTTTTGGCTGTTTACGTACATTTTTAGAACCTTTAAATTAACATTAATTAAATTATTTAAAAAAAACTGTGCTTACTTTTTTCTTCCAATTAATTTAATAATAAATGTCTTTAATAATTCAATCAGACAATTATAAGTTATAATATATACATATATATTTCACAAATCACCCGTCTATACCCTCTCCTTTGATAATTCAGAAATGAGATATATTGATTGAAGAATATTTTTTTTCTTATTATTTTTATAATACAAAGTTGCATCTTATAAATTTGTTTTCATAAGTTACTTTCCATTATTAACATTGCGAAAGCAATAGTGATTTCATAACTGGGTATGATATGAAAAAAAAAATTGTTTTTAAAAAATTGCCACCGCCACTTTTTTTAATTATTTTTTTAATTTAAATTATAGTATTTATTGATTGCATTTTTTTAACAGTCTTCTCACGCCATGAAGACAATTTTCGCGAGTTAATTTTATTAAAACGGGCCTATTTTATTCTAATAAAATGATTATTTTTTTAATTTTTATTTACATAAAATTAATGCAATAATATTTAAAACTATAATAATATAAATGTTATATATAAATGTCATAATATAAATATTATATACAAAATATAATATATAATTTAATAAAATATATTAATATATAATATAATTTTATTTTAAATAATTTTATTTTCAATTTTTAAGTGACAAAACTAAGCTTTTATTTATTTATTCATTTATTTGTATTACCTTTGCGTTTCTACTTTCACAGAAAAAAAATACTAATTCTAATTTTAGTTATTTTTTAACTATACTAATTGTTTTAAAATTCTGTAATTTTAAATAAACAATAAGTAAACAAGTAAAGGATAAATTTCAGTTTAGAACTACTAGAAAATATAATGATGTATTGAATATAAAATGGATTATGTATTGAGTTTATTTTAAAGTAAAATTCATTATGTAAATTAATAATGTTATTAATTAATAAGTATATTTAAAATTAATTAATTGTTATTAATTAATAAAATTTTATGGCCTTCAGTTTAAAAACTCTGCAATTTTCCCTATAAAATTATGCGTTATTTAACAAAATTTCAATTTACAGGAGAAGGGACTGAAAATGTCTTGGGACCGAAATGCCTAGTGACCGAAGTGTCTCGGGACCGAAATGTTTCGGGACCGAAATGTCTCGGGACCGAAATGTCTTGGGACCGAAATGTCTTGGGACCGAAACGGCGGGACCGAAATGGCAGGACCGAAATGGCGGGACCGAAACGTCCTGCTTCCCGAAAAGGGTAATCCGTACCCTTCACATTGGAAATAATTGAAAAATATTGTCGACATGACAATAAATAATGTTCTTCAGTCTTCATAAGCCATGTATTCCGGTTTCGCCGAATGTCAATCGGCGACATCCTATGAATTAAGTGCTTCCGTTAGAAAAATGTCTAAACAGTTTGTTACTTTAAACCCGAAAATGATTAAGAGGGGAAAATACAAGGGGTCATACTGGAGTTGCATATTGCCAACTCACCCCCACGTTTGGTGATTCGACAAAACCCCAGGGAAAGATTCGACAAAACCTCACGAAAGAACCCTGTTTATGTACTGTATCATCTGCCCAATAAAAGGGTAACAACATTCGTTGTAATTTTAAAACTTTTGTTCATTCTTTATCTTAGAAATGGAAGAGTGCTTTAGGAATTCTTTAAAGAAAAAACGTTTGTGCTGTTTATGATGGGAATTTATTTCTCAAAGATAAAAAAATAAAAAATAAGACTTATTTACGCTGTGTCCGGTATAAATTCTTCAAGGCAAGAATTATATTAAAATATAATGACATTCTTAAAATCGGAAAATTTTCTCACAACAATGAAACAACCTCAAAAGAAAGCCAACAAATAGACTTTAAAAATCAGCTGGTAAACAAAATAAAATCCAATCCAACCGCACCAATTACAAGGATTTATTAGTAAATGAAAAATAGGTATTTTTAAGTAATTTTTAAGGACATTTAGCTAAAGGAAATCTCTTAAATTATAGCACTTGAATCCAATACATGTAATCCTTGTAAAATTAAATATTAATTATTAAGTTACCTCTGTTTATATCTAAAGAAAAAATGCATTTTACTTCCTCATCATATGAGGAATTTAAAACTTAATTGTTCCTGAGTTTGTGAAAAGTTTACTGCAGTTATTTCTTAATTCACTTTCAGTGCCCTTTTCCTAGAAAGAAATACATTAACCTTATAATCAATGATTAGTTCAACTATAAAAAATGTTGTATTGAATGTAATCTATGTCAAATTACTTATTTGTACAAATTATTTTCGGAATTCTTAGTTTCCAGGCATAATTAATTTACTTATTCAAAATTAAATAGTAATAATAATAATAATTAAATACGAAGAAGAGATTACACCTTCAACAGTAACAAAGTACATGTGCTACTTTTTCTGTTTCTTATATTTTTATATTATTTTCATCAAGTTTAACAATTATAAAATGTTTAAATTTTCTGTACTGTTTACTTATTTGGGTGAAACTAATTTTCTTTGTCCTTTTTCAAAAAAAAAAAAAAAAAAAAAAAAAGATGTCTTTTTTTTAGGATTTAGATTTTACTAAATAACAATAATAGGGGAAGGTGGTGTACCTCGGAGGTAATTTCAAACTTTGATTTTTTACAAAAAAAGTGTTTGGAAAATATCTGTAAAACATTTTTTTTCAAAAATTTAAGGATCTTAACTGTTACATATTTTTTTCTGAAATGTCCAAATATATTTCTTCACTACTTTTTTATTTTTTAAAAAATAGCTTACAATACAGCCAAGGTACACCACCGGTGGTGTACCTTGGAGGTAGGTATGGTGTACCTTGGAGGTATTTGTTTTTAACAGATTAAGTACTACACAGCATGAAAGAAAGCGGATTTATTATTTGTTTATAGTAATATGATTTAATATAAGACAACTTTAGGCTAATATAAGTCTAATTAGTTTAAATTTACAATTTTAAGAACACAAAATCGTTCATATAACTGAAATAATAAAGTTTGAACAGTTTAGCCATAAAATAAAGTTTAGTCAAATACAAATAACCACTGTTTAACACTCCCTGTTTATATCTAACATCTTTAGTTCTATTCCACATTCAGTTGATCTAAATTTATACCAAATGATAATTTTTCAAGCTGTCTTACGGAACCTCCTGTGGCAATGGGATGTGGCATCTTAAAGACAACATCTGATTTATCCAACTCGTAAAACATTTTTATCTTCCCTTGTGAATTTTTGTGAGTTTGTGTCCTTTTTTAAATACTGAATTTTTAAAAATGGGTCACTGACTTCTAATACATCTGCTGCAAAGTGTTTCACAGTAGTTTTACCCCTAAGTTGTACCAAAATAAAAACTCCAGCTGTAATGTTTTCAAAATCTGGATCTTCCAAATCACCAAATTCTTCTTCTGACTGACTAGACTCTTCGTAAGAGTGTTCATCTATATTTTCTTCCGATTCTGATTCCAAGTCAGCGTTAAATTTTTTCTTTACTACGGGTACTTTCTTATAAGTTTTCTTTTCTTTCTTAGGATTTTTATTATATTATATTATTTATAAAATATTAATAATATACAAATAATTATTTATAATAATATATTAATAAATATATATATATATAAAATTATTTATATATTTATTAAAATATTTATTGTTTAATACTAGGCTTAGATAACTTTGATTTTGAATTTTTACTTAGGCTTCATCAATTTAATAGTCTAACATTTAAACTTAGGTCCATTTGCCCAGCCAGTACTTTTGTTATTAAAGTAAAGAAATACTTTCTAACAAATTTTACTCTTAATTATTAATAAATTTAGCAGGTGTGTACCTTGGAGGTACCTCCAAGGTACACAACATTAGCTACCTCCAAGGTACACTACAAGCAAGTGTTTTACAAAAATGGTTTCCACATCTTCATATTTTAGATTTAGCCATTTTCAAGCATACATAAATGTAGCTGAAAACTTGCCTTTCAACTTGTGATAATCAGTTTAAAACAAAAGTTGATGCTTACAGTTATGGAAGAAAAAGAATATGTCCTTGAAAAGTAACTTTTTGGTACTGAAAATAAACTTTGTTTTTTACAGCAGCAACTAGTGTGTTGATTAATAGTAGAAGAACTTCTTATGAGCCTCTAGTAACAAATACATGCAAATAATATTTTAGTTTAAATTTGTCACTCAAGGTGGCTGCACAATCAGTGTGCCTCCAAGGTACACATCCCTCCAAGGTACACCACCTTCCCCTATTGTTTAAATATGTGTTTAAGCTGTACAAAATTAGCATCCACAAAGAAAAATAAAAAGAATATTGCCCAATTAAAATGATGGCATTTATTAAAATTATATTATAAAGAAATTAAAAAGAAGCCTATATGCTATTTCCTGTTATGAGTTATATGTTATAACATAAATGATATACATATATTTTCCATTTACTTTTAAGGAAAAGTAATATTCTAGATTACAGATTTTGATTCGATTTTCTAATGTCCATTTTTTCAATTCCAGGAAAATATTAATACGCTTAAATACTAATTTAACCCTGCTATCCCCTTTTTGTAAGACAATTGATACATTAACAAATTTGGTATATTTAAAAAAATATATTTTTGTTTTTATTTTGATTGTATATTTTTAGAAGCCAGTTTCTTCAAAAACTTTCTTCTATCTCATACATGTTAATACAAAATTCGCTGTCACAGTAACAAAATTAAATGGCGATTTATACCCATTATGGAGATTTTAATTATATGAAGTTCTCTTGAGAAATGACAATAGCTAAAATCATGTAAATCATGTACAATGCAGCACAGCAACGCGAATTGTTGGCTGTTTTACACCGAAACCCAAACTGCAACAACTTATATCAACATCTAAATGAATCTGAAGTTTGATGAAATTCCGTGCATTAGTTCTTAAATAGAACTATTGAAGAAATTGTGAAAACTGCAGCATAGAAGTGCCAGCTGTAGGGTGATGTATACCAGAGACTAACCAGGTTCATTTTCATCAGGTACAAATTGAAACTGAAGAATAATGAAAATCCATACATTAGTTCTTGCGATACATCTATTTCAAAATCGTAAAAAATGCAGCATAGCAGCGCCACCTGTAGGGGGATGTACACCAAAAACTAAACACCAAACTAACTGAAACTAACTGAACTACCTTAAACTAACTGAATCTGAAATTTCATGAAAATCCGTGCATGAGTTCTTGAGATATAACTGTTGCGATAATCTTGAGTAATGCAGAACGGCAGTGCCAATTGTTGAGCGATTTGCACCAAAAAGTAATCAACAGCAAATTGTATCAAGGACTAACTGAATCTAAAGTGTTATGGAAATCTGTACATTATTTCTTGAGATAGAGCTATTGTGGTAATTGTGAATAAGGCAGTACAGCAGCGATATACTACAAAAACTAATCAGTTTAGCTTATCATGAAGGTCGAACTGAATCTAAAGTTTTGTGAAATTCCGTGCATTAGTTCTTGAGATACATCGGTCACAAAATTTTTGTCACATACAGACTCACAAAGTGACAGACAGACTCAAGGATAGATATTTTCTAAAAACCATCAAAACGTGTTCAGGATTTTCTAAAGCGTATGAATTCATTGAAAATCGGAAGTTGAATTTTTACACGAATCCAATATTTTCTTCTTGAAAATATAGAAGAAAGTAATAAAATCTTGTAGCCCGAACACTCTGAAATTTTAACCTATTGCAAATAGAATTGTATCCAAATCCTCTTTAAACTTTCATGAAAAAAATATACATACTTACATGAAAACATGAGATGAAGCCGCGTCGAAATACCTCGCTTTTAAGGTATCTGCCTACGTGCGGAGCACTTTTTTTTAAAATAAGGACAGTTTTCAAAAAATATAATAATTTTTAGCTCTATTGTATTACAGAATGATAAGAAAACATAAAATTCTAACACTATCTTTTTAATATTTTGAAAAATTGCGGTTTTTTACTGTTTTTTTAGCAAAATTTCACGTTTACGCCAGACAGCGTACACTCAATTCAAATAAATATATTTCAATTTCCTTTATGCTGCACACTTCTATTACACTTATCTGTGCAGTGAACTAGGAGTTTTACAATATCTTCAAAAATAGCCGAAAATTTTCAAAATATGTAAAAAAATACATTTTTTTGAGTAAAAATTGCCATTTTTTCATATTCGAGTGCCTATAAAATAATTAAATATTCACATATAGCTTAGATCCTAGTTCAGAGCATAGTGAGTGATATGGAAAGCATTCTTACAAAGTTTCACTGAAATATCTTTAAAACTTCTTATGTAATGAAGTTTATCGCACATGGAAATAACGAAAAAATTGATTCTCCAGAAATCGCATTTAAAGATTTCTTTTTAGGTAAGAAACTACAATATTTAATTTTTACGCTTAAAATGCACCACATTTATATTCTAACCCTTCCTAAACTTCATTTTTATCATTTTTAAATTCTTAGTAGCTCTTTTTGTTTTTCTGGTAAGCTTTGCTGTATATAGCGAGGGACGATTTGAATTTTTCATTCCTAGCAAAATATCATGCTTACGCCAGACAGCATACACTCAGTTCAAATAAGAATATTTCAATTTCCTTTATGCTGCATACTTCTATTACACTTATCTGTGCACTGAACTAGGAGTTATACAATATCTTCAAAAATAGCCGAAAATTTTCAAAATATGTAAAAAAGTACATATTTTAGTAAAAATTATCATTTTTTCATATTCGGGTGCCTATAAAATAATTAAATTATTACATATAGCTTAGATCCTACTTCAGAGCATAGTAAGTGAAATTGAAAACATACTTACAATATTTTACGGAAATATCCTAAGAACTTTTTATTGAAGCCTAATGAAGCTTATTGAATATAGAATAACGAAAAAAATAATTTTCCAGAAATCACATACATGTATTTTCTTGTAAAAATCTGATATATTTAATTTATAGTCTTAAAATTTGCTCCACATTTATATTCAAACCCATTTTTAAATTCATATTTAACTATTTTTAACTTAGTAGCTCTTTTTGTTTTCCTGGTAAGTTTTGCAGAGGATAGCGAGTGACTTTTGAATTTTTTATTCACTCATCATCGGTTTTAAAATAGTTTGTGATCATATTTTGTTCAACTGATACTCATAATTGTTCGAATGCAGGTAAAAGTCCTAAATATCCTGAATTATAAATTAAAACTGATAAATTTAGAGTGATTTAGAATCGGAATAAAGTGTTCTTTCATAAAAAACAATTAAAAAAATAGAAAATTTTCACAAAAATGGCCATTTCGATGTTTATTAAAATTGCCATAACTCCTTTTCTAATAATAGTAGGAATAAAATTAAAACAGATTTGGAATCGTAAAAGATTGCTCTTTCATATAAAACAATAAAAAAAATTTCGGAAATTTTCACCAAAACAGCCAATTTGATGTAGGCAGATTTAATGTATTTTTTTGTAAATCTTTTGATCATTAACCTAAAAAGTGCAATAATATCAAAATAGATTAAAAGTTTCTTTCGCAGCATTTAATCTTCTCTACATTTAATCACTCTACAATTTTAAAAATGGCTCTTAAAAATAATAATATCAAATCTTGAGTAATGCTATGCTATTATTTAATTTATATATTATTTATTTAATCATTTTATTTTTTCTTTATTTATAACTGCATGTGTAAAAATTTTGCTCAAGATAAAAATATGTATAAAGTTCTTTCATTAACATCTATCATAAATTGAAAATATAAGTTTTAAAAGATGTATTAAAACTCGAATAATGTCTTGATGCGACTTTGACTTTTTTTTTTTTTAAGTTTCAACATAAATTATTTTTGATTTGTCTTCTAAAGTAAATTTAGACAACCAAAGTATACGTTTAATTTTTCAGTATATTGATAAGTATATCTCTTGAACTAAAACTATATTAATTCACTGAAATATTGAACAATGTGGTTTATTTTTTGCGCCATGCTACCTAAAACCTTAACAAAAAATTATGTAAATGATTTTTTAACAACATATTATCAAATTGCATACATTTCATTTAGTTTGGATACTATGGCGTAAAATAATTATTTACATATTAATTACTGTTTTATATTAATTTCGTTGAAAGAAAATCTTTATTTAAAAAGTATTAATCGGAATTGTTTTTTAAACTAGGCTAAAATAGATGTTCAGCGAAAGAGTATTTTCGAGATTGCCCTCTCCTCCTCCGCCGACACACACGCACAAATATATATATGTATATAATACAATATGCATCATTTAAACGCATGAAAAAATGAATTAAAAGGAATATAATCAAAACCAATATACATTTAATATTAGTCATAAATCATTATATTATATCTTTATATTTTATGGCATTGTATCATTATATGAAATTATTAGATAATAATATTGCAAACTTATAATGGAATTTCCTATAAAGAGGTATCAGAAACCACATAGTATAAATCTCAATGATAATACACAAGGAGATATGCAACACAGCAATTATCCTAGCTAATTATATATATACTCTGGTTTTTTTGAATTAATAAATTATTATATAATCATCTTTTATAAATCAAATCCAAAATAAGTATTAATGTTTTCAAATTATCTAAATCTGATAAAGCAAATAATACATGTGTGCAATAAATAAAATAGCCATTGAAACATAACGACGGTCGTAAATGCATAACCTTCGTGACCCTAATGGGACAGAGAGAAACTGAGAAGAACACTTAGACAGGGAAACGTTGAGAGAGGGTGGGAGATAGAAAACTCCTTATCTCTGTTTCGTATTTTAATTTTTAGCAGTCCCCTTTTTTTTTCGGCGAAAAACTTTTCGGCTTTTAAAGGAAGTCACACGCCATTCATTAGTAGGAATCATCAAGAAACAGCAGGAGATCATTCGGCGAAAGAGGCATGAATCTTCATAAGCAACAAATATCTTCTAGTTTTTAAACATAACTGGTGTTTATGATTGAAACTTCTTCATTTCGTCATATAAAAGTTTTCTACTTATAATCTGATTTTGTTCTTAGAAGTGTTTAATACCTATTTACTTCTGCGTGTTTTAACTGTTATGTGAATCATCGACAACCTTTATCTAAAAATAGATTTTTATTTTATTTGTTTTTACCGGTAAAAGTTGAAATTATTTTTTTTTTATTGTTTGTTTGTTTCTCTTTTTTTTTTTGCTGGCCAGCTGCGGAAAAAAAAAGTTTTCATTTTCTTTTATTTATTAAGACAAACGCTGTTTCATATATTTATATAATTTTTGTTTGTTTTGTTTTATGTTGATTTTGAATAAGATTATTAAGAAACATTAGTTTTCTGAAATTGAAAGTGATTTCTTTTGATATTATTTTTAAAAGCAAGGATTCTGAGTAAGTGAATTTTGTTTTGTTTTTTTAATCTGTGCACAAAGTTTAAAAATGATTTTGATAAATTTTATTATTTCATATGCTGTTTATTTTTTAGATGTAAAGTAAGTTCTTTATTCATATTTCGAGTTGTTTTCATATTTATGTGTGGTTGATAATTATTTCGCAATGAATTACCTATAATATTTCATATATTTAAAATGAATGATTTATGTCATTGGTAAGCTAATTTGGTAAAAAGGTTGAATTTTAACGTATAATAATATTTCTTCTAAATATTTTCATGAGCTCATGATTAAATTAGTGGTATATTTTAGTATGTTTTAAATTATTTCCTGCATTTTTTTTAAACATTTATTTATGAAATTTATCCATATTTACATGTTTTATTTACCTGTAAGGGGAAGGTAGTCATTTTGTTCTTATTATTTAATGGGTCACGTATCTAATAGTTTTCTAATTTAAGCATAAATCAACAATATCAACAACAATTTGGAAAAAATGGCGTTTCTTTCTAAAGGAAAAAAATCGATTTGTTTAATTTGGGCACAGAATTAGAGTTAGATGTAGATAAAGATGATAAATTATCAGTCTTACGTGAGAAAATTATGAAGTGTCAACTTCTTAAAGACGACGAACAATTTGTTAAAGAGGCATTTATGGCTATCGTGGAAGATCGCAAAAAACAAGAAATTGCAGAACAACAAATGATTCAGGATAAACGTATTGCAGAGGAAAGAGCATATGAGCTAGAAAAGCTTAAGCTACATGCTCAAAACCCTACCGCGACAACAGTACCACAAAATCAAATAGACCAGATGCGTATAGATATTAAAAATATCTTGCCAACATTTATTCCTGAAAAGGATGATATGTCTTTGTTTTTGACAATGTTTGAACGTCAAATGAAAATGCTTAATGTCTCCAAAGAATTTTGGGTTTCTCAATTAATTGCCGTACTTCCGAACGACATTGGTAAACTAATCGCCAGAGAACCAGAAGAAATGTTCAAAAATTATTCTTATATTCGTGACATATTGCTTAAAAGATTTAAGTTGACAGCAGAAAAATTTAGAGTATTATCAGGGCTCCCAAATGGTCCGCGAACTGAACATCAGAATTTTTTTAGAGAAATTTTCTTTTTAGATTTTTCTTGCAAATTGTCAAGAAACCACGTTTGGAAGTTGATTCTAGCTCAAACGTATTATGAAATTTTCTGTTAAAAAATACTGATGTTCAGTTCGTGGACCATTTGGGAGCCCTGTATTATTTAGCCGACATCAAAAAAGAGAAAATTCTACTTGGAAGGATTTTTATTTTGAACTTAGAAATTATTTTGAGGGTTGGTTATCCGAATTAGAAATCAATTCATTTGAAAAACTAACTGAACTAATAATCGCTGATCAGATTAAGAAAAAGTGTCCACATGAATATAAAAATCATTATTTAGATGGTTGGGACAAGTTAAATGATCCTGTCGTGTTGGCTGAAAAGCTAGACATTTACGAAAACATTAAACCTTCTTCTCAAAAGTCAGCAAGTTATCCAAAAACGCGTGAAGCGCAGAAACATGTTTTGCCGAAAAATTGAAATGGTCAAGAGTTCTGGAAAAATCAAACACCCAAACATGAAACTAACGAACATTTTTCAAATTATAAAAATAATCATTCTACTTCAAAATATACAAATTCAAGATACGAAAACAATGATAAGCGTCCGATTATAAATTGTTATGGCTGTGGTAAACAAGGTTTTGTCAAAGCCAAATGTCCTAATTGTTCTCCATCTACTTCTACGCAGACGCAATCAGCAAATTTTCGTTCCCTTCATCTCAAATCTTGTTTTGTCAATACTCAAGCAACACCTTTGTTATACATAAAGGTAAATGGTGTTACAGGGGTTGCTTGCGCAGATACAGGAGCTACTCATTGCATTGCTGGGGAAATGTTATACAAGATTCTGTGTGACCAAGGAACTGTGTTCGAAGACACCGGTGTAAGCATAACACTTTCTGATGGACTACGAAAAGAAACCAACGTTCTTCAAGCAACAATCACAGTTGAAATAGAAGGTCGTACAACTAGTACAACGATTTTTGCCTAACCCGAAGCCCAGGGAAATAGAACATTGTTAGGCATAGATTTTTTAAATAAAATGGGGATCGTGCTAGACATGAGAAGCCAAAATTGGTATTTCCAGAACAATCCTAAACGTAAAATTCCCTTTTCTGATGATCCTTTCATTACGACGCCTGAAATCTCAGCACCAACTGCCACAGTTAACTCGGTTATGTTAAGAGAAACAGAAGGTCAGCATCTATCTGAGATACAAAGAAAAAGGCTTAATGACTTACTTGAAAAATTTTCCAATACCTTTCGACCAGGGGGAGAAGCAACATCCGTCGTCGAACATCAAATAAATACCAGAGACCATCGTCCTATATCACTACCTCCTTACAGGTTATCACCGGCAAAGAAATAATTGTGTAAAACCCAAATTGATGATCTTCTAGCCAAAGGAATTATTGAAGAATGCGAGTCTCCATACTCTGCACCAATAGTGCTCATTCCTAAGCCAAATGGTAGTGTTCGCTTATGTGTAGACTACAGGAAGCTGAATGAAGTTACTATACCAGATACCTATCCACTCCCTCGTATGGACGATCTTTTGCATCAGGCGAAAACTGCTCAGTTCATGACAACGCTGGATCTGAATGCTGGTTACTATCAAGTGAGTGTCTATGAACCTGATCGAGATAAAACTGCTTTTGTATGCCCTCTAGGAACATATCGCTTTCGAAGAATGCCGTTTGGTCTCCGCAATGCCCCTGCAACGTTTCAGAGGACAATGGATAGCTTTCGCAAAGGACTCCCAGATGTAAATATTCTCACTTATCTTGATGACTTAATTGTTTTATCATCAAGTTTTGAACAACATCTAGCTGATCTTGAAGCTGTTTTTAAAAGATTAGACAAATGGAAACTTTCTGCTAATAGAGAAAAATGCAACTTTGCTTGTACCAGAGTAAAATATTTAGGACACTGGATCACACCAAATGGCCTAGAAGTTGATCCTGGGAAAGTTGATGCTATTGTGAGGATCCCACCTCCGAAGAATATAAAACAACTGCAATCTTTTCTGCAGACATGTTCATGGTATCGCCGTTTTATACAAGACTTTGCAAAAATATCCAGACCACTTAGTAATCTCACAAAAAAGAATGTGGAATGGCACTGGGGTGCCGATGAAGAAAATGCATTTCAAAACTTGAAGCAATGCCTCGTTTCAGCTCCAATATTGAAACAAGCTGATGAAACTAAACCTTTTTTCATTCGAACTGATGCAAGTAGTTATGCTCTGGGAGCAGTACTTCTACAGGGTGAAGCTGCTGAAGAGTATCCGATTGAGTATGCAAGTAGATTGTTGACTGCTGCAGAACGCAACTATCACACCACAGAAAGAGAAGCACTTGCTGTTGTCTGGGCTCTTAATAAATTCAGAGGATATATTGATGGAACAGAAGTTACTGTGGCATCCGACCACCAGCCTCTCCGATGGCTCATGAGTTTAAAGTCACCCTCTGGAAGACTTGCCAGATGGGCTTTGCAATTACAAGAATTTAATTTGAAAATAGAATATATTCCAGGCAAAGCTAACGTCATAGCTGACATGCTTCTCGTCCTGCTTGTGATCATACCAATAAAGAAAGTTGCGATATTTGCGCTATAATAGTTGATATTCCTTCTAAATCATCAAGTGATTTACGTGCTGAACAAATGAAGGATGAAGAATTAAAGAAAATTATTAAAAGTTTCGAAGATGAAGAAAAAACTCTTGACTATACTAACTGGACTGTTCGCGGTTATATTATGAATCAAGGAGTTTTATACAGGTATTCTCCAAGTTCGGAATCAGAAGAAGCTCAACTAGTTGTCCCATCACATGAAAGGGAGAAAATTTTAAAAGAACACCACGATTCACCTACGGCTGGTCACTACGGTGCTGAAGGTACGTTAAATAGAATATCCAAAAGGTATTATTGGACTGGAATGCGTTCATACATTGTAAATTATGTCAAAAATTGTGCTGAATGCAATAGGTATAAGCCTTCTAATCAAAAACCATCCGGTTTGTTACAAACACCAGTGTATTCACAAAGATTTGAAGTTCTATCAATTGATCTTTTTGGCCCTTTATCAAAAAGTAAAAACGGTAAAAGGTGGATATTTATAGTAGAAGACTGTGCTACAAGATGGGTGGAATTGTTTGCCCTTACACATGCTACTGCAGCGCAGTGTGCAACTACGTTGCTTGAAGAAGTTATCCTTAGATATGGTCTACCGAGACGTATAATATGTGATAACGGACCCCAATTTGTTAGTAGTGTGATGCAACAACTTTGTTTTCTTTTAGGTATCAAACAAAATCCAACTCCCATATACCATCCCCAGGCTAATCCTGTGGAGAGGAAAAATAGAGATCTCAAGCCGAGATTTGCTATATTAGTAGAAAATGATCACTGCTCTTGGGAAGAAAAGCTTCCAACAATCCGTTTTGCACTAAATACTGCTAAGTGTGACACTACTGGAGAAACAGCAGCATTCTTGCAGTTTGGAAGAGAATTGAGAACAACGGATGATGTTCAGCATGACATTCGTGCTGTAATTCAAAATGATAATTTTGTGCCTGAGATTACTCCATATCTCAAGAAATTTGCAAAATTCACCAAAGAAATCAAAGACAAAGTTGAATCTAAGCAAGATCAGAGGAAAAAATTTGCTGACCGTAGTCGGAAACCGGGACATAGTTTTGTTCCAGGAGACAAAGTTTGGGTTGACTTACATCCAGTAAGTAAAGCCTCTAACAACAAAACGTCGAAGTTCATGCCTAAACGTGATGGACCTTACATCATTTTAACTCAAAAATCACCCACCACTTTTGTCATAGCAAGTATGGACAGTCCAAATGATCCACTTGCTACATGTCACACTTCTGCCTTAAAACTATGTAATGACTCTGACATAGTGCCTGTCGCACCCATTAAGAAACGCGGTAGGCCACCAAAGAAAGTTACTGGTTCCACACCAGGACGTTCGCGGAACCAGAGGGGGAGGCTGTAACAGAGTGACTGCCTTCCCTAAATTATAGTATCTATAGGTGGCGCTATTGCCACCTTCGGCAAAATATCTTGAGATATTTTGCCTTCCTTTCTAAAAAGACATGAAATGAAGTGAAGTAATTGAGTTTTTCAGTTAAGATGTAAGATTGGGATGTGTGTTCGCTATACATCTCTCTTAGAGATGTTCTTTGTGCTAAGTAATTTTTATGAATATTCAATTGATTGAGTTGCGCTCGTCTTGCGATTTGTATATAATGTGATATGTGTTGTGTCGTCTACAATAAAATGTGACTGTAACATCTCTGTTCTATATTTTAAGTACCGAATAACATCCCACATTAATAAAATTCTAAAATAAAAACCACTTAATGACGTTTTAAACACGTTAAGCGTATTTAATGTCATTGAATGTGACATTTACGATTATCCATTATTGGCATTTAATCTTATAGTTTGGCGATAATTTTTTGGTCGACGAGGTAACCTAGTAGTACCCATTCGTGTGTGTAAAAGACGAATAAATTTGATATTCATTTCAATCTTTCTTTATTTAAGATGCGTGTAATTTAAATTAAGAGCCATTATTTTGAAAATCGTACAAAATGCAATAGTTGTAATTAAGGTATCCTGGGGTAATAACGCCAGGCGGGGTAATAACGCCAAGTGCTTATATTTTGCATAATTATGAAATAATCAGGTAAATGACACCCATGTGCTCTGCGCAGAAGGGTTTTGAGTCATATAAATCGCAAAAAACAGCTTCAAGTTAATTTGTTTCATTTTTAGGTCTTATTGTTTTTACAAACAACTAAAATTAACGTTTGATCTAAAATTTGCGAGATACGTTTTGTGGTGTGAAGACTATCTTTTTATCCGGAAATACTTTGTTAATTACATAAATTTGTAGTGCATTTCATGTACTTTTAAAATGTTGTTGAAGATTTTGGATATCTTCTCGAGATAATTTTCAATTTAAAATGTACTGCGCAATAACTATACCGGGGTAATAACGCCAATCCTTGACATTACCCACATAGCATGCATGGTCACAGTGACGTCTCTGCAAGTCACTGTGGTCACATCACATCTGTGACCAAAATGCCACCACTCTGTGACGTTGCATTGTGACTTAGATGTGAACATCTTGGAAAACTTAAAATAATTACAAAATGTCTCTAAAACATGACATTTAATGTAAAATTATGTTTTGTTTTGACAATATAAAAAAAATTACGTCACTGTGATGCCACTTCATGTAACGTTCGTCACAAATATGTGACATAATACCACCACATTTTAAAACCGCAATGTGACAAAATCATGAACTTAAAAAACTTTTGAATCAATTCTTGAAGCAATTTTTAATTGATATATCAAATAAAAATTGAGTTCAAGAGAATTATTGTGGCACTGACTTGGTGAAAATGATTCCAGTCTGTATCACAATAATTAATTGTATCACAATTGTCTGTATCACAATTCACATTGTATCACACTTTTTTATTTTTTTAAGAAGATGTGTATTTACTACGTTTGATAACTTTACTTAAAAAAATATATTATCACCATTAAATTTACCTTTACACATTTTAAAAATTTAAACTATGTCTTTTATCTAATAAACTCTAATTGTTAATATTATTTACAAATAAAATAAAACTAGAAAAGGTTTATGAATAATTTTTAACTTTAATTGTTTTGAAACTGACAAAAGTAAAAGATAAATTAAATTACCAAATTCATTAAATAAGAAAGTTTAGCTAGAGATAGTCTTATTAAATAATTGTGTATATAACTTCCAAATATGTTCTTTACATAATAAAATATGTTTTTAAAAAAAAAATACTAACCGACATCAAAAAAAAAAAAAAAAAAAAAAAAAAAAAAAAAAAAAAAAAAAAAAAAAAAAACCAAGCTTGGCGACAACTTGGCACAAACGCATATGAATGCATAGTTTTAATATGGTTATGACTTGAAAACGTTGCAACAATGAAAGATGATTTGCGACAAATCATTATTTTTTTTATCAAGTCCACATTTTGTTATTTAAAAAACATTCTAGTCACCAGAATTTAATGAAATTAACAGATCTAGTATCGGTGTCAGAGTTATGGCCTGAAATTTTATTTGTTTATTGTACACACACATCTGACTTGTGTGCTCGACATGAAAGCCTGCGATTACCGGAAAAATGAACGCTTCTAATTGGATGACTGCTTCAAAAAGAGTTGGAATTTTCATGTTTTTATTTTTAAAACGTTCTAATGGCAAGCATTTGATAAAATTGAAATGGGTCCATGTGAACATCTTACACTTTCAAACAAAAAAAAAAGAATTATTAAAATCGGTTCATATTTACGGAAGTTATGAGTGAACAACAAACACTACAGGTCGAAATCATAACCTCCTCCTTGAAGTCGGTTAATAAAAATGAAATAAACGGTCAAGCGCATTAAAAAATTCATAATTGTCTGCAGACGACTTTTTACCGGAGAATAAAATAAAGTTCGAAGGTGCCAGAAATAAGTTTACTGGAGAGCATATAGCAGTTATGTGCGCGTATTGAATCGGATTTAAAAATTTAAACAAAAAAATCCTCAAGAGCAATTTTTAGCTGATATATCAAGCAAAAAATGAGTTCAAGAGAATTATTGTGGCGCTGCCTTGGTGAAAATGATTCCAGTCTGTGTCACAATAATTATTATTGAACTTAACAAGATCGGCATTAAGCAATTTGGCTTGAAAAACGTCAACAAAACATAGGTATGATTTTTTTCCTTTTTGCTGTTTGCTTTATCATTATTGTTATTATTAGAACGATTTTAGTTAGCTTTTCAAAAACACGTCAAAAACATAAATGTTTTATAAACTTAATAGTCTAATACATTATTTATTTTGTTTATATAGAAAACTTCACCATCAATAATTTGGATCAGGTTATTAAAATTAGTGATTTCAATTGCATTTTAATCTAATTTGTTTCTTTATTTAGAATATCTGGTTAAAACAACATGTTTTCATAAATATAGCAGCATATGGAAGAGTATTATAATCAATCGTTTATATAATTACTAAGCATTTAATGCTAATTAAAATATTTAATAAAGAAATCCTTTTTTTAGAATAAAATTATTTGTAAATAAACTTAAAATTTTTGTATCAAGGAATGTTATGAAACATGGCATAGTTTTATTTTTTAAAAATTGCATCTGCTCTGAAGATAAATTTATAAGAAATAGGATAACAAAAAGAACTATTAAAAAAATCGTGAATATGCAATAATAATAATAATAATAATAATAATAATAATAATAATTGTTTAATGTATTTTTCAATCTAACAAATGTTATAAAATTTATAAAAGAAGTAATCATAGTGGATAAAAACGTCTCAGTTGATAAATATTCTTATTCGTATATTTTCAAAGTATAACAACTATAAATCTGAACGAAAATTTAGAAGTTAACCAATCAATAAGAGCAATTCTAAAGCACAATCAATATGATTGTGCTTTTGAAATAACACTAAATTTTAAAACATCTATTATATGCACTATTAATATACATCATGATTAAAATGGCTTTCATATTTATAATTACCCTATAATCTTGTAAATAAAATATTAATAATTTTATTTAACGTGTTTGTGGTTTTATTTTAAGTTTATGGTTGAAATTTTCATAACGTAGGTGTGCTAGCAATAGACAACCTTCCAGAAATGGACCCCCTTTCATGTTTTTCGGTTCATAAAACAATAACTATTAAATATTTTGGTTTAATTATTTTTTTATAATTTCCCTTAGCATGTATTACAATCTGGGCTATTTTTGACAACTTTTAATTAAACCAATCAGGAAGCAGAAAATAATGTTTCAAAGTTGCACTGCTTTTCAGTGAAAATCTTAATGAATATGCTAGGAGCTGCCTTTATTTAATAAATTTATGTATTCTTTATTTTCTTACAAAATTTGAATGTTTTCGTTTGAATAGTAATAGCAAATTTTAAATTTTATATACTAATAACCATTTAAAAATGTCCTTTATTTTTAAGGTTTTAAGAGGGGTATTCATTATTGGGATAGTTAATTAGTCATTTTCCAATAATGAACACCCAATGTAGAGAGTTTCAGTAATAATTATAGTGCATGAAATATTTTGACATAACTGAAAACCTAAATAATCAAATTTAGTATTTAAATTTTAAATGCCAAAATGGACACAAAAACAAAATTATTATTTATTTATGTCATTATTTAATGTGTATATTTTCATAAAAAAAGATGTAATTTTGGCAATCAATTAATAAAGTTATTTTAATCAATAAGCTTTTTTAAATATGTTTTTTACTGCAGGCAAACTTTGATGAAAAATTGCCCCTTCTAAATATCTGCAACATGCCCAAAAGTCAATTACTTTTACAATGAGCTGAAAAATAAGATTTATTTATTGTTACTATCTTTCAAAATAGCAATTGTTTCCAAAATATAATTTTTAGAATTCGCAACATACTTGTATTATTGGTACGAGTTATATTTGTTTTCATACCAAAGTTACGTTTATCAATGGACTAGTTTCAGATCGTTGTTAGTAAAATGTAAATTTAAGCTTTGTAAATTTTGTAAAATTAAAAAGCTAGAGATAGCTAGGAATAGATAGTTGCAAAAGTAAGCCTGTATTATTTTATATATTTTTTTTTTATTTGTATATTGACAATATTGATGAGAAGCGTGTCATTTTCTGCTTATCAAAAGTATAACAAATATCCATAATTTATTATTTTTATGTTTGAATTTATTTTTTTACGTATCTAAAACAACATTCGAGCATTTACAGTTTAAAATTAAATTGCCTTTAAAAGAGTTGTTTGATTTAAAAACTGTGTCAACACTTTTATCATATATGTTTCTACACCCTTTAAGTGCCCTGACCGTGTTTTTCAGTCGCATAATTATAGAGTTTAAGGCGCAACACTAGTAACAGAAAAAGACCCGGATGATAATGTAAAGTCTAAGGGAGCACTCTTTTCAAATATCTCGCTCAAATTTTAATAATTTTACATGAATTTTTTATAGGATAGCTGAGGACGATCCACAACCAGTCTAGTTTTTATTTTTTCAATTTTGGTTTCGGATTAAAAAAAAAAATACTTTAAATTTCAAAACCGGTTGAAACCGGTTCTGAAATCGAAACCATCATAATATAAAAAATATATACGCAAAATCGAAAAAGTAAAAACTAGGCCAGTTGTAGATCGCCCTCAGCTATCCTATGAAGAAAAAAACATATAAAAATATTAAAATTTGAGCGAGATATTTAAAAAGAACATACCCATAGACTTAACATTATCATCCGGGTCTTTTTAGTGACTATTTTGGAGCCTTACGGGCTGGTTTAATACAAAATTTATATCAATGTCCTTTTTTTCCGTGAATAAAATAATCACATTTGTAGTGAATAAAATAATCTGTGCAATAGTAACAAGATTGTGAAGACACTTTGTGACATTTTTGTGAATATTTTGTAATCTGTGACGATTTTGTTACTAACTTTGTGATGGTGGCTACATTGCCAGTGTTGTAATGTTACACTGAGACACAATTATACAGTTATGAACATTGATATATAGAGTAAAATCATTTACATCTTTTACAAAACTTTATTATATTTTGACGATATAACTCAATTAAAACTTGAGAGCTGCTATAAAAAGAAAGTTTCTGCATCAAACTGCAATGCTATACAGACTTTATCAAAACAAAATATGTTTTGATTGCTAATATTTAATGAATAATTAAATATTCACGAAAAAATCTGAAGGCCGCTTAAAAGGTTACAGAAATGTTCTTTCATGATTTTAATGCTTTTTAAAAAACAAATAGCTAAATTTCAAATAAGTGTGATAGATCGAATATTCAATTGTCTTAAATATTTCCATTTATTGAAACAGAAAAAAAAAAATATGTAACAAAGATTAAAATCTGTATGGCTTGCAGTTTGATTCAGTAACTTTCTTTTCGTGCTTTCTTTTCATAGCAGCTTTCAAGTTTGAACTGAGATATATTGCCAAATTATAATAAAGTTTTGTAAAAGATGTAAATGATTTTACACTACATATCAATGTTCATAACTGTATAATTGTGTCCCAGTGTAACATTACAACACTGGCAATGTAGCCACCGTCACAAAGTTAGTAACAAAATCGTCAAAGATCACAAAATATTCACAAAAATGTCACAAAGTGTCATCACAATCTTGTCACTATCGTCACAGAATAGTCACAGTTTCAAAGACAATTTTGTCACAAATGACACATTTTTCACATTTTGGTCACACCGACTTCACAAAGTGGTCACAATGTGACGTCACAAACGAGCTCTAAAACGGACATAACGACTTCACATTTTAGTCACTGTGACTTCACATCGACGTCACGTGACGTCACATCGACGGTCACAAAGTCACAATGTGACTTCACAACGACTTCACTGTGACGTCACCATGTCTTACGGGTAAAACCCCGGTTGATTCCCTACAGTGGCCGAGCTACATCCTTAAATACTGATTCAAATAAACACAGTTAAAACTGTGCAATGTTTCTCATATTTCTATTTAAGCGGTCTTTTTTAAGCAAAAAGAAGCTCACGGTCTGATATTCTTTTGCCTCATCCCCCCCTCCCTCACCACACCTTTATTTTTCTTACACTTTCATAAAAAATTGAACATTTTCAATAGCTTAGAATGGAATTTGTCAATTTCTAAGTTTGTAGAGTTTGTATTTTTAGAATTGAGCAATCTACATGCAATTATTCCATCTTATTTCATAGTTTTGTTTGCATGGCGTTATTACCCATATAGGTGGGTAATAGCGCCAAATAGCATTCGTCAAGAAAAAACGCCATTACATTTTATGAATACATATCTGTTAAATTATTTTATTTTATATAGATAGTCAATGAGTTGCTGTATCAGATCCTATATTTGTTTGAAAAATACAATCTAAAACTAAGCCGTGAAAATTGGTAGAACCTTAACGTGGCGTTATTACCCCAGGGTACCTTATATATATATATATATATATATATGTGTGTATATACAAATGATTCATATATTGTAGCACAATTTATGGTTATATGTATATGTTGAGGTAGATCATATTTAATGAATAATGTGCAGTTTGAAGCCCTAAAAAATTTCCTCTTTTTTATAGAAAATGTCAAAGTTCAAGGTTGTGAATGTCACTTTTCATGAAAAGTGAAACTCTAGTATGTTTGGAGTATTATATCTTTATCAAGAAACAACACCATGAACTTCTTATAACATAGAATGTTTGTATAACACTATCTGCTTATTAAAATTTGTTTCCATGGGACATTGTTATTTTACATTGTTATGTTGCCACAAAATACGATCAAAATAATGTTTTTGTCCGTTTTCCGCACTCATTATCGTATTTAAACAATAAAATTCTGAATTCTTTTTAATAGAATATGAAAGTGAAATAATATAGTACTCTACTGGGATATTGTTGTTGTTAGCAGATGTAAATTGTTAAATATTCAAAATTTTAAAAATCTGCAACATTTAAATTAGCATTATCTCAAAAAAGCGTCACATTTGAATAAAACAAAATATATCATGCTGCAGTTGAACAATTGTACAAAAATATGAAAAAGAAGTGGGGTTTCTTGATATTTTTAGGGAAAAAAAATATGACAAAAGTTTCAAACAATATCGATGATCATACAATTTTTCTTATTCCTTTTTTTTCGTTTAGTTTCCTTCATATTTCAAATTATATTCTCTTTTTATTAAAACATCTTCTGGCTTTTCTGCTGCTTGAATTTTTTAAAAAACTGTCTTTTCTTTGTAACAGCTATCATTTCAATTTTAAGATAATAGGATTAAATATTTCTTTTCAAAGATTTTATGTAATTTTAGAAGGACGAGAAACAAAGTAATTTAATAACGCGTCTTTTGATTTTTCCATTTCTGTGACATTAATTTAACTTTATTAAAAAATGTTTGTATAGAAAATTTTGAAAACGTAATGATACATTCTTATATTTTTCAAAATGTGTCTAATATATATTTATTTATTTTTCAAGGCTTCAATTTCAACTGTTATCAGGCTTTCTTTCATTGTGTATGAATTTACTTTAAGCATACTGTCGGACGTTCCTCTCAGTCCACACAACTTTGAAGAATGTCCGTGGTAGATATAGCTGCCACCACCGATATTACTAGGTGATATCGGTCACCCACTGTGAGGTTTGTGTAAATGAAGACTTACGCCGTCAGGTAACTGAATTATCAGTTTATTAAGAATATATGTACACACTAAATACGCTATTTACAAATATATACAATTACAACTCGGATATAGGTGATCCGGTTCAACATTAAATTAGATACAGTAAAGATTGGCTGTGGTCCATTCCAATTACACCTTCCACCTCACACTCAATACACGTTAAATTCACTTTATCGGAGCTCAACCTTGAGTCTCCCAACACAAGTATACTAGGACTGTACTTCTTAGCCCAGAGCACTAAACACTAGGACGTCAGTGTCCTTTGTTCACCAGAAAATGCACTGCTCATGCTCTTCCACATAGAGCAACCTCTAGGTCCGAAACCTAGGTACCGAATGAATTCTCTCAGACAAACTTGCCCTCTCCAAATCACTGCTTTCCCCAACATAAACCCCTTTGGAGCTTCCTCATTGGACACATACTCCATTCTTGTCTTGCTTAGTGACATGCTGCTAATCTGCTGATCATCCGCATACTTCACTGACAGATGGACATGCCTCTGAGCCATCTCCTCTCTCTAACACACCACCTGCAAAGGATTAGCTGGCAATTCCCCTTTCCACGAAGAGGGAATGTCACCTTGGAAATTCTGTACACAACCATACAATACTAGATATTCAAATAGAGAAATAGTAGACATTACATTCTTTAGCACAGGTGCTATCAGAACCTGACACCCCCCACCTTAGCGGAAAATATGCCTTTTAGGGGCTAATTTTCCCCAAACATATAGTAATATCGCAGAAGAGTTCAATAGTCTCTTTACAGATTTCTTCATTATGCTTATTACATAGGTATTTCCAGGTGTCTGAACACTATCTACTGACATCTCTACTGAACCTTTACTAATATTATTATTACATAAACAATACACATGTTAATACAATATTATAAACAAAAAAATCAAAAAATATTAGAAAAAAAAATTAAATGTGTGACGACATCCTTTTAAGGTTGTCCACTATTGGGTCGTTGATGTTGATGGGCTAACAACTGGTTGTTCTTCCCAGCTCTTTCTATGTAGCCTGGAAATTGCGTCAGCATTTAAATGTTGGGCTCCTGGACGATGAGAAATACTCAGGTTCCAGCGTTGCAAGGCAAGAGCCCATCTAGTGAGTTTGGGTGATCTTGGGGTTGTTTCGGTGAGAAATTTTAATGGATTATGATCCGTAATGATCTCAATTTGAGATCCATAGGTCCATTTTTCAAACTTTCGCAACCCAAAGAGCACACTCCAAGCCTCTTTCTCTATACTTGGCCAAGCATGCTGAGCCCCTGACAATTTCTGACTGGCAAAAGCTATTGGTTTAAACTGACCCTTTTCATCTTTTTGAGTAAGGCAACATCCTACTGCCAGGTCGGAAGCATCTGCGTGGAGCTGATATTCCCGGCCTACGATAGGTGTAGCCAAACTCGTCACTTTACATAACTCATCTTTAAGAGTATTAAATGTTTTTTCTGCCCTTTCATCCCATGGTACAGTATTTTTAACCTTCCCTTTAGTCAATTCGGTTAAAGGTATAGCAATTTCGGCATAATTTGGAATATAAGATCAGTAAAATCCCATTAATCCCAAAACAGATCTAACTTCCTTTTTGGTTTTTGGTCTCTTTAGATCCCTTATTGCTCCTATTTTTTCCTCATCAGATGCATGCGTTCCACTCCCAGTTACATGACCTAAAAACTTAGTTAATTTCTCTCCAAATTTACATTTGTCTAGCCTAATCGTAAAATTTCTATTTTTAAGTTCTTCAATGACAGCCCTAACATGCTCACAATGTTCTTCCCAGGTGTCGGAGAAAATGATGACATCATCAATATATGCTTCCGCATACCTCCGATGACTTTGAAGAACCTCATTCATATCTTTCTGAAACGTGGCAGCCGCCCCTGATAATCCAAAAGGCATGGTACGCTACTGATAAGTTCCATTATGCATTGTAAAAGCTGTCAAATGTTTACACTCCTCAGCCATTTTAATCTGCATATAACCCCTCAATAAATCAATTGATGATAAATACTTAGCCGCCCCTGCGGTATACATGATTTCTTGAGAATCTTTCATCGGAAAGGTTGGCACCTGAGTTACCGAATTTAAAGCTCTATAGTCTATACAAAGCCTAACAGTTGCGTCTTTTTTCGCCACACAAACAATTGGATGACTAATTTCAGCATTTGACTCCTCGATTAGATTTAATTCTAATAACTCCTGAATCTGTCTATGTACTTCCTCTTTGTAAGCTACCGGTACACTATATAACTTTGGCTTTTTCCTTTCCACCCCCGGTTTAAGATCAATACGGTGTTCCCCTACTTCAGCTGGTCGTACAGGACCCATAAACACCTCTTTATTCTCCCTGAAAATAGACTTTATATCTTTAACTTGATTGTTAGATAACCCTTTTATTTCGAACCTTTCTATATCTCGTTCTACTTCCTGATCCCGGTTCAAAATAGGAATTTCCCCAACTTCTCCAAATTCCTCATCACCCTCAAAAACAATATTAACTATATTACATTTAGCAATAAATTCTCGTATTTTGTTTTGGTGCACATGCTTCCTTCTCCCGTCAGCTAACTCAACTATAAACGAATGCTGATTTCGTTTTTCGACTATGGTTGCCGGCCCTTACCACCTAGAATATAATTTATTTGTCGAATCAGGGATTAAAAGTATTACTTTATCATCTATTTCAAACGTTTTTTCCTTTGACCTTAAATTATAATGATACGCCATTCTATTTTGTTGCACCTCAGACGATAATTTTGCCTCATTTGCGGCTCTTTCTAAACGTCCTCTAAGTTTATTCAGATACTCATGAATCGGCGTAGTATCTAACTGCGCCCCCTTATTTTCTCCTGCCCAGGATGACTTGAGAATCGATAAAGGACCCTCCGGCGCTCTACCATATAACAATTGGAAAGGTGCGATTCCCGTTGTAGAATTTGGGACTTCCCTATACGCCCATAATACAAATGGTATTTGTTCATGCCACTTTTTTCCTTCTTCTCTAATAGTATGATGTAACATACGTTTAAGAGTCTGATTAAATCGTTCCACAAGCCCGTTAGACTGTGGATACTGTGGGGTCGAAAATCTTGGACTAGCACCTAACCTTTTCTCAAATTCTTTTGTTAAGTCGGCAGTGAAATTAATTCCATTATCGCAGGCGATTATATTTGGAATTCCTGTCCTCATAAATATTTGAAGTAACGCATCACACGCGGTTTTAGCAGTTAAACTTTTTAGAGGGATCGCATCCGCCCACCTAGTATGTTGATCAATTAAAGTTAATATATACTGATGCCCTTGGGAACTTTTAGGATCAATGGGCCCAGTTAAATCAACATTAACTACCTGAAATGGGAGTTCCGGCCGCGACACTGGGGAAATAGGAGCTCTATCATTTACTTTAACCCCTCTAGTCAACTGGCACTCTAAACATGACTCACAAAATTGTTTAGTTTCTTTCGCCATCCCCTCCCAATAAAATGAATACCTGATCGTCTGTAAAGTTTTCTTAACTGCATGATGCCCTCCGAATACCGAACTATGCGCTAATTTTAAGATTTCTTCCCTTCTTACTTTGGGTACTATTAATTGCGCTATATTTTCGCCTAACAATTTCTCTTTATGATATAATAAGCCATTTACAATATAATAATCCCCCTTATCCATTTTAGCTAATTCCCAAGCTTTCTCTAACTCTTTACATTCTAATTGGGATTCCTTAAACATATCGGAATTGCTAACAATAGCTTTATTACCTTTCTCCACTTCCGTTTTTTCCTTATTCTGAGTTTGTAGACTTTGCGAACTCGCTTCTATTGCGTAAACATTACAACTATCGTTATTCATACCTTCCTTTTCATTCAAGTTATCAACAATAATTTCTGAACTTTCTAATTCTTGGGCCTCTAGCAATGGCTCCTCGCGGTTGACACCTGACAACTCATTAATCACTTCGGGATGTAAAATCACTTGCTCATTAATATTATCAGTCACTGCGCAAAGTACTTCCTGATGAATTATATTCGTTTGTCCGAATTGCGGAATAGCTAACGGTAGTTTAACCAGCGGCGATTTAATTGCTTCACCGAATAACCCTTGTAAATAAATACTACCTGCTCCTTTTAATTTCTCTTCCGGTACCAAATCTTTATGAACAACACCAATTTCACATCCAGAATCAACCAATCCCTTTGCTTTTTGCCCATTTACACTAACTTCAATTTTCTCGAGTTTATTTAATTTCTCACCAATAACATTAGTTCTCTGTTCGGCCTTTGCCGATATTCTCGCCACAGCAGCTCCATTAAATAACTCTTTGCTTTCTTTTACCACAACCTTATGTACACCCGCTTTCGGATCTCGTCCTTTATTACCATTTTTCCCCTCATTACCCATTTTGTTACAAAAACGTTGGTAATGACCTCTCAAACCACATTTAAAGCATTTAGACGCTGAAGCATCACTAGGCTTCTTAAAATCTATTTTCCTATCCGAAAAAGAATTAGTTTCATTACTCCCGTTTTGCCTCCAATTATTACTAACTTTGTTATCCTCCCTCGGTCTCATTTTTTCATTGTTTACGTGCCTATCTTTACCTTTAAAATTTTTATACGTAACGGCGTAAGACTTATGTTTAGCGTCAAAATAATTGTATCATTCTTTAGCAATTTTAGAAGTTTCTAACCATTTACCTTGATGAGTTAACCCAATATATGACGCAGTATCCTCATCTAACGTACTTACTAATTTATCAGTAACTATCAATTGGTTGACCTTTTCATAAGAGTCAGCACCTCTAATCTTACAGTAATTTTCCCATGTCGCTATTAAACGCGATACAAATAATACATGAGTTTCGTTCTGGTTTCTCTTAGCCTTCTTAAAATTTTCCAAACATGCCTTCGGTGTCGGCTCATGTTCCCTTAGAACTAACTCCTTTAATTCCTCTTAATTCTCCATTTGTTCCGTAGTCGTATAAATTAACAAATTATCCGCCTTATCTCCTAACATATTTAGTAGAATTTCGGCCTGCTGGTTTTCCGGTACATTTTTAGTTTTGAATGCCCTTTCTAAACTGTTGAAAAATGAATTCCATCCCTCAGTCCCTTCCGGTACTTTGATAGATAGAGTTTTAACGCTTTTGATCAATTTTTCTATATTACTTTCATTATTAGATTCCCTAGAAACATTAGAATTATTTGCCGATCCTTGAACCCTTATTCTCTCCATTTCTAATTCATGTTCCATTCTTAATTTTTCCATTTCTAACTTCTCCTGTTTTTCTAACTTTTCACGTTCTAACTTTTCGCGTTCTAATTTTTCTTGTTTTTCTTCACGCTCTAACCTTTCCTGTTTTTCTAACTTTTCGCGTTCTAATTTTTCGTGTTCTAATCGCTCTGCAACAATAGCGTCAGATAATTCCTTAATAACCCCTGATCATACTCATCACTGTCCATTATCTTTTTCTTAAGCTGAATTCTGGTATCATCTTCCGCGAATTCAACACCCAATTCTTCAGCTATCACCTGAAGATCAACCTTTTTTAGTTTCAATAAGAAAGCCATACCTTCACCGATTGTTATTACCACCCCACAAGAATAGTTAAACCTACCAAATTAATATTTCCTAAATTTCTAACTTAGTACAGATATTTCTCCACTTATTATACTAATTAATACCCTTTCAGATAATCCATGCATTTCATTTCTAATTAACCTACTGAACACTCTAACTTTTCTCAACCATTGATATCACACAATTTACTTCCAATAAAACAAAAGATAAAACAGTAATTCAATTTGACTACTATGCAATATAGATTCCAATTTATACACTTAGATAACAACATACAATTTACATAATAATACTGATACGTTGAAATTGAATAAAAGTATTGATGTCAATCAAAAAATCCACATAAAGAAAAATTGTAAAACATGCATATATAAATTTCTACAATTATCCTCACTAAAATATTTCCGAACTCAATACTGGTTCTTACATATTATATACTGAATTATATTATATACAAATATACTGAAAATCTTTACTTTTATTTTTCCTCACTATGGCTCTCTTTTGAGCGTTTTTTTTTCACTATGGCTCTCTTTTGGGCCTTTTTTTTTCACTATGGCTCTCTTTTGAGCCTTTTTTTTTTCTCACTACTGGCCAATTAAAATCCTAAGCAAATGTTATTATACACTCTTCAAACTTAAAAAAATGTTGCTTCTTTTAAATATTACTTTAACAATAATTTAACTTTAAATAAATTTAATTATTCCTTCCAACTACTATTACCACAATTAGTAAAAAAAAATTATAGACAATCAATACTAGCTCAAGTTATTATGACCTTTCCTTAAAACAATAGCCAATATGGTTATTAACACTTTATAAATAGGGAGTATTGATAAAACACATAAATGATATAGACAATTTACTTAAATTACTATTAATTATACAACAACAAATTTTGGTTCGAGATGTCAGCAGAAAGATATGATCAAAACACCTTACCTTATACTTTCTTTGCTAGGGTACTTTTCTAATCACAGGTAGTTCCACGATGTAGCGGTAATATGGCACAACAGTTCAGTTTAGTTCTTTCTAATAAAGATACGCACAACACTTTAGTCCACACTAGACGATCCGGCACGATACTTTAGCACATACTCGACGATACGGCACGACACTTTACACACATTCGACGATACGGCACGACACTTTAGCATACAATCGACGATCCGGCACGATGCTTTAACACACACTCGACGACATGGCACGACCACACAAGAATTCCACTGGATACTCCGGCATTAACAGACTGCAACACGGCTCGCTGGTCACTGGTTTCAGGCGATTCTATCCCGACGCTGCCAACAATTTGTCGGACGTTCCTCTCAGTCCACACAACTTTGAAGAATGTCCATGGTAGATATAGCTGCCACCACCGATATTACTAGGTGATATCGGTCACCCACTGTGAGGTTTGTGTAAATGAAGACTTACGCCGCCAGGTAACTGAATTATCAGTTTATTAAGAATATATGTACACACTAAATACGCTATTTACAAATATATACAATTACAACTCGGATATAGGTGATCCGGTTCAACATTAAATTAGATACAGTAAAGATTGGCTGTGTACCATTCCAATTACACCTTCCACCTCACACTCAATACACGTTAAATTCACTTTATCGGAGCTCAACCTTGAGTCTCCCAACACAAGTATACTAGGCCTGTACTTCTTAGCCCATAGCACTAAACACTAGGACGTCAGTGTCCTTTGTTCACCAGAAAACGCACTGCTCATGCTCTTCCACACAGAGCAACCTCTAGGTCCGAAACCTAGGTACCGAATGAATTCTCTCAGACAAACTTGCCCTCTCCAAATCACTGCTTTCCCCAACATAAACCCCTTTGGAGCTTCCTCATTGGACACGTACTCCATTCTTTTCTTGCTTAGTGACATGCTGCTAATCTACTCATCATCCGCATACTTCACTGACAGATGGACATGCCTCTGAGCCATCTCCTTTCTCTAACACACCACCTGCAAAGGATTAGCTGGCAATTCCCCTTTCCACGAAGAGGGAATGTCACCTTGGAAATTCTGTACACAACCATACAATACTAGATATTCAAATAGAGAAATAGTAGACATTACATTCTTTAGCACAGGTGCTATCAGATCCTGACACATACTTTGAGTTGATGTGTGAGAATACAACCACGTCATTTTAAGTAAATTAAAAACTATCGCATTTTATTTAGTACACTTAACAAGTTTTAGCCAGTGCTCCTATGAAATGTTTAAAATTAAACATATTACATGGAGTTAAGATTTTGAATAAATATGATACGGTCAAAGCGATTATACGTATTAATACGAAGCAGTATGCTATATTCCATTATAATGTATAAAACTTCCATTATAATACATGAAAATTATATCATAAATAAATACTGTCCCATTTCATACAACGAACTGTGCATGGGGCATTTTAAAATGTGCCAATTATTTGTTATTTAAAAAATTAAATAATTTAAAAATTAAATAATTAAAATAATAATATAATATATAAATATATATAATATATAATATATAATATATAA
Source organism: Maratus speculifer (assembly GCA_964019185.1). Classification (NCBI taxonomy): domain Eukaryota; kingdom Metazoa; phylum Arthropoda; class Arachnida; order Araneae; family Salticidae; genus Maratus; species Maratus speculifer. The sequence goes on from CAXHSM010000659.1 coordinate 1,044,059, forward strand.
TAATAAATAATAATATATAATACATAATAATAAATATATAATATATAAATAATAATAATTTTTTAAATAATTAAAAAATTAAATAATTTAAATTATTACTTTATTCCGCGATTTTGAATATAACTATTTGAGCTTGCCATTAACAAGTCAGCTAGTTATCGAAGGAATCCATTGAAAATAGGGCGATTAGGTTTTTAATTTCCTCTGTTCCTGTAATTGAGTATTAATAATATCTGATATTTTAAATTTTTCTTGGTTGTTTTAACATTTCTAATAATTTTTGAAGAGATTTTTTTAGAAGTTAAATATCACAACTTTCTGAAAATTTAACGATTAAAAAAAATCACAGGTAAAAAAACTGTTGTAAATGTCGATAAAAAATTATGTGTTTATTTTTAAATCTTCTTAAAAGAAGCGAGCGTGAGTAGTATAGTAATGAGAGTTCCACAACACCCGGTGCACGGTGCTGACCTCTGAGAGGGGTTGAAGGTCATCCGGTGCTCGAGCTGTAAGAGGGGGGTGGGGTGAAGGTCATCGGGCGTCACGCAAGGTTAAGATGACATCATCTTATAGGATGAGTGTGTTTTAGATAAGAATTTTTTTTTTTTTTTAATTTTAAGCGGGAATTTTAGGGAGTTAGAATTTTTTTCGGCGTACTATAGTATGAGGGTGTTATTTTAATTTTAATGCGGGGACTTTAAAATTTTCAGTTTGGTATAATTTAAGAGTTTTTTTTTTTTTTTTTGATTTTAAGCGGGAATTTTGGGGAGATTGATTTTTTTTTTTTTTTTTTCACCGTGTTTTATATTAGGGGTTAAGCGGGTATTTGGGAACACAGAATATTTTTTTTTTTCTGTACTATTGTGTGAGTGGTTTTTAATTTTAATGTGGCAACTTAAAAATTTTAAGTTTAGTGTAATTTAAGAGTTTATTTTTAGATTTTAAGCAGAAATTTTGGGGAGTTTGATTTTTTTTTTTTTTTCCACTGTGCTCTTACATGATGAGTTAAGCGGGTATTTTGGTGGAAATTATTATTTTAGACTAATCATACGCGAAGAATATATTTTTTTTTTCGGGGGTTGATATTTTAATAAAGAACTAATTAAGAAGGGTTCATTCATGGTGAATTAATGAATTATTTTTTTAGGAGTAATTTTGTTAAGATTGAATTATTTTTTCATTTTTTGGAGTTTTAAGCGGATATTAATGTTTAATAGGGGGACTTTAATTTTTTTGCAATGAAATTGACGTGCGCTCGTCGATCTAACCGTTCGGAGTTTTTAATTTTTTTCTTATCATGTGTGGATAATGGCTTGGATTATCTTAGAAAGATCTGAATAACCTTAATCCCTGTCTGCCATCATAAATAACACATGCTGGTAATGGGAATTTGGGAATAACAATTTTGAATATTTATTTAATGAAGGAACTTTAAAATTATTTCGAGTGTTATTTTTAGTCAACTAGGTTATACACTTGATGTTTCAGAATAGCTAAAAAATAACTTTAAAATTTGAATGAAAAAATATGTTTCAAAATGGGATTTTACGTGCTAGCATTGAATCGCACTCGTCGCCCTAACGGTTTGGAATGTGTGGTTTTCTTCGAACCTTGGTGAAAATTTAATTGAATTGATTATTATTATTATTTTGTGTGTTGTATGTATGTGTATGTATGTGTGTGTTGTATGCATGTAGGTGTGTGAATGTATGTTTGTGTGTCGTATGCATGTGTGTGTGTGTGAATGTATGTTTGTGTGTTGTATGTGACAGACATGTATCAGACAGACATGTATCAGACAGACACAGATGTGTATAGACACATGTGTGTGTCTATTTGTTGTATGTATGTGTATGTTGTATGTATGTGTGTGTGTGTGTGTGTGTGTGTATGTATGTACGTGTGTGTTGTATGTATGTACATGTTGAATGTATGTGTGTGTAATTTTTTTTTTGCCGATAGGTGTGATCTTTAGCTGAAAGTGACCTAGGGTCAAAACTTTTACCCAGGAATCGCCACGGGGAGGCAGATCACATGATTCCCGTATTGCACACATTCACATACATTATTTCGAGCGATATTTTTAGTGAACCATAATATGCAATTGAATTTAAAGAATAATTAAAAAAATAACTTTAAAATTTAAATGAAAGAATGTTTCAAAATGGAATTTTACGTACTAACATTTAATCGCGCTCGTCGGTTTTTACTGTTTGGAGTCTCTCATTTTCCTTTAACCTTGGAAAACCTTGCGTTAATAAGGATATTTCAGAAAGACCCCCACTTTGGGTACTCTTTTAAAATAATATTTGTAATGAGATGTGTTCGCGCGCGTCGACCTAACTGTTTGGAGTATCAACATAAAATCAACAAATTGATACAAAATATTTCACACAATAAAAAAACGAAATATTAAAATCGCCAACTCAAAATGAAATCTCATGCAATTAGAATAAAAACATTAAAAAAAAAAATCGCCAAATTAAAAGATTATTCTTATCTCACAATAAATATTCTGAAAGACCTATTCAAAAATTCTAGTTAAAGTTTTTATTCAAAATTCAAATAAAACTCCTTAAGTTTTGACATGTCACTAAAAATTTAAAGTAAACCTTTTTTTCAAAGTATAATTATCAAAGATTAATTTTTCTAATAATTAACTCGTGTAAAGATAGTTCAAAGTGCAATGATTCACCATTTGCTTTTTAAATCTTAGAACATATTATCTGTGATATAAACTTCACGTTATGTAAAAAAAATATAAATAAATATTAGTAGTTTAGAAATAATTTTTATTCGAATGGGTAGTTTGATAAATTAATAACATTAGAATTTTTTGGATAAAAAAAAAAAAAATAACGATTGAGAAACTAATCATTTCAAAATATTTTCCTGGCATAAATGAATTTAAAAGTATTAAAACCCTTTTCAAAATATTTTTATAAAACCAACTTTCATGCAATTCAAAAAGTTTTTATATGAAAATTGAATATTTTTTTTTTCTTAAGAGAAATATTTTACGCGAGTGAAAAAGTGAGAGTCAGTTAATTTATGAATCACTTTAAAATATTACCACGCAATAAATTGTTTTGAAACTATATTCTTAAACATATTAATATTTAAAAGTTAAGTCATTTTATACATTTTATATTCAAATTATACTTACCAACATATGAATTCGCCTTCAATCCGCACTTTCTTGAAGAGTAATGTTTGATAAACTCTTATCAACACAGCATGTTGTTGTGAATCACTAGCAAGTTAAGACAGGTATGATATGACTAATCGTTACGTTTTTCCCAAAGAGGTGAAGTCATTCTTATCAAATCCTATTCTGAATGAGAAATATTTCAATTGCAATTAACTTCAGATTTTGTTATTTAATAATTATTTTTTTAATTTGACAATTTTAATTAATGTTTTAGTGAAATTACCTTTAAGATTTTAATTTTTTTTATTGCTTATACTATTTCAAACATGTACATTCCTATTTGTAAATAGAAAATCATAAAAAACATATTTGAATGATTTTATTATTATTATTGTTAGACATTATATTTGAAAATCATTTAAACTTTTAGCTTTTATTATTATTATTATTTAGATATTAAGAAGTGACGAAGACCTGTAGAATTAATCTCATCTTAAAACTGATTAATATTCGAAGAAAAATTTATTCTGTTATTTTTTAATTTACCAAACATATATCTTAATATTCATTAACACACTTCTTATTTAATGAATAATATATTTGATGAATAATATATTTTATAATATATATGAGATTTTAATCTTTTTTTAAAAAATTGGGTTATGTTATTTCATACACATACGTTCTTATTCGAAAATTCAAAACCATAAAAAACATCGTTGGTTGATTTTTTATTTTTAATTAGACATTGTATTGGAAAAGCATTAAAACCTTTCATTTTTATCCCATTTAGACTTCAAAAAGTGTCGAAGATCTAACTGCTTTGCAAAGACTTAAAACTAGTGATTTGATGAATCATACTTTCTGTGGATTGTTTACAATTTTGAAATTATCTTTATTAATATTCTATCTTTAAACATCTTAAGATAATAAACAGTACTCAGTAAATAATCGAGGTGAGCGAATTTTTACACACAAACATATTTAATAAAACTGACGGCACTACAGACGACATATACACATATTGTAAACACAGAACAATTATCTGGAACGTAGATACATTATGTTCCTTACATAATTCCATGGAATAGACAAGGGGCGCCATCTACCGTTTAACCTGAAAGGTAAAAGTATAAAATACCACAGCTCTTCCCCACTTAGTAATGAAGTCGGTCAGGAGCTCTTCGATGTCTTCTGGAACTTCTAAGTACCTGTGGAGAAGAAGAAGAATTAGTTTTTACATGTTCAGGGGCATCAACTGTAGCACTAGTAGGAACCGACGGTTTTTGGTGAATATTATCAGAGTTAGCTGAATTAGAACTCGAAGAATCAGGATTATGAAAGTCAGTAGGAGTAGGATCTGGAACAACTGGAACATGAGAGTCAACTGGTTGCGGATCTGTGAAACTTGACTGTAAGGGTGGAAAATCATCTTGCTTCACACTTGTATTTTCACTTCTAAAATTTTCTGTAACATTTTCTTCTGAATTTGGATCATTGGTTAAAGAAATATCTTCTCCTACATTAGTTATTTGATCCACATGCCTTTTCCAAATATTCGAACCAACTTGAACTCTGTAATGTAATTTTCCTTCTCTTGCTACAATTCGACCAATTTTCCATTTGGCTTCTGGAGTATAATTTCTTACAGCTACTTTCTGGTTGACTTCAAATTCTTTTACTTTAACTTTAGATTTCCTTGCAGTTTGCTTTTCATGAACAAAATTTGCAACATTTGGCACGATCAAATCTATGTTTGTTCTTATGTGACGCTTTAGAAATAAAGATGCAGGACTTTCCCCCGTTGTAACATGTGGCATCTTCCTGTACTGCATAAGAAAGTTATTCAGCTTCATTTGTAAAGTACCTGGTTCAGACGCTAAGGCTTTTAATCCACGTTTGACCGTTTGCACATATCTCTCAGCCTGTCCATTTGTAGATGGATGGTACGGTGCACTAAACTTATGTTTTACACCATGACTTTTTAAGAACATTTCAAATTCTTCAGATGTAAACTGCCTAGCATTATCTGATACCAAAGAAATAGGAAAACCGTATCGTGCAAAGAGAGAAGAAAGACAAATAATTGTATTTTCTGAAGTTGTACTAGGAACTATAAATACTTCTGGCCATTTACTATAAGCATCAACCACTAACAAAAGCATTTTTCCGTTAACAGGACCAAAATAATCAATATGAATTCTCTGCCATGGAGCAGTAGGCCATTCCCAATGATGTGTATCAACTTTAGGAGGATTATTTTTCAAATTTACACAAATAGAGCAATTTCTTGCAATATCTTCTATATCATGGTCTATTCCTGGCCACCATACAAAACTACGGGCTAAAGATTTCATTTTCACTATACCAAAATGACCAAAATGTAATTCCTTTAATATTTGTTGTCGATGGATTTCTGGGATAACTACCCTACAACCTTTTAAAATACAACCATGCTGAAGAGTAAATTCTTCTTGTTTACCACCAAAAAGTAAATGCTTAGGAATTTCTGAACCAGAAATGAGGTGATGAAAAATTTGTCGCAAAAGAGGATCGGTTTTTGTAGCTGAAGCAATAGATTTAGCATTTAAAGGTAAAACAGAAAGTTGATTTATTTGAATGATTTCCGATTCATCAAGTCCTTCATTTGAATTATATTCGTGGGGCAAATCTTCACTACGTAATGGAAGACGTGAGAGTGCATCGACATTACCGTGTTCAGTAGTTTTCTTATAGCGGATGTCATACTGGAACGCTTGTAAATATATGGCATATCTTTGCATTCTAGCAGCTGATAAAACCGGAATACTTTTAGAAGGTGAAAAAATTGAAACTAATGGTTTACTATCAGTAAACAAAGTGAATCTGTTACCGTACAAATATTGAAAAAATTTCTTAACACCAAATATTATTGCTAATGCCTCCTTATCTACTTGACTATACCGTTTTTCGGCATTATTCAAGGTTCTGGATACAAATCCAATAGGCTTTTCAGTCTTGTCTGGCATCACATGCGAAAGAACTGCAGAGATACCATATGGAGAAGCATCCGTAGCTAAGATTAAAGGTAATTTAGGATTGAAATGCGTCAGCACTCTGTCCGAAGTAATTTCTCTTTTTATTTTTTTAAACGCTTGATCACATTTGTAAGACCAGTTGAACTTTACATTCTTTTTAAGCAAATTATTCAAAGGATGTGCAATTGTCGATAAATTCGGTACAAATTTTGCATAATAATTTACAAGACCAAGAAATGCTTTTACCTGGGAAACATTTTCTGGCTTAGGGGCATTTACAATTGCTTCTATTTTATCTGGTGTTTTATGAATACCATGTTTATCCACTTTATACCCACAATAAGTAATTTCATCTGCCATGAAGAATGATTTTTCCTTATTTATCCGAATATTATAATTTCTCAACCTTTCTAATACTTGCTTTAACCTTTGCAAATGAATTTCGTCCGTTTCCCCAGTTATTCCTATATCATCAATAAAAATTGTAATTCCCTCAATTCCACTTAAAATTTGTTCGATTTTTCTTTGCCATATAGCAGGAGAACTATTAAGACCCATTGGTAATTTAAGAAACTGAAATAATCCTTTAGGTGTATTAATGGTTAATAATTCCTGGGATTCCTCATCAACGGCAATTGGAGGTATGCTTGATTTAAATCAATTTTTGTAAAATGAACACCACCACTTAAAGTAGCTAACATATCCTCTATTTTAGGCAAGGGATATTTTTCTACTTTCAGATATTTATTTAATGTGACTTTAAAGTCTCCACATAAGCGTATTTTACCATTAGATTTTACCACTGGAACAATCGGGGTCGCCCACTTGCTATTTGTAACTGGTTTAATTATACCTGCTTCTTCTAATCTTTGTAATTCCTCGTTGACTGCAGCACGTAGTGCATAAGTAACAGTCCTAGCTTTACAAAATATGGTTGTAGCATCCTTTTCAAGGTAAAGCTCTGCCTTTAACCCTTTAATTTCCCCTACTTTATCAGAAAACAAATCAGAAAAATCATTTAACAATTCTTGTAATTTATCTGAATAATTTACAGTCTCATTAACATAAACAGATCTTAAATTATGTGGAAAAATATCGAATGCAGAGGCCCAATCGCGGCCAAATAATAATGGAAAAGTATCTTCTTTTATCAAATATAATTTTAACTTTTCTGTTTTATTTTCATAAGTAACATTTACTTCAACATAACCTACAGGTTTAAAAATTTCACCAGTTGCAGTTTTTAACTGAACATCTGGAGGAAATATTTTATAATCAGGAAAAATTCTGCGAAATCTTTTTAAAGGAACAGCAGAAATTCCCGAACCGGTGTCCAATTCCATATCCGCTCTGGCTTTATTTTCAATTAACACAGATAATTTAATAGGATTTGCACCTGTATTTTTTATAGTTAATACATTTACTGTATCTACCGAATTTACGTGTTTTTGGAAAGTTTTACTTCGACAAACCTTTCCAATATGGCCTTTTTTCTTACATATTTTACAAGTAGCATTAATAAATCTACATGAATTGGCTAGATGGGAAGTATTTCCGCATCTATAACATTTTAATTTACTTTTATTTGCTTCAGGAATTGTATTATTTATATGATTGTTGACATTTGACTTCTGACAGTCGTTAGAAAATTTCTTTGGGTGTACATTTTTTGAACTGGAAATTTTATTAATACTGAAATTTTTATTTTTAATTTCAGAAATTTCAATATCTACATTGTGTAAGGATAAAGCTTTCTCCACTGCTTTCTCAAAAGTTAAATCCTCTACTTGCGTAATCAATTTATTTTGAATGCTTTCGCTTTTCAAACCGCGTAAAAATTGTTCAAGTAAATTTTCATTTAATGTATCACCCGTAAAACAACAAAAAGTTGTATTTTTCTTTAATCGAGCAGCAAAATCTTGAACTGATTCCGACTCATTTTGGTAACACTTACGAAATTTTATTCTTTCAATAAATTTGTTGGGGGCGGGGCTTAGATGCTTTATCAATATGTCAACAATATCAGAATATTTTAATGTTTCACATTGTTTAGGGAAACATAAATTACTCAATAAATTATAAAGCTTAGGACCCATGCAAGATAACAGGGCCGCAACTTTTTTTTCCTCTTTTAATTCATTCAGAATAAAATTCTGTTCCAGGCGTTTAATATAAGCCTGAAACGTTTCTACTTTCTCATCATATTCTTTGAATGAGAACATCGTATTTTTTATGCAGTAAGACAGGAAGAAAAAAAAAAGTACTTTAAAATTCAATGTACTTACCACCCCCTTGTTTCATAGATGCTGATATATTCTAGAAAGCTGCTGTTACCTTGTATTGTCGAACTCAAAAACGAAAGAAGAAGCCATTCCTATTTGGCGCGCCGTTATTCCTTTAAAATTTTTACGGTAGAAAATTTTAACATCTCGTCGCCATTTATTCTATCTTTAAACATCTTAAGATAATAAACAGTACTCAGTAAATAATCGAGGTGAGCGAATTTTTACACACAAACATATTTAATAAAACTGACGGCACTACAGACGACATATACACATATTGTAAACACAGAACAATTATCTGGAACGTAGATACATTATGTTCCTTACATAATTCCATGGAATAGACAAGGGGCGCCATCTACCGTTTAACCTGAAAGGTAAAAGTATAAAATACCACAATTAATAACCAAACTTCTCATTTTTTTAAACACCACACTAATCATTGCTCCCATTACTTAATCACGTAAATATAATTTATATAGTTTTTGATTATCAGTTTTATACTAACATTTGACACTTATACGTATGTGTTATATTAATTCTGTTAGTTTTTAAATTTGATATTTCAAAAATTAAACTAACTCTTAAGAATATGACTCGATGCAATTTACTTATTTTATACAAGTTAACTTTACTACTTGACAGAAATATATTCAAACGCAAAGCGATTTAACTTTCACATTTTTAAACTTATTTATATAATGTACTAACATTTATTCATAATATGCATAATTTTATTAAAATTACTGAAGAAAATAAAATTTATACTAAGTAAAAATTTAAAACCATCAATTAAATATATTAAACAGCAACAACAACAAACTTATAATTAAGAGATGAATAAATATAAATATTTGAATCACACAATAATAAAAAGAAATACTTAATCATTCATAAAAATTCTTCCTTTGATCATTCGCATCTATGTTAGTAAAAATATAACACTAAAGTTTTCAAAAAGATTATAAGCGTTTCCAAATCAACAAAGAAAATTGAGTATTAAATATCAAATAATGGACATGCACTCTTTACAATCACATCTTACAACGTACTTAGTTACCAAATTTAATGATTTTTAAGCATGTCTTCTTAAATTTTTTTCAATGAAAGACTATCACATTTGAATTTTTAGCTTTCTCTTCATAACTTTATCGAGAAATATGTAATGTATACCACATGATTTCATTAAATGAATCACAATACAATTCAAACTTCTCATTTTCAATGTTTTATATATACTAGTGTTTATCAAATAGGTGGTTATTCTGAACAATCATTACTTAGTATATTGATGAAAAGTTTGTGTTGAACGGTTTTTAACTTAAATGGTGTGAGAGAAGGATATATTAGGACAGAAGTTATTAAATATACAGTCTTTAAAGTTTATATCCGTGTAAGAAATGGCATTTCAAGAAACAAAGTTGTGTCACATTTGAAAGCATTCTTTATATTCGAAACGCACACATGATCACGATCACATCACTGAAGAGTATAGAGAAGCTGTTTATGATGTATATAATTTGAATTTTCATTAACACAATATTATAACCGAAGTTTTTCGACAGTTTGAAAAATTATGATGCACAACGTCTGCACACGTTAACACAGAATAAGATTAGCTTATGCCCTTTCGATGATAAGCGTTATTTTGCAGGTAAGATGCATTAACATAACAACATTTTCTTGATAATTTTTCTTGCAGGTTTCGAAACCACAAACATCTGATCATACTTCTCATTTTTAACACGCGACACTAACCATTGGGCCATTAAAGCCCGTAATTTAGTAACTAAAAAGTAAGAAAGATCATCGAAAGTGATTACTTCACACATGCAAAATTAATTTTTATTGTGACTTATCAGTTAAAAATCACGAAGAAAAGAAAAAATTCACATATGTTTTGGATTTCTTTGAGATTTTATGAGTCACCTCATCAGTTAAATAGACATATTCACTTCTTATGAAATGTATTATATTTTAGTTTATCAGTCATAGTGTGATTACTTATTAATAATTTTAGTATCATTAAAAAAGTTTAAAAAAAGTTAAAGATATCAAAAATACAAGTTCGTGTTAAAGGTTTAAACAAATTGTTAAAATAATTTTACAAAACTTTACAAATTATTTAAAAATGATTCACTAATATTTAGTAATCGACAAATTTTAATAGCCATAATCATTTATATGTGATTAAAGTTTTCTGTTTTAACTGTTAAGTTATTAGATTCCCCCTTCAATTACATCTCATTGATAAGTTTTAATCAACCAACCATTCAACTGTTTCCGCAAATAACTAGTATGTCAGTTAGATTTTCAGTTTTAACTGTTAAATTATTACATCCCCTCCCCCTCAATTTCATCTAATTGATAAGTTTTCAACAACCAACCACCCAACTATTTATCAACCTTAACAACCAGGTATTTGTTTGCCCTAGTAACCAAAAAGCTTTTATTGACACATGAACAAAATTTTTAAGATGCAAGACTTGTCATTTTTAATCGAAAAAACAATGACATATGTAATAATTTTTCCTTACTTAAATGAAACCTTTGCATGTGCATGGTAAAACTTGGAAAATTCATTTAATACACAAATTTAAAGTCAACAGACAAGGTCTTCATACTTCTTTTAGTATTTTACTAACATTTTACCAAATATCTTAAGAAATCAACAAATTATTTTAATAAAAATTCTCATTTGTAAGTGACGTTACTAACCTAACTTGAAAAAATTAACTTGTCAAAGCAGGTTTTGATTATTCCAACTTAGTAATAATCATAAGTTTCATATGATAATCAACCTGTTTGGTTATTTCCCAGTATGGTTTTATAAAAAAAAGTCTCACATGCAAATAACATAACTTAACTAACTTGAAGAAATAACTTGTCAAAGCAGGTTTCAATGTTTCAGCTTAGTAATATTCATAAGTTTTACATGATATTCAACCTATTTGGTTATGTCTCAGCATATCTTTATAAAATTTATCTAAAAAACCTTTAATATCAATGTTTAAAAATATGTGAATAATTCAGTTAGTCTTTTAAAGATTATTATTTTCCCTTCTATTATTTAAAAAACATTTTTAAATAAAATTATTACTGATGCCAGTTTATCCCAGTGTTATGAAATGTGCAAGCGAAACTTTTCATTCTAATTTTCATATTTTATTATTTCAAATTATTGTTTTCAAGTTGTACTAAAATTTGGAAAAAAATATTTAATTTTCATGCATAATTAAATTGAAATACTTTAATAATAAAGGCACATTTAACATTGTATACTCACCTAATCCAACACTTTCACAAATACACGTCCTACTCACTCCAAGGTTTAGGAAGAAATGAGAGATTCAAAGTCCTTATCAGAAAATGTTATCAGATAATTTTATCTTAAGATAGGTGACGTCATAGAACATATGTCATCAACTGGTCACGTGATGTATATCATATGACCGGTGCTTTGTTAATTAATTAATCTTATTAATTAATTATTAAGTATTAAAATAATTATCAATTAATTCATTAATTAAATTAATAATCTTATTAATTAATCTTATTAAAATAATTATTATTTCTAATAACAAAGAATTAATTATTATTTCTAATAAAATTAATTAATTAATTTAATTAATGAATTAATTGATAATTATTAATTAATTTTATTAGAAATAATAATTAATTCTTTGTTATTAGAAATAATAATTATTTTAATAAGATTAATTAATAAGATTAATTAATTTAATTAATGAATTAATTGATAATTATTTTAATACTTAATAATTAATTAATAAGATTAATTAATTAACAAAGCACCGGTCATATGATATACATCACGTGACCAGTTGATGACATATGTTCTATGACGTCACCTATCTTAAGATAAAATTATCTGATAACATTTTCTGATAAGGACTTTGAATCTCTCATTTCTTCCTAAACCTTGGAGTGAGTAGGACGTGTATTTGTGAAAGTGTTGGATTAGGTGAGTATACAATGTTAAATGTGTCTTTATTATTAAAGTATTTCAATTTAATTATGCATGAAAATTAAATATTTTTTTCCAAATTTTAGTACAACTTGAAAACAATAATTTGAAATAATAAAATATGAAAATTAGAATGAAAAGTTTCGCTTGCACATTTCATAACACTGGGATAAACTGGCATCAGTAATAATTTTATTTAAAAATGTTTTTTAAATAATAGAAGGGAAAATAATAATCTTTAAAAGACTAACTGAATTATTCACATATTTTTAAACATTGATATTAAAGGTTTTTTAGATAAATTTTATAAAGATATGCTGAGACATAACCAAATAGGTTGAATATCATGTAAAACTTATGAATATTACTAAGCTGAAACATTGAAACCTGCTTTGACAAGTTATTTCTTCAAGTTAGTTAAGTTATGTTATTTGCATGTGAGACTTTTTTTTATAAAACCATACTGGGAAATAACCAAACAGGTTGATTATCATATGAAACTTATGATTATTACTAAGTTGGAATAATCAAAACCTGCTTTGACAAGTTAATTTTTTCAAGTTAGGTTAGTAACGTCACTTACAAATGAGAATTTTTATTAAAATAATTTGTTGATTTCTTAAGATATTTGGTAAAATGTTAGTAAAATACTAAAAGAAGTATGAAGACCTTGTCTGTTGACTTTAAATTTGTGTATTAAATGAATTTTCCAAGTTTTACCATGCACATGCAAAGGTTTCATTTAAGTAAGGAAAAATTGTTACATATGTCATTGTTTTTTCGATTAAAAATGACAAGTCTTGCATCTTAAAAATTTTGTTCATGTGTCAATAAAAGCTTTTTGGTTACTAGGGCAAACAAATACCTGGTTGTTAGGGTTGATAAATAGTTGGGTGGTTGGTTGTTGGAAACGTATCAATGAGATGAAATTGAGGGGGAGGGGATGTAATAATTTAACAGTTAAAACTGAAAATCTAACTGACATACTAGCTATTTGCGGAAACAGTTGAATGGTTGGTTGGTTGATTAAAACTTATCAATGAGATGTAATTGAAGGGGGAATCTAATAACTTAACAGTTAAAACAGAAAACTTTAATCACATATAAATGATTATGGCTATTAAAATTTGTCGATTACTAAATATTAGTGAATCATTTTTAAATAATTTGTAAAGTTTTGTAAAATTATTTTAACAATTTGTTTAAACCTTTAACACGAACTTGTATTTTTGATATCTTTAACTTTTTTTAAACTTTTTTAATGATACTAAAATTATTAATAAGTAATCACACTATGACTGATAAACTAAAATATAATACATTTCATAAGAAGTGAATATGTCTATTTAACTGATGAGGTGACTCATAAAATCTCAAAGAAATCCAAAACATATGTGATTTTTTTCTTTTCTTCGTGATTTTTAACTGATAAGTCACAATAAAAATTATTTTTGCATGTGTGAAGTAATCACTTTCGATGATCTTTCTTACTTTTTAGTTACTAAATTACGGGCTTTAATGGCCCAATGGTTAGTGTCGCGTGTTAAAAATGAGAAGTATGATCAGATGTTTGTGGTTTCGAAACCTGCAAGAAAAATTATCAAGAAAATGTTGTTATGTTAATGCATCTTACCTGCAAAATAACGCTTATCATCGAAAGGGCATAAGCTAATCTTATTCTGTGTTAACGTGTGCAGACGTTGTGCATCATAATTTTTCAAACTGTCGAAAAACTTCGGTTATAATATTGTGTTAATGAAAATTCAAATTATATACATCATAAACAGCTTCTCTATACTCTTCAGTGATGTGATCGTGATCATGTGTGCGTTTCGAATATAAAGAATGCTTTCAAATGTGACACAACTTTGTTTCTTGAAATGCCATTTCTTACACGGATATAAACTTTAAAGACTGTATATTTAATAACTTCTGTCCTAATATATCCTTCTCTCACACCATTTAAGTTAAAAACCGTTCAACACAAACTTTTCATCAATATACTAAGTAATGATTGTTCAGAATAACCACCTATTTGATAAACACTAGTATATATAAAACATTGAAAATGAGAAGTTTGAATTGTATTGTGATTCATTTAATGAAATCATGTGGTATACATTACATATTTCTCGATAAAGTTATGAAGAGAAAGCTAAAAATTCAAATGTGATAGTCTTTCATTGAAAAAAATTTAAGAAGACATGCTTAAAAATCATTAAATTTGGTAACTAAGTACGTTGTAAGATGTGATTGTAAAGAGTGCATGTCCATTATTTGATATTTAATACTCAATTTTCTTTGTTGATTTGGAAACGCTTATAATCTTTTTGAAAACTTTAGTGTTATATTTTTACTAACATAGATGCGAATGATCAAAGGAAGAATTTTTATGAATGATTAAGTATTTCTTTTTATTATTGTGTGATTCAAATATTTATATTTATTCATCTCTTAATTATAAGTTTGTTGTTGTTGCTGTTTAATATATTTAATTGATGGTTTTAAATTTTTACTTAGTATAAATTTTATTTTCTTCAGTAATTTTAATAAAATTATGCATATTATGAATAAATGTTAGTACATTATATAAATAAGTTTAAAAATGTGAAAGTTAAATCGCTTTGCGTTTGAATATATTTCTGTCAAGTAGTAAAGTTAACTTGTATAAAATAAGTAAATTGCATCGAGTCATATTCTTAAGAGTTAGTTTAATTTTTGAAATATCAAATTTAAAAACTAACAGAATTAATATAACACATACGTATAAGTGTCAAATGTTAGTATAAAACTGATAATCAAAAACTATATAAATTATATTTACGTGATTAAGTAATGGGAGCAATGATTAGTGTGGTGTTTAAAAAAATGAGAAGTTTGGTTATTAATAAAGATAATTTCAAAATTGTAAACAATCCACAGAAAGTATGATTCATCAAATCACTAGTTTTAAGTCTTTGCAAAGCAGTTAGATCTTCGACACTTTTTGAAGTCTAAATGGGATAAAAATGAAAGGTTTTAATGCTTTTCCAATACAATGTCTAATTAAAAATAAAAAATCAACCAACGATGTTTTTTATGGTTTTGAATTTTCGAATAAGAACGTATGTGTATGAAATAACATAATCCAATTTTTAAAAAAAAGATTAAAATCTCATATATATTATAAAATATATTATTCATCAAATATATTATTCATTAAATAAGAAGTGTGTTAATGAATATTAAGATATATGTTTGGTAAATTAAAAAATAACAGAATAAATTTTTCTTCGAATATTAATCAGTTTTAAGATGAGATTAATTCTACAGGTCTTCGTCACTTCTTAATATCTAAATAATAATAATAATAAAAGCTAAAAGTTTAAATGATTTTCAAATATAATGTCTAACAATAATAATAATAAAATCATTCAAATATGTTTTTTATGATTTTCTATTTACAAATAGGAATGTACATGTTTGAAATAGTATAAGCAATAAAAAAAATTAAAATCTTAAAGGTAATTTCACTAAAACATTAATTAAAATTGTCAAATTAAAAAAATAATTATTAAATAACAAAATCTGAAGTTAATTGCAATTGAAATATTTCTCATTCAGAATAGGATTTGATAAGAATGACTTCACCTCTTTGGGAAAAACGTAACGATTAGTCATATCATACCTGTCTTAACTTGCTAGTGATTCACAACAACATGCTGTGTTGATAAGAGTTTATCAAACATTACTCTTCAAGAAAGTGCGGATTGAAGGCGAATTCATATGTTGGTAAGTATAATTTGAATATAAAATGTATAAAATGACTTAACTTTTAAATATTAATATGTTTAAGAATATAGTTTCAAAACAATTTATTGCGTGGTAATATTTTAAAGTGATTCATAAATTAACTGACTCTCACTTTTTCACTCGCGTAAAATATTTCTCTTAAGAAAAAAAAAATATTCAATTTTCATATAAAAACTTTTTGAATTGCATGAAAGTTGGTTTTATAAAAATATTTTGAAAAGGGTTTTAATACTTTTAAATTCATTTATGCCAGGAAAATATTTTGAAATGATTAGTTTCTCAATCGTTATTTTTTTTTTTTTATCCAAAAAATTCTAATGTTATTAATTTATCAAACTACCCATTCGAATAAAAATTATTTCTAAACTACTAATATTTATTTATATTTTTTTTACATAACGTGAAGTTTATATCACAGATAATATGTTCTAAGATTTAAAAAGCAAATGGTGAATCATTGCACTTTGAACTATCTTTACACGAGTTAATTATTAGAAAAATTAATCTTTGATAATTATACTTTGAAAAAAAGGTTTACTTTAAATTTTTAGTGACATGTCAAAACTTAAGGAGTTTTATTTGAATTTTGAATAAAAACTTTAACTAGAATTTTTGAATAGGTCTTTCAGAATATTTATTGTGAGATAAGAATAATCTTTTAATTTGGCGATTTTTTTTTAATGTTTTTATTCTAATTGCATGAGATTTCATTTTGAGTTGGCGATTTTAATATTTCGTTTTTTTATTGTGTGAAATATTTTGTATTAATTTGTTGATTTTATGTTGATACTCCAAACAGTTAGGTCGACGCGCGCGAACACATCTCATTACAAATATTATTTTAAAAGAGTACCCAAAGTGGGGGTCTTTCTGAAATATCCTTATTAACGCAAGGTTTTCCAAGGTTAAAGGAAAATGAGAGACTCCAAACAGTAAAAACCGACGAGCGCGATTAAATGTTAGTACGTAAAATTCCATTTTGAAACATTCTTTCATTTAAATTTTAAAGTTATTTTTTTAATTATTCTTTAAATTCAATTGCATATTATGGTTCACTAAAAATATCGCTCGAAATAATGTATGTGAATGTGTGCAATACGGGAATCATGTGATCTGCCTCCCCGTGGCGATTCCTGGGTAAAAGTTTTGACCCTAGGTCACTTTCAGCTAAAGATCACACCTATCGGCAAAAAAAAATTACACACACATACATTCAACATGTACATACATACAACACACACGTACATACATACACACACACACACACACACATACATACAACATACACATACATACAACAAATAGACACACACATGTGTCTATACACATCTGTGTCTGTCTGATACATGTCTGTCTGATACATGTCTGTCACATACAACACACAAACATACATTCACACACACACACATGCATACGACACACAAACATACATTCACACACCTACATGCATACAACACACACATACATACACATACATACAACACACAAAATAATAATAATAATCAATTCAATTAAATTTTCACCAAGGTTCGAAGAAAACCACACATTCCAAACCGTTAGGGCGACGAGTGCGATTCAATGCTAGCACGTAAAATCCCATTTTGAAACATATTTTTTCATTCAAATTTTAAAGTTATTTTTTAGCTATTCTGAAACATCAAGTGTATAACCTAGTTGACTAAAAATAACACTCGAAATAATTTTAAAGTTCCTTCATTAAATAAATATTCAAAATTGTTATTCCCAAATTCCCATTACCAGCATGTGTTATTTATGATGGCAGACAGGGATTAAGGTTATTCAGATCTTTCTAAGATAATCCAAGCCATTATCCACACATGATAAGAAAAAAATTAAAAACTCCGAACGGTTAGATCGACGAGCGCACGTCAATTTCATTGCAAAAAAATTAAAGTCCCCCTATTAAACATTAATATCCGCTTAAAACTCCAAAAAATGAAAAAATAATTCAATCTTAACAAAATTACTCCTAAAAAAATAATTCATTAATTCACCATGAATGAACCCTTCTTAATTAGTTCTTTATTAAAATATCAACCCCCGAAAAAAAAAATATATTCTTCGCGTATGATTAGTCTAAAATAATAATTTCCCCCAAAATACCCGCTTAACTCATCATGTAAGAGCACAGTGGAAAAAAAAAAAAATCAAACTCCCCAAAATTTCTGCTTAAAATCTAAAAATAAACTCTTAAATTACACTAAACTTAAAATTTTTAAGTTGCCACATTAAAATTAAAAACCACTCACACAATAGTACAGAAAACAAAAATATTCTGTGTTCCCAAATACCCGCTTAACCCCTAATATAAAACACGGTGAAAAAAAAAAAAAAAAAAATCAATCTCCCCAAAGTTCCCGCTTAAAATCAAAAAAAAAAAAAAAAATAAACTCTTAAATTATACCAAACTGAAAATTTTAAAGTCCCCGCATTAAAATTAAAATAACACCCTCATACTATAGTACGCCGAAAAAAATTCTAACTTCCTAAAATTCCCGCTTAAAATTAAAAAAAAAAAAAAAAAAATTCTTATCTAAAACACACTCATCCTATAAGATGATGTCATCTTAACCTTGCGTGACGCCCGATGACCTTCACCCCACCCCCCTCTTACAGCTCGAGCACCGGATGACCTTCAACCCCTCTTAGAGGTCAGCACCGTGCACCGGGTGTTGTGGAACTCTCATTACTATACTACTAGCGTGAAAAAATAATAATTATAACTCTAAAGAAAAGTCAAAGTTTTATTAAATATATATGTTTCATTAAACCCAATTACTTACAACTATTCTTAAAATCACGAACATCTATACATAAGACACATATTTTACATTCTAGAAAAAACATAAAACTATCTCTAATTTAAAATACACGTCATTAAAAATATTCTCAAAAATAAAATTCCAAATTTTCCTTTTTAAAAAAATTATTTTTAGTTTTTTTTTATATTTCAAATCATATTCTCTCTTTATTAAAACTGCCTCTGGCTTTTGTGCTGCTTGATTTATTAAAGAATTGTCCTTTCATTTTAACAACCATCATTTAAATTTTAAGATATATAATAGGATTAAATATTTCTTTTCAAAGATTTTATGTGATGCTAGAAGGGCGAAACAAAATACATTAATAACACATCTTTTACATCTTTTTCAATGATATTAATTTATTTCAATGATATCTTTTTCAATGATAATAACACGTCTTTTGATCTTTTTTTTCCATGACATTAATTTAACTTTATTAAAAAAATTGTTTGCACAGAAAATTTTGAAAACGTGATGATACATTCATATACATTTCAAAAGGTGTATAATAAATATTTATTTAATCATCGGGGCTTCAATTTCGTGTTTTTTCAGAGTTCCTTTCATTGTGTACGAGTATACTTTTAGAAAGTTTCAAGTTGATATATGAATATATAGCCACTTTGTAAAAATCTTTCTGCGAATTGAACGATAAAAGAAAAAGAATGCAAGTAAAAAGCTACTGTAAATGTCAATAAAAATTATTTTTAATTTTTTTAAAAATAATTTCTTTTGTTTATTTTTAATTTTCTTTAAAAAAATATGAAATATGAAAGAAGCGAGCATAAAAAAATAATAATTAAAACTCATTTAAAGAAAAGGCAAATTTTTATTAAATATGTATGTTTCATTAAATCCAATAACTTACAACTATTCTTAATATCACGAATATCAATGCATAAGACAAATATTTTACATTCAAGGAAAAAAAAAAAAAAAAAAAAAAAAAAATCTTTAATTTAAAATACACGCCATTAAAAAATGCTCTCAAACATAAAATTCCCGATTTTCCTTTTTTTTTTTAAATTTCCTTCAAATTTCAAATCATACTCTCTCTTTATTAAAACAGCTTCTGGCTTTTGTTCTGCTTGAATTATTAAAGAACTGTCTTTTCATTTTAACAGCCATAATTTAAATTTTAAGATAATAGGATTAAGTATTTCTTTTCAAAGATTTTATGAAATGTTAGAAGGACGAAACAAAATAATTTAATAACACATCATTTGTATCTTTTTCAATGATATTAATTTAACTTTATTAAAAAAGTGTTTGAATAGAAAAATTTGAAAACGTAATGATATACCATTTCAAAAGATGTGTAATAAATATTTATTTATTCATTGATGCTTCAATTTCGACTTTTTTCAATCTTACTTTCATTGTGTATGAATGTACTTTAAGGATTTTTTAAATTGATAAATAAATATATAACCACATTTTAATTAAAATAAAAACTATCGCATTTCATTTTACTCACTTTGCAAGTTTTAGCCAGTGCTCCTATGAAACATTTAAAAGTAAACGTATTATATGGAGTTACAGATTTTGAATAAATATAATACGGTCAAATCGGTTATACGTATTAATATGAAACAGAATACTATACAGTAGGATGGATCGAAAAAAAAACTTTTTTTTTTCGATTTTCGGCGATGGGTACTGGAGAAAAATCGCCATTGTGGCACTAAGTTCACACAAAAAAATTTGAGGTTTTTTGGACAATTCCTTCTTTTGTCGCAAATGCTTGAAGATTTACTCAACTGCTGATTTTTGAACTTTTTTAGCAAAAATTTTAACAATGTTAAATTAAATTTTTTGAGCAGAATTTTCTCAAAATGTTATATTTAAGAAATGTTTAAATTAACTTTGATTATGTATTATTTAATAGTTATCTGTATTTAGAATTAAGCGAATGCCTTTGCGCTTATAAGGGAGCAAAAATTGACGCATGTTTTTTTCTTTGTTGTTTTCTACTTAATAGTAAATTAATTAAATCTGATATATAAAAATTTTCTTGGTTGATTTAACATTGCTTATAATTTTTGAAAATATTGTTTTAGAAGTTGAATAATAATAATAATAATAATAATAATAATAATAATAATAATAATAATAATAATAATAATAATAATAAAATACAAGTAAAAAACTGCTGTAAATGTCAAGAAAATTTACGTGATTATTTTTAAATTTCTTTTAAAAAATATTAAATATGAAAGAAGCGATCACGAAAAAATAATAATTAAATCTCTAAAGATATGGCAAATTTTTATAAATTAGATATGTTTCATTAAAACAAATTACTTACAACTGTTCTTAAAATCACGAACATCAATATAAAAAAAATAAAAAAATTCACATTCAAGAAAAAGAATCTTTAATTTAAAATAAATGTCATTAAAAAATATTCTTAAAAATAAAATTCCAGATTTTTCTTTTTTTAGTTTCCTTTATATTTCAAATCATACTCTTTCTTTATTAAAACTTTAAGATAATATAAATTGGTATACCTTTTCAAACATTTTATGTAATGTTTGAAGGAGTAACAAAATAATTTAATGACACGCCTTTTGATTTTTTTTTCTATAGCATTAATTTAAATTTATTAAAAAAAATTGTTTGCACAGAAAGTATTAAAAACGTAATGATACATTCTTATACATTTCAAAAGGTGTGTTATAAATATTTATTTATTCATCGACGCTTCAATTTCGTTTTTTTTTTTTCAGGATTCCTTTCATTGTATATGAATATACTTTAAGGATATTTTAAGTTGATATATAAGTATACAGGGTGATTCATAAAAGATGGGCAGAACTTTAAGGGGTTATAGTACACTTAAAGACAAATAATATTAAATAGGAGACTAAGGGTCCCAGACGTATTCCCAAGGACATAGGGGGCATTAATGTTTAGGGTCCGAAATTTCAAATGATTATAAAAAATGGAAAAATTGGTCGATTCGTTTGCGGTTTTTGCAAAAAATTTTCTTTATGCCAGTATTTTCTTGAAATAAAATTTTAAAGTTCAATTTCAAAAAATGCCGATAGGGGGCGCTTTAGACTTTGGAGTAACAAACAACTATTTTTTAACGTTATTTTTTGTATTTCTTTAAATGATTTCGAAAGCTTAGACTTAAACTTAAATTTTGATCTAAAAATCTGAGTCCTAACGAGTAGTTAAGTAGCGTAAACTGAAATTTGAAATTTGAAACCCTTCTCCCCCCAGAACAAAAATCAGTTATTCCCGATCTTTGTGTCGTAGATTAGGCTCTAACTACTGCCGCGTTTTGCTAAAATTATTCTTTATGACAGTATTTTCTTGAAAATAAATTTTAAAGAAAAGTTTCAAAAAATTCCGATAGAGGGCGCTTTAGACTTTGGAGTAACGAACAACTATTTTATACCGTTATTTTTTGTGTCTCATTAAATGCTTTCTAAAGCTTAGACTTAAATTTTCAGCCCAAAATCTGAATCGTTAGACGTGGTTAAGTTTCTGGGGAGAGGGGTTTGAAATTTCTACTCCTGAGCACAGTTCAGTTTACCATGTCCACACATTGTGTGCTGTGATACGAGGTAAAAAGACACAAATTAGGATTATGTTACCAAAGCATATTTATTAACATGTAATTATAATAAATGTTCAAAATTGTGACCACCAGAGGTTATGCACGCAGAACAACGGCGAAGAATGGAACGGTGAACATTAGCGAAAACATCAGGCTTTTCGAGCACTTCCCCTACAGCGGCGGAAAGTCTGGCGACCAGTTCCTCGGGAGATTCAATGGGTGTCTCATACATAAGAGCCTTCAATTGTCCCCAAAAAAAGAAATCGAGGGATGAAAGATCTGGCGAGCGAGCAGGCCAAGCAACAGGACCACCTCGACCAATTCATCTGTTCGGAAATGTGATGTCCAGATAGTTGCGGACGTCTCGTACGTAATGGGCTGGCGCTACATCGTGCTGGAACCACATGACCCGCCGGATGCGTGGAGGAACAACGTTTAACAGGTCTGGCAGCACATGTTGCAGAAATGTGAGGTATGTTTTACTGTTGAGGCGTTCAGGAAGAAGGTACGGTCCGATTAGGTGGTCTCCGAGGATTCCTGCCCAAACATTGATGGAAAAGCGTCTCTAATGAGCATGTGGATACGTAACATGTGGATTGACATCCGCCCATACATGTGCATTGTGTGTGTTAAATGTACCTTCACGTGTGAAGGTACATTCATCGGTGAAAAGCACAGTTCGTCCAAAAGGTGGATTTAGCGCGTTCTGCTGCAGAAACCAGCGGGCGAATTCAATACGATTTGGATAATCCCCTGGAGACAGTTTCTGGACTCGTTGCACATGAAACGGGAGCAAATGTTCATCCTTCAGTACCCTCCAAGTCATGGACTGTGAGGTATCCACCTGCCTAGCCACTGTTCGTGTACTTGTACTTGGCTGCGCCGCTACTACATCCAGAATGGCTTCTGCAACAACTACTGATTCGTCCTTTTTTGCACGACCTGCATTCGACCGGGAAGCGAGAAATGATCCCGTCTCACACAACTGTCTGTGCAAGCGCTCGAAAGTTTTGCGGTTAGGCAACCGCCTGTTGGGAAATCGCTCTCCGTACATTCGTTGTGCCTCTGCACCATTTCCATCTGCCGCTCCGTAAATTAAATGCATCTCAGCCTTTTCCTTATTCGTGAAGGGCACCATCTTCCGATTCATTACTACAGCGACTTACACTTGACTCACCGTTCAGTGGTTTTTATGCCTGAATCGTGTCGAAATTTTGCATACGTGTTCTTCTTCTTCCCCATTTGACATTTGCATACTTTCTGTCTCCTTCTTCACCCGGTGACTAGCGTCAGGAATGGAGCTTTAACGTTTGCATGAGCTACGTTTCCAACTGTGCCAGTGCCTTTATGAGTGAATTCCGACTATGCAGTCCTTGACGAAAGTTGTATTTTTGCCTCGTATCACAGCACAGAATCGTTGGGCATGGTTAAGTAGTGCAAACTGAACTATGTTCAGAAGTTGAAATTTGAACCCCCTCCCCTCGCTACTGAACCACGCTTAGCGATTCAGATTTTGAGCGGAAAATTTAAGTTTAAGTCTAAGCTTTAGAAAGCATTTAATGAGACACAAAAAATAACGGTATAAAATAGTTGTTCGTTACTCCAAAGTCTAAAGCGCCCTCTATCGGAATTTTTTGAAACTTTTCTTTAAAATTTATTTTCAAGAAAATACTGACATAAAGAATAATTTCAGCAAAACGCGGCAGTAGTTAGAGCCTAATCTACGACACAAAGATCGGGAATAACTGATTTTTGTTCTGGGGGGAGAAGGGTTTCAAATTTCAAATTTCAGTTTACGCTACTTAACTACTCGTTAGGACTCAGATTTTTAGATCAAAATTTAAGTTTAAGTCTAAGCTTTCGAAATCATTTAAAGAAATACAAAAAATAACGTTAAAAAATAGTTGTTTGTTACTCCAAAGTCTAAAGCGCCCCCTATCGGCATTTTTTGAATTTGAACTTTAAAATTTTATTTCAAGAAAATACTGGCATAAAGAAAATTTTTTGCAAAAACCGCAAACGAATCGACCAATTTTTCTTTTTTTATAATCATTTGAAATTTCGGACCCTAAACTTTAATGCCCCCTATCTCCTTGGGAATACGTCTGGGACCCTTAGTCTCCTATTTAATATTATTTGTCTTTAAGTGTACTATAACCCCTTAAAGTTCTGCCCATCTTTTATGAATCACCCTGTATAACTACGTCATTGTACATATCCGTCCGGGACATATTTAAAAATAATTTTTATTTATTAAGCTAAAATTTTGATTTTTTTTTTCTGTAATGGTTAACCATATTATTGGTAAACAAAATCATGGGATAAAATTTGTCATATAATTTTTTAATTTAAATTTTAAAATTTACTAAAAATGGGGAGTAATGTAAAATCGTTATAACTCGATATATTATTTGTAGAATTTATTTATTTTTTTCATTCAAATAAAAATAATATATATGTAAGCTTTAATATTGATTCTGCATTTTTAAAAATATTAATTTACATAAAAAAATATTTAAAATAAAAATTTAAAAATAAATGATGTAACTTTTAAAAAAAATCACATTTTCAAAGTAAATATTTTTTTCAAACTTGCTATATCAAAATTAAAGTAAAACAATTGATAAAGACATGTTCTATGTCCCATTTATCTCCAATGGTTTTGACTTATAACACTTTAAACAGGAGACATGATGAAAAAATTCATCATGAAAGAAAAGCATTTTCGTGTGAAGTCATTTCCATGACAACCATTGCTTGAAAGCTAGTTTTAGAAAACTAATCAAAACGAAAAAAGTAATATATCCTGTTCTAATTAAGATAGAACCATGATTTAAACATCATTTTAAGCAGAAAAAAAAACAACGAAATTTTTATGCGTTATTTTTTATTCTTTTAGAAAATTTGTGTATTCCGGACCCCCCCTAAGAAAACTAAAAAATATCGAATTTTATTTTGCTAATTTGGCAAGTTTTAGTCTGTACTCTTATCAAATGTTTAAAAATAAATGTATTACATGGGGTTAAATATTTTGAATAAATTTGACACGGTCAAATCGGTTAAATACGTATTAATATGAAACAGAATGCTATACTGTAGGATGGATGGAAAAAAAAAAAAAAAAACTTTTTTTGATTTTCGATGATGAGTAGTACGGAAAAATTGCCACCCGTGGCGCTAAGTTCAAACGTGTCCAAATGAGATTTTTTGGACATTTTTCTTCATTTGTCGCAAGTTTTGCTAAAATGCTGATTTTTTGAACTTTTTTAGTAAAAATTTAAAAAGTGTTAAATGAAATTTTTTTTTTGTCAAATTTACTCTAAATGTCATGTTTAGCGTATGAAATGTTTAAATAAACTTTGATTATGCATTATTTAATAGTTAAGTGTATTTAGGATTAGGCGAATATATTTTCGTGTTTAAGGGAGAAAAAATTAACGCATGATTTTTGCTTTGTTGTTTACTTCTTAATCGTGTATTAATAATATCTGACATTTTAAATTTTTCTTGGTTGACTTAACATTTATAATAATTTTTGAAAGATTGTTTTAGAAGTTAAACATCACAGCTTTCTGCGAGTTTAACGATTAAAAAAAATGCAATTAAAAAAATGCTGTTAATGTCAATAAAAGTTACGGGTTTATTTTTAAATTTCTTTTTAAAAAATATTAAATATGGAAGAATCGAGCATAAAAAAATAATTACTAAAACTCTTTTAAAGATAAGGCAAATTTTTATTAAATATATATGTTTCATTAAATTCAATTACTTACAGCTATTCTCAAATCATGGATATCAATGCATAAGAGATATATTTTACATTCAAGGAAAAAAAATAATTTAAAATACACGTCATTAAAAAATGTTCTCAAAAATAAAATTCCCGATTTTCCTTTTTTTATTAGTTTCTTTCGAATTTTAAATCATATTTTCCTTTTATTAAAACTACCCTTGGCTTTTGTGCTGCTAGAATTATTAAAAAACTGCCTTTTCATTTTAACAGTTATCATTTAAATTTTAAGATAATAGAATTAAGTATTTCTTTTCAAAGATTTTGTGTACTGTTAGAAGGACGAAACAAAATAATTTAATAACATGTCTTTTGATTTCTTCATGTTTTTTTTTCTATGACATTAATTTAATTTTATTAAAAAAGTGTTGGTATAGAAATTTTTTGAAAACGTAATGATACATTCTTATGCTTTTCAAAAGGTGTGTAATAAATATTTATTTATTTATCGTGGTTTCAATTTCGTCTTTTTTCAAGGCTTCCTTTCATTGTGTATGAATATATTTTAAGGATGTTTTAAGTTGATATATGAGTATATAATCAGGTCATTTTAAGTAAGCTAAAAAATATCACATTTTATTTTACTCACTACTCACTTTTTAGTTTTAGCCAGTTCTCGCTCCTATCAAATATTTAAAAGTAAACATATTACATGGGCTTAGAGATTTTGAATAAATATGATAAGGTCAAAGTGGTTATTCATATTAATACAAAACAGTAGGACTGCCCATCCTACTATACAGTGGGATGCGTCCAAAAAAAAAAAAAAAAAAAAAAAAAAAATTATATTTAAAAAAAATTAAAAAGTGTTAAATTAATTCTTTTAGTTAAATTTACTTTAAATGTCATGTTTAGTGTGTGAAATGTTTAAATAAACTTTGATTATGTATTATTTAACAGTTAAGTGTATTTAGGATTAGGAGAATATCTTTTCGTGTATAAGGGAGAAAATTAATGCATATTTTTTGCTTTGTTATTTAGTTCTTAATAGTGTATTAATAATATCTGATATTTTAAATTTTTATTGGTTTGTTTAACATTTGTGATAATTTTTGAAGGGATTGTTTTAGAAGTTAAATGTCACAGCTTTCTGCGAATTTAAGAATGACAACAATAATAATAAATAAATAAATATTAATAATAATAATAAAAGTAAAAGCTACTGTTAATGTCAATAACAGTTGCGTGTTTATTTTTTAATTTCTTAAAAAAAAATATGAAAGAAGCGAGCATGAGAAAAATAATAATTAAAATTCTAAAGAAAAGGCAAATTTTTATTAAATATATATGTTTTATTAAATCCAAATGCTTAGAACTATTCATAAAATCCCGAACATCAATGCAGAAGATAAATATTTTACATCCAGGGAAAAAAATCTTTAATTATTTTTCTTATTTTTCATTAAACAATGTTCTCAAAAATAAAATTCCCAATTATTATTATTATTTTTTTAGTTTTCTTCATATTTTAAATGATATTCTCTCTTTATTAAAACTGCCTCCCGCTTTTGTGTTGCTTGGAATTATTAAAGAACTGTCTTTTTATTTTAACAACCACCATTTAAATTTTAAGATAATAGGATTAAAATTTTCTTTTGAAAGATTTTATGTAATGTTAGAAGGAAGAAACAAAATAATTTAATAACACGTCTTTTGTATTTTTTTCCTATGACATTAATTTAATTTTATTAAAAATGTGTTTGCGTAGAAAATTTTGAAAAGTAATGATACATTCTTATACATTTCAAAAGTTGAATAATAAATATTTATTTATTCACCGAGGCTTCAATTTCGTCTTTTTTCTGGTTTCCTTTCATTGTGTCTGAATGTAATTTATGGATATTTTAAATTTATATATAAGTATATAAGCACATCATTTTAAGTACACTAAAAAATATTGTATTTTATTTTACTCACTTGGCAAAGATAATAGGATTACGTATTTCTTATCAAAGATTTTATATACTGTTAGAAGGTCAAAATAAAATTTAATAACGCATTTTTTCATTTTTTTGAATGACATTAATTGGACCTTATTAAAAAAATTGTTAACATGGAAAATTTTTAAAACGTAATGATACATTCTTATGCTTTTCAAAGGGTGTGTAATAAATATTTATTTATTCTTCAAGGCTTCAGTTTCGTCTTTTCTTTAGGGTTCCTTTCATTGTGTATGAATAAACTTTAGGGATATTTTAGGTTGATATATGAATGCATAATAACATCATTTTAAATAAACTAAAAAACTCGCATTTCATTTTACTCACTTGGCTAGTTTTAGTCAGTACTCTTATCAAACATTTAAAAGTAAACGTATTACATGGGATTAGAGATTTTGAATAAATATGATACTGTCAAAGCGGTTATACGTATTAATGTAAAACTGTATGCTATACTGCACTATAATATACAAAACTTACATTATAATATATAAAAAGTATATAATAAATAAATACTGTAGTATTTCATGCGAAAGAAATGCGGATGGGACATTTTAAAATCTGATAATTATTCGTTATTTTAAAAAATTAAAAAACTGAATATTTGAAAAACTTTTTATTATTTTATTCACAAATTTTGAATATAATTATTTAAGCTTGCCATTAACATGTCAGTCAATTTTTGAGTATAGTTACAGTTCTTTTGTAAATAGAGAGACTTTGTTTTAATGCCATATGTCCCTTTAATTGTGTAATAATAATATCTGATATTTAAAATTTTTCTTGGTTGATTTCTGATAATTTTTGAAGAGATTGTTTTAGAAGTTAAATATCACTGTTTTCTGCAAATTTAACTCACAAAAAAAGGGGGAAAATAAGTAAAAAGCTGCTGTAAATATCAAGACAAGTTACGTGTTCATTTTTAAATTTCTTTAAAAAAATATTAAATATAAAAGAAGCGAGCATAAAAAAATAATAGGATGAAAAAATTAACTCATATTTTTTTCTTCATTGTTTACTTCTATATCTTGTATTCATAATATCTGGTATTTAAAATTTTTCTTGGTTGATTTAACATTTCTGATAATTTTTGAAAAGATTGTTTTAGAAGTTAAACATCACAGCTTTCTGCGAATTTAACAATAAAAAAAAAAAAAAAAAAAAAAAAAAAAAAAAAAGTAAAAAGCTTGCGAGCATGAAAAAAAATAATAATTAAAAATCTAAAGAAAATGCAAATTTTTGTTAAATAAAGATGTTTCATTAAATTCAATTACAGTAGAACTCCGCTAATTCGGACCCCATTAATCCGGACAGGTTTATTCATTTTTTTTCAATTTTGAGAAGCGATTGGCTATTTTCCATTATATTAACTTGTTTCATCTTCGTATTCTAAATTAAAAAAACTTTTTCTAAAATCTTTTGTGAAGAATTAAACAAAGTAAACGTTTAAACTGACTATAAATATTCAATACGTTTAACATGACGGTGATTTTCTGTAAGTATGCTTTATTTTATTTCATTTTTTTTTCTAATTCTCCGGATAATCCGGATTGGGTCTGGTCCCTATTAATCCGGACTGTACTTACAAATATTCTTAAAATCACGAACACCATAGCATAAGATACATATTTTACATTCAAGAAAAAAAAAATAAACATAAAAAAAATCTTTTATTTAAAATACATGTCATTAAAAATATTCTAAAAAAAATAAATAAAAATTCCTGATTTCCCTTTTTTTAATTTCTTTTATATTTCAAATCATATTCACTCTTTATTAAAACTGCTTCTGGCTTTTGTGCTGCTTGAATTATTAAAAAACTGTCTTTTAATTTTAACATCTATCATTTAAATTTTAAGATAATAGGATTAAAATTTTCTTTTCAAAGATTTTATGTAATGTTAGAAGGACGAAACAAAATAATTTAATAACACGTCTTTTGTATTTTTTCCCTATGACATTAATTTAACTTTATTAAAAATGTGTTTGCGTAGAAAATTTGGAAAAGTAATGATACATTCTTACAC
Organism: Maratus speculifer; assembly: GCA_964019185.1. Classification (NCBI taxonomy): domain Eukaryota; kingdom Metazoa; phylum Arthropoda; class Arachnida; order Araneae; family Salticidae; genus Maratus; species Maratus speculifer. Next base: position 1,074,439 of record CAXHSM010000659.1, read on the forward strand.
ATTTCAAAAGATGTATAATAAATATTTATTTATTCATCGAGGTTTCAATTTCGTGTTTTTTCAGGCTTCCTTTCATTGTGTATGAATGTAATTTAGGGATATTTTAAATTGATATATGAGTACATAACCACATTATTTTACGTAAATAAAAAATATCACATTTTATTTTACTCACTTGGTAAGTTTTAGCTAGTGGTCGTTTAAAATTGACCGTATTATATAGAATTATAGATTTTGAAAACATATAGGATGCGGTCAAAGAGGTTATAAGTATTAATACGAAACTGTCTGCTTTTGAAGGCAAATTCAAATTCTGATTTGGTTTGGTTCAAATTCTGATTCAGACGAACTGCCTGCTTCAATGTTCCCGCAATTTGAATCTTCTAACAATATCCATATTTTAGAGCAGAAAAATGATTAATATTTAATCTCGCACTTTCTCACATCTCTTATTTCTTTCCTCATTCTTATAATGACTAATTGCGTTTTCATTGTTTCTGCTCCACATTCTCTTTTTCTTCCAGAATTGTCAAGATTTGCTGTAGATCGTCATCCAAATAGTATATGACTTTGAACGCATCGAAAAACAGAAGGGAGAGCGAATAATATGAAGAAGACAAAAGAGAGAAACCTACGAATGAAACAAACAATGCTGACGAAAATGAACATTCGAGCGAACATTTTAATCCAAGAAGCTCTGTTCTAGAAGTTCATGCATGTTTCTTTAAATTGTAGTCCACATTTTATTTTTCCTTTAATTTTTATAACAACACACATAGAGATGAACACACACACACACACTAACACATAAAACATAATTATTTACATAAAGATATACTTTTTAAGAGGAAGTAACCAGGGCCGTAACTATAAACTCGGGGGCCCCGGGGCAAAACCTCCGGGGAGGCCCCCAGGGAGAGCAAGTTGAAACTTTGCCCCGGGCATAGTTTCTTTTCTCGCACACCGTTGTTTAAATGTACATTGGCGATTCAAGTAGGGTTCCTACATCCTTCGGTAACAAACAAGGTCCAGGTGCTCTAGATTCAATTCAAGCGCTCGAATGCGCCATCTGGTGGCGAAAAGATGTAACTTCTCCATTCAGGATAACGGCGTGTAAGCTCATTGCATTACATGCGTTTTAAATTTGTTCAGAATAATTATTCTTTTGCACAATTTCAGATTTCCTGTGACATTTGTTTTCTGTCTTATATGGCGAAGTAAATATTATACGAATTTGAATATCTAAAACTTTTAAATACATTTATAATAAAGAGTTGTTTCAATGGGACTTTAACATTAGTTAAAGGGAAATTAAAGGGACAGTTATCCTGTATCAAAGGCTGCGAGCAGCGCCCCTATAGGCCGTTTTTGTTCCCAATAGTATGATAAGCCCAAAAATGACTAAAAAATGTAGAATTGGACAACTGTACTCGGCAGACACTTTGCGGCGACGCCATTTTTGCCAATCCCACTGAAGTTAGCATAGGGAAGAAAATAGGACTTCTGATTGGTTGAATACTTTAAAGAGCATTTTATTTAGATTCATTTTTGAGTATATGTAACTTAATCATGCGTTTCTGTTTAAAAATCTTTTGAAAGATGGATTGTGATAATTTTTTTTCGACTTTATGTATTTATTAATAGACTAGTTGACCCATCCGGCATTGTCCGGGACACGTATATCGTAACCTTAACACGTAAAACCTTAAGCAAACAATTAGCACTTTAGATCTACAATTAGTCAAAATTAAGCTTAGGATATGAATTATTCGTTAAATAATATTTTAAAGAAATGCATAAAAAAAAAAAAAAAAAAATGAGTAAATGCTTTAAAAAAGGCCTTTGGACCTCAATAAAAACACCAGGGTGTAGGTCCTGAAATAAGAGTCCAAAATTCAACTTTAAATTTATGCATTGCGAAGCTTTGATAATAAGTGTGTGAAATATGCATGGAGAACAAAAATTTCAAAATGCCTGAGCCGAGACCATAGGGAGTCTCAGGCTTTTAAATGGAATGTAAGAACATGGGAATAACTAAGTGAAAAAATAGTTCCAAAAATAAAGATTGGATTGAGAGAGGACAGTTTAATAGCAATTTATGGTACAAAATCTTCAAGGGGCCAGGAACTTATTTCGCATGTAGTTGGGTATAAAATATTTTTTGTAGTTATTAAAGTAATGGAAGGATGCTAAAGCAATGTGAAAGAAAATTGCCAGAAATCCGGATCATTTTTAAAGAAATTGCACCAACGGCCCCAAGAACGCGATTAATATTCAAAATTCGTGGTAGCTAGACTATGGCGGTTTCTTAGTAGCTGATGGATTTAAGAAGTTGTTTAAAAAAAGGAGTTAATTGAACCATTTTAAAGGGATTTATAAAGGCCCAAAAAGGACAACTGACAGTTAAAAAGAGGGCCTTTACAGGAAAACATGTTAAAATATCTTAGTTACTTAATTCTTTAGATCTACAATTAGTCAAAATTACTCATAGGGTATGAATTATTCATTTTAATAATATTTTATCGAGATGCACAAATTGATTCGGAAAATGTTTAGAAAAAAGGTCCTAGCCTCGGATGAAAATATGAGCATCTTGTCCCTGAAAGAAGAGTCCAAGACTCAAATTTAAAAATCTTGCACCGAGAAGGGGATAAATTTAAAGAGTGAACTATGTTTTCCTCACAAAATGTTCAGGGGCCATAGACTTAGCCCTATGATTCCACAGGAGGCCAAAGTGTCTTATATGGAATTTAAAAATATTAAAATATCTAAATGAATAAAGAATCCTAAAAATGAAGATCGGATTAAAAGGAAACAGTTTATTAACATTTTATTATTACAAAAATTTCAACGGGCCCCAAGGAGCCAGGAATTTATTTTGCATGTAGTTGAGTATAAAGATATTTTTTATAGTTATTAAAATTATGGAAAGACGCTATAACTATGTTAAATAAAATTGAAAGCAATTTGGTTCATGTTTAAAGAAGCTGCATCAAGGATCTCAAGAAAGCAATTGACAAACAAAATTAATGATAGCTGAAGTTTGAGAAATTCTTTTGTCGTTCATGTAATAGGTAGAGAGAGGACATAAAAAATTGATAGAAAAAAAAAGCTAATGAATTGGACCATTTTTAAGGGATCTATAATATGGGGCCCTGTAGGGACCAACTGACAGTTAAAACCAGGACCCTAATATGAAACCGTGTTAAAATATTTTAGTAAATAGCGCTTCAGATCTTTAATTAGTCAAAATTAAGCATATAGTAGGAACTATTCTTTGGAATGATATAATTTTTTAAATGTACCAATTGATTGGACAAATGTTTAAAAAGGGGACCTAGGGCCCGAATAAAAACATCAGGTTTTCTCTATTGGTCCTTAAAGAAGAGTCCTAGCTCCTAGGCAACTTTAAAATTTTGCACTAATAAGATCAGAAATATAGGAAGTGAAATATGTTTATTTCACAAAATGTTGAGGGGCTCTGTGCTGGACCATATGATTCCACAGGGGAACACAGTGTCTTGTATAGAATGTCAAAACATCAAAATATCTAGATGAATAAAGAAAACTAAAAATGAAGATCAGATTAAAAGGAAGCAATTTATTGACAATTTATTATGACAAAAACTTCAAGAGGGCCTGTACCGGGCCCCAAAGGGCCAGGAAATTATTTCGCATGTAGTTGGGTATAAAAATAAGGTGGTCTGGTGTAATAACGCCAAGCGGGGTAATAACGCCAAGTGCTAATATTTTGCATAATTATGAAATAATCTGGTAAATGACACCCATGTGCTCTGCGCAGAAGGGTTTTGAGTCATATAAGTCGCAAAAAACAGCTTCAAGTTAATTTGTTTCATTTTTAGGTCTTATTGTTTTTACAAGCAACTAAAATTAACGCTTGATCTAAAATTTGCGAGATACGTTTTGTGATGTGAAGACTATTTTTTTATCCGGAAATATTTTGTTAATTACATAAATTTGTAGTTCATTTCATGGACTTTCAAAATGTTGTTGAAGATTTTGGATATCTTCTCGAGATAATTTGTAATTTAAAATGTACAGTGAAATAATTATAACGGGGTAATAACGCCACTCCTTGGCATTAATACCCCGGTTGATTCCCTACAGTGGCCGAGCTACATCCTAAATACTGATTCAAATAAACTCAGTTAAAACTGTGCAATGTTTCTGATAATTCTATTTAAGCGGTCCTTTTTAAGCAAGAAGAAGCTCACGGTCTGATATTCTTTTGCCTCATCCTTCCCCCCCCCCCACCCACACAACACCTTTATTTTTCTTACACTTTCACAAAAAATTGAACATTTTCAATAGCTTAGAATGCTATTTGTCATTTTCTAAGTTTGTAGAGTTTGTATTTTTAGAATTGGGCAATCTACATGCAATTATTTCATCTTATTTCATAGTTTTGTTTGCATGGCGTTATTACCCATATAGGTGGGTAATAACGCCAAATAGCATTGGCCAAGAAATCACGCCATTACATTTTGGGAATACATATCTGTTAAATTATTTTTTTTATATAGATAGTCAATGAGTTGCTGTATCAAATCATATATTTGTTTGAAAAATACAAACTAAAACTGAGCCATGAAAATTGGTAGAACCTTAACGTGGCATTATTACCCCAGGGTACCTTATTTGTGTAGTCATTAAAATAATGGGGAGACGCTGAAACTATGTTGAATAAAATTGAAAGCAATTTGGATCATTTTTAAAGAAGAGCTCCAAGAAAGCGAATAATATTCATAAATAGTGGTAGCTGAAGTCTAAAAAAATTTTTTTTGTTGTTCATGTCGTTGTTGGAGGACCTAAAAAGTTGTTTAAAAAAGCTAGTGAATCCGACCATTTTTAAGCGAGCTATGATAGAGGGCCCCATAGGGGCCAACTGACAAATACAATCAGCGCCCTAACATGAAAACATGTTAAAATGTTTTAGTACATAACGCTTTAGACCTTTAATTAGTCAAAATTAAGCATAGAGTATGAATTATTTGAAAGAATAATATTTTTTTTAAAATGCACCAATTGTTTGGGTAAGCGTTAAAAAAAGGGCCCCAGGGCCCGAATAAAAATATCAGGGTGTTGGTCCTGACATAAGAGTCCAAGTTTCAGCTTTAAAAATTTGCACTAAGAAAGTGAGAAATTTAGGGAGTGAAAAATGTTTAGCGCACAAAAAGATCAAGGGGCCCTGGATCGGCCCTATGATCATCTAGGGAGCCCCAGTTTCTTATATGGAATGTAAAAATTTGAAAATATCTAAATAGAACAGGTATTTCCAAATTGAAGATCGAAATTAATGGAAGCAATTTATTAACAATTTACTATCACAAAGACTAAAAGGGGCCCTAAAACTGCGCCCAAGAGTCCAAGGTCATAACTGAAGAGTAAAAAGGAGAAAATATCTAAAAGGAGAAAGGTACCTCAAAACGGAAAAGATTAGATGAAAAGGAGTCAAGCTATTAACAATTTGGCGCATAAAAAGTGTAAGGGGCTCAGGGCCCTGGCCCTTAAAATATTAAAAGTCTGAGCCTCAGGTGCATCAGGACCTGTCTTGGACTATCTTCACCTAAAATTTCAGACTTCTATGTGCGGTAGATTTTGCTAATCATCGCAGTCACACACTCACATACACATACGCAGACATACACAAACAGAGCGTTTTGTTAACTTATTAGTATAGATAAGAAGAGAGATTTTCTAGAATTTTTTAGATGCTTTTTATATTATTCAGTCGATTAGAAGTCCATATTTTCTTCCTTATACTAGCTTCGGTGGGATCAGCAAACATGCTGGCGCGACATGACACATTCGACTCGACATTCTGCTGTCTGCTGTAGAACTCCTTTTGCATGCGAAGCGTAAGGAGTGTATTGACAGACAAGCAAAAACATCTATTCTAGCACTTTGATTTTTTTTTATTACTAACTTTTAGGTATGTGCTGAACATTTTCTAGGAACTTAGACTAGAAACTAAAATCAATAGTTTTTTTAACCATCAGTTTGGGGCATCCCCGGGGCAGTGCCCCGGCTGCCCCGGCGGTATTTACGGCCCTGGAAGTAACATTTTCTTCCTCATTTCGTGAATTCGGAACAACTTCTGATTTTTTAGCAAAACATTGCGTCACTGGGTTTCAATCGCAGACCCAACGGCGCCTTTCTCTTGGTTCACACGTGATTTGTAATAAATTCTTACAATTTTTGCTCACTTATACATGAAAAGGCTATAAAATCGCCTCATTAAAAGTACACATAATTAATTAATAATACATAATTGGAACTTATTTAAACATTTTGGACATTAAACATGACATTTCAAGGAAATTCAGCTAAAATAAATTTAACATTTTAAAAATTTTTGCTTAAAAAAAAAAAAAAAAAAAAAAAATCAGCATATCAGAAAAACTTAAAACCATTTGCAGTAAATGAAAGGAATTGTACAAAAATCTCAAATCTTTTGTGTAAACTTAGTGCCACCAGTAGCAACTTTTCTGCACTACCCATCGCCGAAAATCGAAAAGAAGTTTCTTTCACCCCATCCAACTATACAGCGTATTACGGAACGTACGCTATTTTTACTTGTCAAACTGGTACCAAGCCTCCTCGGTCGTAATTCCCTATGTTAATGGGAAATTTTCTAAGTACAATTATTGCCTAATATAACTATCAAAATACCGCATTCACCGTCAGAAAGTAGACTTCAGATGCCGATGATGGGAGTTTTTTTAAAATTGTCTACGTAAGTTTTAAATGTTTTAAAGAAGAAAGTAAATTAAAAAGTTTGTAAATGTAAATTTAAAAGTTTATAGAAATTTTTTATGTGCTTAAAATTTACGGAGATAATTTTCTAAAAACACATATCATCGGGATCTGCCGCCTACTTCTTGATAGAGAAAACGGCATTTTAAGAATTATATTAAGTAATGAGTCATTGTGCTACAAAGTTCCAAACGTGTTTTTTGGTATCTCTGACCCCTAAAACATGTAAATCCGTCGAAAACCGGAAGTCGAAAATTTTCACGAATGTAATACTTTCTTCTTATAAAGAGTGAAAAAGTAAAAATGAGTACTGTTTAATTAATATTAAATATTTGTTGCCTAAAGAAAATACACTGTCTAAAAATTGATTTCTATTTTATGTACTGCTATAAATCAGAAGCATAGTAATTTATCACATATTCAATTTTATTTATCAATTATAAACTATCTTTTATCGGTGTTTGTTTGCTTCGTTCCGATTTTGTATTCCAAACTTCCGTATCGATTTTTTCTTGAACTTGAACAGTGTCATCAACATCATGATACATCAAATACCATTTCAAAGTGTCCTAACGGGTAATTGTTTCTTCGAATGTGCGTGCTTCATCGCTAATATTTTATCTTCTTCATTCAATCCACTACTACTGCTATTAATAGCATCGCTGTACTGTACATTTTCGCTTTTTCCATATAGCTATTTCTGCGTCACAAAACAGATATTCAGAAAATTGACAATAACACATATTGTTTTTTTTTTTTAAATATTAGAAATTATAAGCTATCTTTATAGATGTTTGTTAGCTTTGTTTCGATTTTGTATCCCGAACTTCCTTATCGATTTTTTCTTGAACTTATGAAAACAGTGTCGTCAACATCATGAGACATCAAATACCATTTGAAAGTGTCCTTACTGCTAACTGCTTCTTCGAGTGTGCGTGCTTCATCACCAATATTTCATCTTCTTTATCCAATCCACCTTTTCTGCTATTAATAGCATCGCTATAATGTACACTTTCGGGTGTAGATATTTCTGCGTCACAAGATAGATATTCAGAAAAATGCCAATGAGGAACATTGATTTTTTTTAAAAATAATTTTATGTATATACAATCGGCTCTCGTTAATTCGAAGTCGGATAATTCGAATCTTCGCTTAATTCGAACTAAACATGAAGTCCCAAAATTTTCAATAGCAGAATAACGTTAAACATTTTCATTAATTCGAACTCATTTTCTCTTGACTTCGTTTAATTCGAATTAATGAGAATTCCGATTTTTCATTTTTCTTTTCTTTCTCACGGATTTCAGATCATTTGAATAACTACCTTCGTTTGATTTTTGTGAAAATTGTTCCGGACGAGTGTACATGTAATCCCATGTATTCCATGTAATTCCATGCATTTGATATCCATTTTCTTAGTGCCACGTTTGTCCATCAGTGACACTTCAAATTTTTCTTCCATTGTGCTTGTTTCTAATTTTTTAATTAGTTTATGTATTTATATGTTTTTAATATTAAGTCATATTCTAATGATAACAGACGAAATAAATTTAAAAAACACTATAACATTAATTTCTTTGTAATAGTACTCTTTTAAACATGCTTTCATTTCATATTTTCCATAATTTGAACTTCGGATAATTCGAATATTTCTTGTGGTCCCGACTAGTTCGAATTAACGAGAGCCGACTGTATATAAATATTAGAATTTTTTTTTTTCAATTTTTAATATTAGTAACGTTTGAAGTTATTCTTTTGGTTAGAATTATAAATTCGTTAAATCGAAGTATTTTGTTGAATTTTCATTGAAACCATAACAAAATTTGCTACTTAGAAAAACTTAACTCTTTCCGGCGCGGAATAAATTTGATTGAAATACTTAACTTACACAGGAATCTATAAATGAATTAATTTATTAGAATTTTATGAAACTGCTAAATTTAGAGTATATTATAAAATGAAATTTTTAATTAAATATTCTTGGTTCCAGTAAAATTAAAATTAGGTGTTCTTATTTAAGAACACCGCGCCGGAAAGGGTTAAATCATATCTCGGTCATACATTATTGTTATATTTTATTCATATTTAAATTTTCGGTACTACTCTGTTATCCCGTCGACCAATTTCGCCAAATTATACGAAATCGCCAAACTAATAGCCAAATTATACATATTGACATAATTTTTATTTTAAATAACGAAAAAATAAATAATTAGTAGAATATTAATAAAAATATTAATAAAAAGTCGAAATAAAAATCACTTAATGACATTTTAAACACTTGAATCGTATTTAATGTCATTGAATGTGACATTCACGATCATCCATTATTGGCATTTAATCTTTTAGTTTGGCGATAATTTTTTGGTCGAAGGGATAACCCAGTAGTACCAAATTTTCTGATATGTTTGTTATATGATTGTAGTTAAATGTTATAGTAATTAAAAAAAATATGAATCGCAATATTAACGCGCTGAGTGCCACGTCAGTCACCGGTGGTTGTGAATGAACTTTCCGTTTAAGCGACGTTAGTCACCGATGATTGACAGTCTAAAATATGATATAAAACTAAAATATGTATATTAAGTAAATACTGAAAAATTATTTAAAATTTACTTAACTTTTATTTATTACTGGATTATATATTTTTTAATAATTACTTAAAACAATATATTTTTTTTTAGTTTTATATCATGTTTTATATTGTAAATCACCGGTGACTGACGTGGCCTAAATGCAAAATTCAGTTACCGTGGCACTCACTGTGTTAATGTATATTTCATGTAATCTTTGCAGCCCCTTGTCTCCTACCCCCTTTTTTATATATAATCTGTGTCTCCTTCCGCTCCCCACCCCATTGTTTATTTCTCTCTACTTTATTTCAAAGTATGATTATTTAGATTTATTTATTTATTTATTTTTTGACTGATTAAAATTTCTAAGCATTTTTTGCCAGGGTGCTTCAGAATTTAAGAATAACCGTGTAAGTATTTTCTGAATACTTAACAGAAAAAAAGCACGATCTCGTAAAAATTCCGTTAAAAATGCGCATTCATTTTTTAATTTCTTTTCAAAGCTATATATATATATATATATATATATATATATATATATATATATATATATATATATATATATATATATATATATATATATATATATATATATATATATATATATATATTTTTTTTTTTTTTTTTGAAAAAAGCAGGCATAAAAGAAACAATTAAAAGATTAAATAAGAAGAAAAACTCTTATTGCATATTTATGTTTTATTTAATCTAATTACTTACAACTATTTTTAATATCATTAATATCAATGCACAAGCTATTTATTAAGGAAAAAAAAATTATTTAAAGTACTTTTCATTAAAAAGAGTATTTTTAAAAATAAATGTCCTAGATTTCATTCTTTTAATTTGTTTCACATTGCAAATAATATTGTTTCTTTATTAAAATTGTTTCAATTTGTGTTACTTGAATGATTAAAACATTGATTTTTCTTTTTAATAACTATAATGTAAATTGAAAGAAAATCGGATCAAGCCTTTGTTTTTTAGGGATTTATATAACGTTAGAAGGAAGAAAAAGCTAATTTAATAATATATCTTGTGATTTAACCCTTTCAGGGGCGGTGTTTGCAGTCTGCAAACACATAATATTACTGTTCCAATTGCCAACTGGCACCAGTAAAATTTTAAGACAATTTCGATTTTACAATATGCGCGAAAAACAGCTCTTGATTATTTTCAAATAAGTCTGTTCTTTTTTTGTGGTGTGAATCAATTATTTGAACATTTTCGGAACAGAAATACCTTGCCCCTGAAAGGGTTAATTTTTTATATTATTAATTTAACTTTATAGAAAAAGTATTTATAAAAGAAATTTTGAAAACGTAATGATACTTTCTTATGTATTTCAGAAGGTGTGTATTAATTATTAATTCCTTTATTTTCAGAAGCTTGATTTTTTTTCTCTTTTTCATTTGAGCATTTTTCTTTATTTATAATTATTTACGCATGTCTATATTATAAAGCAGAAGCATGGCCGTGAGTAACGCTGATGATATATGAAAATTGGATATAACTGAGACCTATCTAAGTAATGTTGGTTGCATTTTTTTTTCTTTTTCAAACTTCTAAACATCGTATGATTTCAATTTTTACTTTGGCGAATCGAGGAAAATAAAATATCTTTCAATTGTAATTTGCTTGAAAACTGAATATAAGTTTATCGACTTTTTATGATTTAAAATAATTTTCAATCATGAATGCTTTTTTAAATCTATCTCAGTTATGTGCTGCTCAATTATGAATAATTAATCTGTTTGAATATCTAAAAAATGTAAACAGTTCAGATTTTAATTTCTGCTAATATTCCATAACAGATCTATGAATATATAACAGATAAATGAATAAATATAGCACAAATTTAACAGACATATAGTCGAACTATGCTCTTAAACTATTTGAAGTATTAGGATAAAATGGCTGTAAATAGCAAAAGTTTTGGCGATTTTTTTTATAGACCATTAGCTCCTGGCTGGAGATGAAGATAAAATTACCTTTTCAAATAAATTTCAAAATTTTATTTGAATATATTTTTGATAGTTTTCATACAAAAATGCTACTTGGCGTTATTAGTAGATAATGAAAAAATGTATATTCAAGAGAGAAAACACTTTGATCACCCCCACATTTTGCAATGAATTCGCCTGGATGACGTGGAAGGTAGTATCAGTATCAGTAGGCGCCCATTCTGGGGACCAGCTTTCGGCTTATGGCCAGGAAAAAAACCTTATGCACAGGGGGGGGGGGGGGGGAGAGATAATTCTATCATCCAACTTTTATTTAAGACTAGACTTTTTTTTTTTTCTTTACAAATGACATGTGCAGCTCATTGTTGCTTGAGCTGAGCGTGCTGATTTCAGGATGATAACGCATAATTTTTAGGATCCCCCTAGTGTCACTGCTCAATTTTATTTAAATGCTGCTAGGAAGTCTTAGGAATCATTTTTACACTTACGCCTTCTGGTGAAGGTAAAGGCTGTTGATCTAAGCTACTTTGATAGAAGGGCAGAATTCATTCGCTCGATGAATCATGACGAACGACTTCGAAACTGCACGTCTCATGAGCTGTTCGAAAGATATCGCTATTAGTACTTGTACAAAGTGGATGAATGACGGTGAAATTATCAGTAGAAATCATTGCGCTGGACGCCAAACCGTTATCAAATAATTAAAAAAAAGGACGTCGACGACTCTCCTGCTTGGTAAATCAAAATTGGCACCAGAGACTGGCTCAATTTACATTCCAAGACAACACATATCCAAGTGGAATTCTGTCAGAGCACACAGTTCAGCTGACACTGTTGATTGTGATGCTACGGGGGGCTACCGTCTTACTCATGTGACCTTATTAATTAAGCATCATCGCCAAAAACAACTACATTAGGTCTGAAAACATGACTGGACTAATTAACATAGGGGAGAGAGGATGAAATACAAATCATCCTTCAACACGTCGATGATCGCGTTTGCGTATGCCGTTGTTTATGCGGTCTGTTACTTTCCCTTTTCAACAAGTCATACACAGGCCAATTGTGGCGATTTTAAGCTTTGGGGAACGTTCGCATGGCCGTTCCTGTGAACTGTGGTTGTTCCAGAACAGACCATGAATGCCACGGACTATATGTTCATCACTGCGGATCATTTGCACCATTACATGGTATCTGGATTCCGAAAAGGAAATGGAATCTTCGTTCACTACAACCCTCCATGTCATATGACTGGAATTGTGTTCGATTAATTCCAAGAACATAGTCACTGCAAGCCATGCCTATTTCCATTGTGCTCTCACGAGCGCTTAAAACGTCCGGCAGTTCCATCAGAAGGTTGGCTCCATAATAAACTTACACGCACCCTCCTACTAAACAAACCAAAACACATCCATAACCACCTATTCCAAATCTCGATTCTAACTACGTAGCCTGAGCATGCAACAGTTTCTGCTGCTCCTTCTCAGTGCTGCAATTGTCGCACATACATCCGCCCATTGTTGCATAGGGGATCTGTTTCCCGGCGAGAAGCTTCCGTTTTTGTTATTTTCTATTGTTATGTGATTCCTGTTTGTTTTTATTTTTTCCTGCCTGCCCTTCTGTCGCGTTTGGTTCTTTTGCACCTGGCAGGTGCAGCCCTGTTATGAGTTTTTGTTTCAATACCGTCCACTGTCGCGATTCTGGCGGTTTCAGTTTTGGCTGAATTATGTAACTTTTTTTTTAACTTAATAAAGGCGACCGGGAGGAACACTGTGCTCTACAGACCTGGTTTCCTTGTCTGAGCTGCCCCTCTTAGGAAAACAAATGCTGAATTCCAAGTTAACATCCTGGTCGTCTAACTTGACGGATCTTAATCCGACAGAGCACATTTCAGGTATCATCCAATGGCAGCCCTGAACTCAAAAATAACCATTTTGGAATATCCCGGATATGCATGACGGCTGCTTGAACATCTAATACAATTTATCTCCAGCCATCTACCAATAATTTGTGACATCCATGCCAAAGCGCTTTCAGTTATTTTTCGGGTTAGAGGCGGGTCAACACGTTATTAGGTTGGTAGACATAATGTTTTGACTCTTGAGTGTATGTTAAATGTAAAAAATATACAGTAGAACCGCGATCCATCGTTTTTCAAGGGGTGCGGAAAAAAAGCGATCAATGCGGAAAAGCGATGAATGCGGATTAACTTCAAAATACGAAAAAACAAAATGTTTATTATTACTAATGCATGAAATGTATATAGTATATTAATAAATCCTAACCTGTTGCTTACTTAAACTGTAAAGGAAACTGTAAAGTTGAAGTTATAGAAAATTTATATTTATTTTAAAAAATCAATATTTCTGTTTAGTTTTTTGTTCATTTTTTAATCAAAAAGATATACAACATTTTTATGGTCATTTTCTGTAATTTCATATGCATGTATAAAAGTTCGTACAGTTTCAAATGCTGTAATTGTATCAGACAGACTTGGCACTGGTGGCTAAGCTTAATCGGCATTAATGTTTTCCCCCCGCTTCTTCGCCAATATTTTTATTTTTTGCTTTATCACATATTTCTCCTATGTTTAGGAAACAACATATCTCAACATCAATGGAATTGATGATGGATCAATGGAAACATAATCGCTTCCTCTGCTATATCCAATCAATCTTCGTCTGCATTATTGTCGCCATCACAGTGGCGTAGTTAGGATGGGTGACACCCGGGGCGGATGTAAATGGTGTCGCACTCCCTCCCCCTCCGATCCGTCATGTTTTTTCAATCACAAAGTTTGAGTAAACACTAGAAAAGTAAACATTTTACGTTATTATAACAAATGAGCATATCATTCCTTTTATCTTTGGTCTTTCTGCATTATTATTAAAAGAAAAAAAAAAAAAAAAAAAAAAAAAAAACAGTAGCGATTTATTACTTATCTCATAGCCCGTATAAGTCAATGCGGTGTCTATATGTAGAAAAATCTTTCTTTTAAAGTTTGCTTTACGCTACCCATTCGTTAGATAGGTTGTCTTTTGTTCCCTGGTGCATATTTTATTTAGACATCCCGTTCTGTATAAAATTACACATTCTCAAAGAAACAAAAATTAACTCTGATGCGTCATGCACTAGAAATTTCATTTTATTCCAGAATTTTTTTTTCAGAATCTTATAATATTATGTGCATATAAAATTGCAAGTAAAGATGAGGGTGACACCCGGGGCGGACCGCCCCCTCCGCCCCCCGCTAGCTACGCCACTGCGCCATCATCAACACGAACAGCACAAATGGATTACTTTAGGATAAAAGAATTAATTCCAGTTTGTGTGTCATGGATTCGCATGACTTCCAATTTCATTTCGGTGAGGAGAAAAATTTCACAACGATGAATACGGGAAAACAATTTTTTGAAAAACGATGCTTGCGGGTTTCGTTAACATTATTTCAGTATAATTTGTGCAGGGACCGTAGAAATAAAACGATCAATGCGGGAACGATAGATCGGTGTTCCATTGTATTAGAGTAAGAAAAAAAGTAAGCATTTTATTTAAATTTTGTAAGCTGAGAAGTCCGGTTGGCTACCATAGTTTTAAACAAACTAGATCTATGATTTCTTTTTACTGACTTGGCAGGTTTTAGATTATTGTCTTTGCATATTATTATTTTCTCGGTAAAAAAAAAAAAAAAAAAAAAAAAAAAAATAGCTTGAAAGACCTTTGAAAAATATAAGTGAATATTTTATTATTTATTCCACATTTAAACTTTCTGTTCTTTTTTTCATTAAGTTGCGATTTTCACATTTAAATGTAAATTACCTGAAAAAAAAAATCAAACATATTATTAATGCCTTTCATCTTCGGGAATTTTAAGTTGCTATTTCTTATTATTTTTAGCTCTAAAAGAAATCAAAAAGAAACTTTAATTTACATAATCTTTAAACACAGTACTTTTTTATTATACATAATTCAAATTTAAAATTTCTGATAGGCTAGTCATGTTATTGCTGTTAAATATTATATTACTAAAACGGAAATACCAACGTAGTATTTATGTGTATATCATATACTCTACATAATTTTTCTCTAATTTAAAAAAAAAAATCTTTATACCTTTCCCTCTCTGTTTTTCCATACTGCATTACAAAGTATGTTAGCTTAAGTTTTTCTTGTCGAATTAAAATTTCTAATAATCTTTCATAGAATTTTTTTAGAATTTACGTACAATAGTTTCTCAATAATAATTTTAAAAATCCATTAAAACTGTCAGTGAAAAACATGTTTTTTTATATTCAAATTTCTTTAAAAAATAATTTAAATGTGATGAATTTAGCATAAGAACATTAATAATAAAAAGGCTAAAGCAAATTACAAATTCTTATTACATATTTATAGTTCATCACTGCTATTTTTAATATCCCGAGCATCAACATATGACAAATATTTTTCAGTAAAAAAAAAATTTCAGAAATTAACTTAAACTTAAAATACGTTGACCTCTTATCATTAAAAAATAAGTTTAAAAATAAATATTTAAGTTTTTTTTTTTTTTTTTTTTTTTTTTTTTTATATTTCAAATAATATCATTTCTTTATTAAAATTGCTTTTGACATTTTTACTGCTTGAATTATTAAAGAAATGCCTTTTTATTTTAACAGCTGTCATTTAAATTGAGAGATAATAAGATTAAGTATTTTTCTTCAAAGATTTTATGTCGTGTTAGAAAGGAGGGAAAAAAAAAAATTATAGTAACGCGTTCAGTGTAAATTCTATTAATTTAAACATAATGAAAACTAGTTGTTGGGGGCCACCGTAATACTTACCCATCATTGATATGCATAATATAATATATGAAAATAAAACATGTGAAAACTATTTATACAATGCACTGCAATTGCAAAACAAAAACGTATTGTTACAGCGTATATAGGGTTCTTTTGATCTTACGGTTAGACAACTTCAAACTCTTGCTTATAGAAAAGTAGAAAATAATTTATTTACATAACTTCAGAACAACAGAGTCTTCGAAACTCACAAATATTTCTAGATATTCAAAAATAATTGTTCAAATCTATCGTATAAGTGCAGATATAGATTCCAGAGACTCTTTATACAGCGTCTCAACACTAAATCACATTCAAAATAACGTAAATAAGACTCAAGCAAACTCGCTTAACAAACGCCTTGTTCACTCAATGACTGACTGGTAAATAATAACAACAGCTCGCATCACTCTCTTCTTATATAGGCTCGTAGCAGGTGCTGGAAATTTCTAGAACCAACTCGAAAAATCCACGGAACAACAAACAAGGTATCAGTATATCTAAAAGGGGGGTTACCAAAGAGAGGGAAGGGTTACCATCGCCAACAATCGCCAAGTTTGTCGCCAACTTGGCGATATATCGCCAAATTTGGCGACCAAAATTAGTCGCCAAAAGTGACGCCAACTTGGCGATATCGCTAATATTTCGCAAAGCTGCCATAGACATTCACTGAAAATAATAGACAAGTTTGCTTGATAACAGAGACAATGTAACAAAAACTAATATTAGTAAAGAAATGGAGCTTAATAAGA
Source organism: Maratus speculifer (assembly GCA_964019185.1). Taxonomy (NCBI): domain Eukaryota; kingdom Metazoa; phylum Arthropoda; class Arachnida; order Araneae; family Salticidae; genus Maratus; species Maratus speculifer. The sequence goes on from CAXHSM010000659.1 coordinate 1,091,328, forward strand.
TTATTTACATTATTTTACAGAACAAACACTAACTATTTACAAAATTCGTAACACTACCCCCTCCTCAAAGACTGCACGTCCCGGGCAGTGCAATCCTTGAGTTAGAGGAAAACACTTAAAATAAATAAACAAATAAATAAATAAATAAATAAATATTAACAATAATAATAAAATTTACATAAATAAGAACTAATTACTATTTACATATTTAGAAAAAGTGACTTTCATGACCATGGTCTGAAATTCAAGTTTCGAATTTCTAATCACTTTGGCCAAAATAAGGGGCTAGCCGGTTATAGTGTACGACCTTGGGTTTGGCGTGTGGCGATTTTTGTATGCGTACAACGACGTCATTCAGCCTGTTGAGGACTGTGTAAGGACCGTCCCAGTTTCTTTGTAATTTTGGTGACAGTCCCTTACGACGTATCGGATTCCACAACCAAACTTTGTCACCTTCATTGAAGTCATGTCCTGTTGCCTTTGTGTCGTACCGTGTCTTTTTTCTTTTCCGTTGCCAGTCCGATTCGGTTCCTCGCTAGACGATGAATCTCCTCAATCCGCGCCTGGAGTTCACTGACATATTCCTCAGGCGATGAAGGAGCATCAGGGGGACGGTCAAACAAAAGATCCGCAGGCAGACGAAGATCACGACCAAAGAGCATTTGAGAAGAGAGTAACCAGTGGCCTCATGAGTGGCACTCCTGTAGGCAAGCAGGAAAAGAGGCAATTTCTTGTCCCAGTCCTGTTGGTCTCTAGACACCAGGAGAGAGAGGCTATTTAGGATGGTACGATTGAACCGCTCCACCATGCCGTCCGATTGAGGGTGTAGAGGTGTTCGAGTTTTGTCCATGCCGAGTAGTTCACACATTTCCTTGAACACAGCCGAATCAAAATTTCTTCCTTGATCGGAATGGATTTGAAGAGGAACTCCGTATCTGGAAACCCAGTGTTGAATCAGTATGTCTGCTACGGTTACCGCCTCTTGATTAGGAATGGCGTAGGCTTCAGGCCACTTAGTGAAGTAGTCCATGACAACGAGAATGTACTTATTGCCATCAGATGTTCTAGGAAGTGGACCCAGGATGTCTAGAGCAATTCGTTCGAAAGGAGCTCCTACATTATATCGTTGCAATCGTCCACGGGTGCGCCTCTTGGGACCTTTACGTGCTACACAGGTGTCACAAGTTCGACACCACTTCTCCACGTCACTGCGAACATTATTCCAGTAGAAACGCTCTCGAACCTTTTGCAGGGTCTTCATTACACCAAAATGACCTCCTGTGGGGCTACCATGCAGTTCTTGAAGGACCATAGAAATTCTCGACTTAGGGAGTAGTAGTTGCCATCTACATGTCTTTCCATCGTCAGACTCTCATTTTCGGTACAAGATGCCGTTATTCAAATGTAAGGAATCCCAGAGAGCCCAATAACGTTTAGTCGTAGGATGGTAATGGGCCATGTCTTGCCAGCCGGGCTTCCTGTTGGACTCCTCTTTCAGCTCTAGAATTGGCTTAATTTCAGGATCAGCAAGTTGATCTTTACGCAGGCTCTCGTCACTCCACTGATCTTGCGATGATGTACATCCAGTTGTAACTTGTCTTACTATAGGACCTTTGACATTAATTTTCTTCTCAACGCGGTCGCAGTATCTACAATTCTCTGAGCAGGGTCTTCTTGAGAGAGCATCTGCATTTCCATGTGATGAGCCTTTTCGATGTCATATCTCCATATCGTACTCTTGAAGCTTTTGTATCCACCTGGCTATCTGGCCTTCTGGGTTCTTAAAATTCAATAGCCAAGTTAGAGAAGCATGATCAGTTCGGATCAGGAATTTTCGACCGTAAAGATAGTGATGAAAATGGTCTATGGCTTTCACTACAGCAAGAAGCTCTTTTCTTGTTACTCAGTAGTTTCGCTCTGCCTTTGATAAGCACTTGCTGAAATAGGCGATAACACGCTCCTGGCCGTCGATTTCCTGAAACAGTACAGCGCCAATGCTTTCGTTACTTGCATCCGTATCAAGTATAAACTGTCTATCGATTTGAGGATATGACAGAATTGGAGTGGATGTTAAGGCCTCCTTAAGCTTTTCGAAAGCAGCGTCACATTCCTGTGTCCACATAAATTTTTGATTGGCTTCTGTTAATTTATGGTCTTGCAATCATCGAGAAGCCTTTGACGAATTTTCTGTAATAGGTGCATAATCCTAGAAAACTTCGAAGCTGGTGAACATCTGCTGGACGATTCCAATTTTTCACGGCCGATATCTTCTCCGGATCAGTCCTAACTCCTTCCGCCGAAATGATGTGTCCAAGGTAGGCGACTTCATTACGAAACAAACTGCACTTCGAAGGGCTTAACTTCAAATTAGCTTCCTTTAATTTTTGTAGCACCCGCCTGAGGTTGTTCAGATGTTCATCAAAAGATTTTCCTATGATTATGATATCATCTAAATAAACAAGACATGCTTCATATGACAGCCCCCGGAGAACCGTTTCCATAAGCCGTTCGAAAGTTGCAGGTGCGTTACATAGACCAACAGGCATTACCTTGAACTGCCATAATCCTTGTCCCGTTGTGAAGGCAGTCTTCTCGCGGTCGTCCGGATGGATCTCTACCTGCCAGTAACCACTCTTCAGATCCAGAGTCGAGAACCAAGTGTTGCCCGCAAGTGTGTCGAGAGTGTCGTCGATCCTTGGCAGAGGGTAACTATCCTTTTTAGTGACGTCATTCAGTCGGCGGTAGTCTACACAAAATCTTGTAGAACCATCCTTCTTTCTTACTGATACAATGGGAGACGCCCAGGGACTTGTCGATGGTTCGATGACGTCATTTTCTTCCGTATCCTTAATTAAATTTTGCACCTCTTCTTGCTTGGCAAAAGGTAATCGTCTAGGGTGTTGTTTAATAGGTGAGTGATCTCCAGTATCAATTCGGTGTTGTGTCATTTTGGTTCGTCCAAAGTCTTCAGATGTTTGGGAGAATAAACTTTGGAATTCCCTAATTAAATTTTCCGCGGCGTCCATCTGTTTTGGATCTAAGTCTGTATTTTGTAACAAATCCTTGACTAAATTATCTGAAGATTTCTCAGAGTGACTGGAATTTTGACTTATGCACGTCACAGGAGCACACGATGCTATCACCTCTCCTTTCTTGATAGTCCTCGTCTTATCACTGATGTTAGCAATTCTGACTGGAATGGTCTTTTTCGAGAGGTCTACTACAGAAGAAGCCACCAATACTCCTGCTTGTGTACTATTGTCTTCTGGATAATCTATATGACCAAATCGGTAATTAGTTTCATTTTCAATTTCAGCTGGAACTAAAAATTCTGTTCTTGAATCTAGATGGATGTCTTCTTTGGCTGTTACTATTTGTTTACATTCAATTTCGTTATTTAATCCAAAAAGACTTATTTCTTCAAATTTAGAGAGCATTTTATTATTTCTGAAATCAAGTTTGAAGCCAAATTTCTTCAGAAAATCTAGTCCGATTAAGCAAGGATCTGTTATGTCAGCCACATATGCCGTATGGTAATATTTCGTTCCTCCAAAGTTGATGGTTAAATTTGCCTTTCCATATATGCCTATTTTGTCGCCGGTCACAGTTTGCAGGGTAACTCATGGAGGATTCCAGATGAGTTTACATTTCAATTTTCGAGCCAAATCTTCTCTTATTATTGTAACATTGGCTCCTGTATCGACAATCATACGGCACTGAATTCCGTTAATAAAGCCTATCACATATAATTCATTATCGCCGCCACTCATTTTCGATATTTGAAGGATCTTCAGGTGGGGCTTTTTATTCTCTGGTCTTGAATTCATCTCACGTTCGTGGACTTTGGGGCCGTTTCTTTGGAGATGTCCTGTATCACCGCATCCCCAGCACCTGAGATTCTGTCTTCTTGAGCTTGTTCTTCCATATTTTAAAGCTTCAATCTCTTGATTTAACTTCCTAATTTCTTTCAAGACGTCGCTCTCAGTATCTGAGCTTTTGTTCATCGTTGCCCCTCGGACGGAATGACGATCTCTTCGGCTGGCTTGTGTAGCTGCTTCCAACTTTAAGGCATATAGTAATGCAGCCTTTAAATCCTGCACATCTGCCATTCGTACCGCTCTCTGCACTTCTGGATCTTTTATTCCGTCTACAAAATATTGCAGTGAGAGCATTTCCCGTACATTTGTAGGACAGTCAATGAATGCTAAATTTGCAAGCCGTTCAATTTCCGAGGCAAACTCTTGAAGGGTTTCACTCGATTTTTGATGGCGGCCCTTCATTTGTATTCTCGTATAATCCTTGAAGAATTTTTCGCCGAATCTCATTTCAAGTGCACAACTTAGAGTCTCAAATTTGTGTTGCGTCATATCGGGCAATGTTTGCAGCACGTCGGCGGCTTCTCCTCTTAAAGATGCTGCCAGTTGACAAGTTTTCACCTCGTCACTCCATTTGTTCGCTTCGGCTACAATGGTGAATTGGGTCTTGTAAACTTGCCAGGAACTCTTTCCGTCGTATGTCGACAGCTTAACTTGCACAGGAGAAGCAGGCGGATTCCTAAATTCTTCATAATTACCACTGGACGCTGAAAGTTTCTTCTCAAGATCTTGTACTTTTTTATTTAGCTTTTCATCTACTTCACCTAGTATATTCTCTTCAACGTTACAAACTTCATTCTGAATTTTCTCTTCTATTTCCGCCATTTTCCTTTCCATTTTCTGTTCAACATTACTAACTTCATTCTGAATTTTCTCTTCTACTTCCTCTATTTTCTCTTCTACCGAGCCTATTCTTCTCTCTACCCATGAGAACTTTTCTTCCAAAGTTTTCTTCATTTCTTCTTGGCTTTTATTAACTTCCTCCTTTAATTCTTCCATTCTCTCTTGGCTTCTTTTCATTTCTTCAGTCACATCTTCTTGGACTTTGTCGATTTTATTCGATAACTCTTCTTGGCCTTTGTCAATTTTATTTGTCAACTCTTCCATTCTTTCTTCGTTTTTATTCATTTTTTCCGTCAACTCTTCTTGGCCTTTAATCATCTTTTCAGTCACATCTTCTTGGCATTTGTCAATTTTACTTGTCAACTGTTCCATTCTCTCTTCGTTTTTGTTAATTTTTTCCGCCAACTCTTCTTGGCCTTTATTCATCTTTTCCGCCAACTCCTCTTGGCCTTTATCCATTTTATTTGATAATCCATTAATAGCTTTCAACAACACATTCAGTTGCTCTTCCGTTGCTCTCGTTTTCGCCATAAGATCCCAAATTCTGACACCAAATGTTACAGCGTATATAGGGTTCTTTGATCTTACGGTTAGACAACTTCAAACTCTTGCTTATAGAAAAGTAGAAAATAATTTATTTACATAACTTCAGAACATCAGAGTCTTCGAAACTCACAAATATTTCTAGATATTCAAAAATAATTGTTCAAATCTATCGTATAAGTGCAGATATAAATTCCAGAGACTCTTTATACAACGTCTCAACACTAAATCACATTCAAAATAACGTAAATAAGACTCAAGCAAACTCGCTTAACAAACGCCTTATTCACTCAATGACTGACTGGTAAATAATAACAATAGCTCGCATCGCTCTCTTCTTATATAGGCTCGTAGCAGGTGCTGGAAATTTCTAGAACCAACTCGAAAAATCCATGGAACAACAAACAAGGTATCAGTATATCTAAAAGGGGGGTTACCAAAGAGAGGGAAGGGTTACCATCGCCAACAATCGCCAAGTTTGTCGCCAACTGGGCGAGATATCGCCAAATTTGGCGACCAAAATTAGTCGCCAAAAGTGACGCCAACTTGGCGATATCGCTAATATTTCACAAAGCTGCCATAGAGATTCACTGAAAATAATAGACAAGTTTGCTTGATAACAGAGACAATGTAACAAAAACTAATATTAAGGTACCCTGGGGTAATAACGCCAGGCGGGGTAATAACGCCAAGTGCTTATATTTTGCATAATTGTGAAATAAAAAGGGAAATGACACCCATGTGCTCTGCGCAGAAGGGTTTTGAGTCATATAAATCGCAAAAAACAGCTTCAAGTTAATTTGTTTCATTTTTAGGTCTTATTGTTTTTACAAACAACTAAAATTAACGCTTGATCTAAAATTTGCGAGATACGTTTTGTGATGTGAAGACTATCTTTTCATCCGGAAAATCTTTGTTAATTACATAAATTTGTAGTGCATTTCATGTACTTTTAAAATGTTGTTGAAGATTTTGGATATCTTCTCGAGATAATTTCTAATTTAAAATGTACTGCGCAATAACTATACCGGGGTAATAACGCCAATCCTTGACTTTAGTATCCCGATTGATTCCCTACAGTGGCCGAGCTACATCCTAAATACTGATTCAAATAAACACAGTTAAAACTGTCCAATTTTTCTCATATTTATATTTAAGCGGTCCTTTTTAAGCAAAAAGAAGCTCACGGTCTGATATTCTTTTGCCTCATCCCCTCCTCCTTCCCCACACCTTTATTTTTCTTACACTTTCACAAAAAAATTGAACATTTTTAATAGCTTAGAATGCAATATGTCAATTTCTAAGTTTGTAGAGTTTGTATTTTTAGAACTGGGCTATCTACATGCAATTATTCCATCTTATTTCATAGTTTTGTTTGCATGGCGTTATTACCCATATAGGTGGGTAATAGCGCCAAATAGCATTGGTCAAGAAAAAACGCCATTACATTTTATGAATACATATCTGTTAAATTATTTTATTTTATATAGATAGTCAATGAGTTGCTGTTTCAGATCCTATATTTGTTTGAAAAATACAATCTAAAACTAAGCCGTGAAAATTGGTAGAACCTTAACGTGGCGTTATTACCCCAGGGTACCTTAGTAAAGAAATGGATCTTAATAAGATTATTTACATTATTTTACAGAACAAACACTAACTATTTACAAAATTCGTAACAGTATATTTAAATGCTTTTAATATATATAGTAGTACTCTATTAATGAATTGCTGACGAACCCATTTCGACAAAATATATAAAACGCCAAACTACTCAAGTGGTACCGAATTGCGTAAAAGAAACATCCTTATAACTCCAAAAATAAGAATCATATTAACTAACAACTTGCTGCGTCGGATTAAGTGTCTCATTTTCAATTAAAATATATCTTTGAATTGAAATTTGAATGAAATACAGGATCATGAAAAATCGAAGAATGTGGAAATCAGGAGTACAGATATCTTGGCAACTAACAATTCGATCGACTTCGTTCTTTATGCAAAATTTATGTTATTTTATTGCTTTTTACAATCACTCCTTAAAATAAAAAAAATTAGAAAAATTTTATATACCGTTCATCAAAACGAATTTTTCAAGAGTTCGAAAAAATTAGTTCCGGATAATCGAGGTTACTGATATTAAATAGGCTTCGTCCCATTCTTACATACTATGTAGTTACAAAATTTCAAGTCTCTATCTCAATTTCTTCGGGTGATAGAGCGTTTACAGACTCAGAAACAGGTAGACAGACAGACAGACGGACGGCAATTTTTTTTCCTAATATTATGTTTTTCGGAATCTCCAGCTCCTGAAACGTGTAATTCCGTCAAAAAAATTTTCGATTTTCGAAACGATTGCAAGACTTACCCTATACTACCTATGATGGGTAAGTAAAAAATCACAGAAAATTGTTTATAACGGAATTTTTGAAGAGAAAATTGATAAATTCTTATGCATTTCAAATGGTGTTATTAATTCTTTTATATTTAGAGACTTGAATTAGAGCTTTTTAAGGCATCATTTGTATTGTTTGTTATTATTCTTTTCCAACAGATCATTTTTAATGAACTAAAAAATCTTTTATTATTTTTTATTTTACATCAAAGTATTTATATCTGTTTTTATTACTTTAAATCTTAAGGCTATTTCCTAGAAATCCGCACAAAGTTTTCTTGTTTAAAAAGCTATGAAAAAAAGCGAGACAAAGAACAACGAGTGGGTAAGTGTGATCGCAGATCGCACAGAGGGTTTCGTTTAATATTATTTTCAAAACAACTTATCCTTTAATTAATAAATTCAAATTGTTAATTTAAATTTATTAAATTCTTACATAGTGATAACACTTAATGGTAGCATATATAAATTTAATTTTAAAACAATTATAAAAGGAAATTATTTATTTCAAACAAATTAATTATGTTCAAATTAAATTATTAAAATAAATCCAAAATTAGAAAGTTTTTGAATACATGAAAAAAATAGCTTAAATATAATTAAAATTTTAAATTTCTAAAAATGAAAAAAAAAATGTTTAAACGAAATTTGAAATACTGGCGGACATTTAAAACACACGGCTATTAGATAACCGAAATCATGCATTCTTTTCAAATAAGGGGGAAAGCGTTAAAAAGAAATGTTAATTATGCTTTTATTTTCATTGTTCAAACTCTTTCAGTACCGTTGTTTCCAACTTGTTCGTGATCTAAATTACCTTCTACTTATAAAAAATACAAGCTGTTTCATACCAAATCAAACTGCGGTTTTTAGTTACAAGTTTCACCGAATTAAAGACGATTTTACCAAACTTTCAATAAATTAATTTTATTTTTCGTAAATTGTGATGACCTCGAAAAATATGGTATGTAATAAACAATTAATTCCGTCAACTATTCCGTATGTAATTTCAATTTACCAACTACATTCGGGCATCTGCTGCTGTTTGGATGTGGATGATGGTTGTTTTTACCAGTTTTCAGAAAGTCCCCAAATATAAGGTGATCTTTTGGAAATTTCTTTAAAATATCTTTATCTTTTGTTTAAATAATAAAAAAACTCCCCAGATTCCGGTTGAAATGAGATTGAAACTCTATCTTGATTGAAATTATTCTTGACTGAAAAATTATTTATTGTTATATTTGTTCTACCATCTTTAAAATTTTTTAACGTCGGTACTAAAACATGTGTTGTATTATTCACATTCATTTTTGCGTCAAGTTATGTTTAGCTAGTTTTCAAGATAAATGAAAAAAAAATTAAAATTCAAATGTAACAGAAACGTATTCCATATTTTCTTTCATATTCTAATGAGTTAATTTAGTTACATACTAATGTCTATATATAGCAATATACATATAAATTGCTAAAGCTTTTATCTACTTGACCTACATTTCAAACTAACTAAATAAAAAGAGAAAGAAGTGGCTGTGATACTTAAATGGTAGATTAATTTTGAAATAATTTCAATTAATTACTTGCTAATAATCATTAAACCACGGTTTGCTTATTGAGAATTTTTTTTTTGAAAAATTCAGTTCAAGATATCGTGTACTATTTATGAATCACACATTTTTTTCTTTTTGTATGTGCGTGTGCTAACATTTAAAATGCCATTTGAAATATAATACATAAATTGGAAAACTTCCGTAATTAAAGCAGATTTCATTATACGAAAGGATGTATTGGCTGAGTAATTATAATAATGAATAAAACAACCGATTATTGAATATTACCATAAAATCTCTTAAATTTTAAATATACGTTAAGTGCTACTCAATGCAGAAAGTACCAGGTAAAAATTGAAATACAGTCAGCTCTCGTTAATTCGAACTCGTCGGGACCACAAGAAATGCTCGAATTATCCGAAGTTCGAATTATAGAACATATGAAATAAAAACAATCTTAATATGGTACTATTACAAAGAAATTAATATTATAGTGTTTCTTTTCTTTTCTTTTTTTTTTCGTCTGTTATCATTAGAATATGAGTTAATATTAAATTAGAATGTATAAATATATAAACTAATTAAGAGATTAGAAACAAGCACAATGAAAGAAAAATTTAAAGCGTAACTGATGGACAAACGGGGCATTAGGAAAGTGAATATCAAATGCATGGGATTACATGTATACTCGTTCGGAACAATTATCACAAAAATCAAAGAAAGAAAGTTATTCAAATGATCTTAAATCCGTGAGAAAGAAAAGAAAAAGAAAAATCGGAATTCTCGTTAGTTCGAATTAAACGAAGTCAAGAGAAAATGAGTTCGAATTAAAGAAAATTTTTAACGTTATTTTGCCTTTGAAAATTTCTGGATTTCGAATTATCCGATTTCCCTATGCTACCTATGATGGGTAAGTAAAAAATCACAGAAAATTGTTTATAACGGAATTTTTGAAGAGAAAATTGAAAAAATTCTTATGCATTTCAAATGGTGTTATTAATTCTTTTATATTTAGAGACTTGAATTTGAGCCTTTTTAAGGCATCATTTGTATTGTTTGTTATTATTCTTTTCCAACAGATCATTTTTAATGAACTAAAAAATCTTTTATTATTTTTTATTTTACATCAAAGTATTTATATCTGTTTCTATTACTTTAAATCTTAAGGCTATTTCCTAGAAATCCGCACAAAATTTTCTTGTTTGGAAAGCTATGAAAAAAAGCGAGACAAAGAACAACTAGTGGGTAAGTGTGATCGCAGATCGCACAGAGGGTTTCGTTTAATATTATTTTCAAAACAACTTATCCTTTCATTAATAAATTCAAATTGTTAATTTAAATTTATTAAATTCTTACATAGTGATAACACTTAATGGTAGCATATATAAGTTTAATTTTAAAACAATTATAAAAGGAAAATATTTATTTCAAACAAATTAATTATGTTCAAATTAAATTATTAAAATAAATCCAAAATTAGAAAGTTTTTGAATACATGAAAAAAAAATAGCGTAAATATAATTAAAATTTTAAATTTCTGAAAATGAAAAAAAAAATGTTTAAACGAAATTTGAAATACTGGCGGATATTTAAAACACACGGCTATTAAATAACCGAAATCATACATTCTTTTCAATTAAAGGGGAAAGCGTTAAAAAGAAATGTTAATTATGCTTTTATATTCATTGTTCAAACTCTTTCAGTACCGTTGTTTCAAACTTGTTCGTGATCTAAATTACCTTCTACTTATAAAAAATGCAAGCTATTTCATACCAAATCAAACTGCGGTTTTTAGTTACAAGTTTCACCGAATTAAAGACGATTTTACCAAATTTTCAATAAATTAATTTTATTTTTCGTAAATTGTGATGGCATCGAAAAATATGGTATGTAATAAACAATTAATTCCGTCAACTATTCCGTATGTAATTTCAATTTACCAACTACATTCGGGCATTTGGTGCTGTTTGGATGTGGATGATGGTTGTTTTTACCAGTTTTCAGAAAGTCCCCAAATATAAGGTGATTCTTTTGGAAATTTCTTTAAAATATCTTTATCTTTTGTTTAAATAATAAAAAAAACTCCCCAGATTCGGGTTGAAATGAGATTGAAACTCTATCTTGATTGAAATTATTCTTGACTGAAAAATTATTTATTGTTATATTTGTTCTACCATCTTTAAAAATTTTTAACGTCTGTACTAAAACATGTGTTGTATTATTCACATTCATTTTTGGGTCAAGTTATGTTTAGCTAGCTTTCAAGATAAATGAAAAAAAAAGTAAAATTCAAATACAACAGAAACGTATTCCATATTTTCTTTCATAATGCTTTTATCTACTTGACCTACATTTCAAACGAACTAACTTAAAAGAGAAAGAAGTGGCTGTGATACTTAAATGATAGATTAATTTTGAAATAATTTCAATTAATTACTTGCTACTAATCATTAAACCACGGTTTGCTGGTTGAGAAATTTTTTTTTTTGAAAATTTCAGTTTTAGATATAAAATGTGTACTATTTATGAATCATACATTTTTTTTTCTTTTTGTATGTGCGTGTGCTAACATTTAAAATGCCATTTGAAATATAATATATAAATTGGAAAACTTCCGTAATTAAAGCAGATTTCATTATACGAAAGGATGTATTGGCTGAGTAATTATAATAATGAATAAAACAATCGATTATTGAATATTATCATAAAATCTCTTAACTTTTAAATATACGTTAAGTGCTACTCAATGCAGAAAGTACCCGGTAAAAATTGAAATACAGTCAGCTCTCGTTAATTCGAACTCGTCGGGACCACAAGAAATGCTCGAATTATCCGAAGTTTGAATTATAGAACGTATGAAATGAAAACAATCTTAATATGGTACTATTATAAAGAAATTAATATTATAGTGTTTCTTTTATTTTATTTCGTCTGTTATCATTAGAATATGAGTTAATATTAAATTAGAATGTATAAATATATAAAATAATTAAAAGATTAGAAACAAGCACAATGGAAGAAAAAATTAAAGCGTCACTGATGGACAAACGGGGCATTAAGAAAGCGGGTATCAAATGCATGGGATTATATGTATACTCGTTCGGAACAATTTTCACAAAAATCAAAGAAGGAAAGTTATTCAAATGATTAATATCCTTGAGAAAGAAAAGAAAAATGAAAAATCGGAATTCTTGTTAGTTCGAATTAAACGAAGTCAAGAGAAAATAAGTTCGAATTAATGAAAATTTTTAACGTTATTTTGCCCTTGAAAATTTCGGGACTTCATGTTTAGTTCGAATTAAGCGAGGATTCGAATTATCCGATTTCGAATTAACGAGAGTCGACTGTATTAATACTAATATTAAATATATAATTTTAATTAATTTTTAATAGTGAAACTACGCTGGAAAATCTTGAATATTTAATACGTGAATTATCGCATTGCTAACTAAGGGTGAACCAAGAGAGTGAAAAATGTCCAGGCCGGGGATCAAACCCGGACCCCCGGAATAGTGCTCCAAGCGCTGCACCCCTTAAGCCACGAGGACGATGTCCAGCTTAGCATTTCTCACATTATATCTTGGTAAGGCTGCAACTACAGCAGAAGATGGAATAGTCTTCATGAGCACACAAATCTGCAGTGTAACATGCGACACAAACAAATCCAACATCGGTGAATATATATGTAAGTTTAATTAATTTTTCAATGATATTTTTCACTCTTTTGGTTCTACGCTTGGTTAAACGTGATAATTCACGCATTAAGCATTCAAAATTTTCCAGCGTAGTTTCACTGTTAAAAATGTCATTGAAAAATTAGTTAAATTTACATACATAATCACCGATGCTGGATTTGTTTGTGTCACATGTTACGCCACAGATTTGTGTGCTCATGAAGACTATTCCATCTTCTGCTGCAGTTGCAGCCCTACCAAGATATAATGTGAGAAATGCTAAGCTGGGCATCGTCCTCTTGGCTTAAGTGGTGGAGCGCTTGGAGCGCTATTCTGGGGGTTCCGGGTTCAATCCCTGACCTGGACATTTTTCGCTCTCTTGGTTCCCCGCTTAGTTGGCAGTGTGATAATTCACGTATTTAAATGTTCCGTAATAATAATAAATGAACGAAAAACACAATTCCCGTTCGAAAAATCGCAGAATGAATGTTTTAAACGAAACTTCTTTGTTTATGATTTTCCGTATTATTGTTAAATTTTCTTAACGGACCATAACACATATATTTTTTTTTATACAAACGTTGAAAATATTAATTATGATCCCCAACTTTTTTTACATTTTCCAACATAGTTGAAAATATTTATGACTTCGTTTGAGTATCCGTGGTCTGTCCTTGATTTAACTATTTTAAGTCTTGATATACGTTATTGAAATTAACAATTGCATATTCTTATTGAAAATTAAGGCTGTTCTTAAATCAGAAAGGGCAACTTTATGACATAAGTTTCAATTTATTTGTGCTTCGAAATGCCTGAAACTGGCAGGTGTTATTGTTCAGGAACTATCTAATCGCACTCATTTTCTCATTTTCTTGCAAACACAATAGGTTTCCCAGAAAACAGTCTCAAAGTGGGCGTTTTGAACTGACTTTTCCGCGCAAGAGAAGAAAAACCAGTCAAACTGGGTTGGAAAAGACGTTGTTTGGTTAAAAAAAAAAAAAAAAAAAAAAAAAAAAAAAAAAAAAATTGTAAATGTGTCAAACGTTTTTCTCTAGATGGGCAGAGGCAGAGCAGTTGAGAACAGCCTTAAGTGTGTCTTATTTGTAATTAATTTATGAAGACGTTAAAAAACCTCCGTTCATGATGAGAAATGGGGAAAAATTGTTCATAATGTATTTTGATAATGTTACCAATGACTCATCCTGGATTACGTGTTGGAGGGGGTTAGAATATTTTAGAGGACTATATGTGTTCAAATATGGCCCCGCCAGCTGCCTAGCTCTGTCTTTTCTTCATTCGATTTGATGGGATGTGCCGGATCAGGTCCCGACTTACATTTTTTTCTGTTGTCTTGAGCCCAGTCATAACTAGCCAGAGAAACCAGAGGAAGTTCTGAAAAGTTTTGGTGGGGCTAAATCTGAATGTTTTTAACATGTTTTAACATGTTAAATAATGAAATACTAAAATATATTTTATTTTTTACGATTTTTTTTGGCGTGTTTCTGCATTTGTATTATTTTAAAGATTGTTTTCGATCAAACGATTAGAAGTTTTATAATTAAATTATCAAAATATTATGAAGGTTAAATAGAGCAAGAGGTTGCACGCAGTCTTAAATTTTAATTTTGTAAATTTTCTACTATTTCGAATTTCATAACAAAATTTATAAAAGAGAAAAAAAATAATTATAGTATTTCCTAATTAAAAAAAAAAATTAAATATCTAATCTAGTCTTGGAAGGACTTCAGTCCCTCGCCCCCCGCCCCCCTGTGGGTGCGCCAATGGATGTTACACTATTTAAAGCATATTGAAATTGATATAAATCACTTGAGTACTACAACATGAAAAATTATAGAATGCCGAGAATTTTCATTGATTTAAAGGGATATACAAAAGAGTTCATTGACAGTATTGTCGATATGAACGATAATTGCTTGAAGTACATTTTATGTTGTGTGCGTTTCCATTTATGTGTTTTGCCAAACATATTGAAACTGACATAAATCACTAGAGTACTACAACTTGCTTACTGTAGCATGTAGTATGCCCAGCATTTATCATACATTTACAGGGGCACACAAAAGAAATAGCTTACAGTATTGTTTATAAGCGATAATTACTAGAAGTTCGTTTTCAGTTGTCGTATGCGTTTTTAAATCTGATTTTTTGCATGTTACTTGATCTATATAAATTCCATAGCTCATATACAAGACTACACGGAAGAACTCGAGTTCTTTTACGTTTATTCCCGAAAATTGCTGAAAATGAATTTTGCATTGTGTTAAGCATGTGTTTCATAATTGTACTAAATTTAATAATATTATGTAGTATATATCCATATCCATAGGTCATATACATCTCTGCTCCGACGAATTTGGATAATTTTTCAGCTATCCTAAAACTGGATTTTTAAAATGTGTTATGCTTTTTTTCAAATTTTCCAACTTAAATATAATTTTTAAATATCATTATTCACCTTTCCAAACAGGTAAAGTTTCGTAACAACATTCTGTGTTGGAAAACGTTTTATGTCCTGACATATGATTTTTCTTCTTTTTTCCCGTTGATTTGAAGTTATACTGAATTCCTATGATCATCAAAATTAAAGGATAATAACTGAAATAAACCGCAATTGCTACTTAATGAAAATTTATTATTAGAAATTTGTACAAAAGCATTAGTTAACAAAAATTACAATGTTTGGCAATTGATTATTCTCAAAACATTGAAATTGAAGCCAAATTTATGTAAATTGGAAAATGATGAGAAAATTAAGTCACCTCTTGTGGAATATTTTTTTCTTTAATATACTGTATGGTAATCTCGGATAGATATGCATACCCCACTTCTTGATTTCATAGATTTTACCAAAATGTTAATCAAGTCTTATGGAATTGCACACCACTCTTCTAAAAGTAAACTTTTCGGCTCCTAGAGAGTCCGATGACGTATTTGCGCTCTTAGTGACATTCCATACTACATGCTCAATCCGTTCAAATCGCGCGAGTGAGATATTTAATCCATTCGACTAATATCTTCTGATTGCAAGCATTCTGACACCACATATTCTCGATGTGGTCGAGCAATGTCATCCATTTACAAAACTCTGGGCCAACAGCATCTCTAAACAGTCAAACTTAGAATTCCAATATTTCCTCCACATATCTTTGAGCAGTTACAGATCCTTTTGACACATATACAACTCGGTGCGGCAGCTTATCATGATTCTTTTCTTAACCATTACATCCCGATTGCCAAAACGAGATATTTCAATGATAAGTGAAGGCAAGTCGTAGATACCTTCCTCTCTCTAGATCAAAATATGTCTAGAATTAGTGTTCAAACTATATCTAAACTCGTCAGTAAACAATATCCGAGTTCAGTCTTATTGGCTCAATTGGACATGAAGATGGTATAAATTTAAACGGGCTCCTTAAGGCTGCGGGCAAACAGCACTACTTTCAGTTACACTAAAAGAGCAATAAATCTATCTTTGTTTCCAAACGGAACAAAGTTTGCTAGTTTTGGAATCTCTTTAAAGGATTTTTGGGGTAAGAATCGTATCGAATTGACAAAGGAAGGGAAAGTTTATCTCCCCCATCTTCAGTCGTTAAAGCTGTCAACTGATTTCGAGTTCGATTGCTCTCTTGAAGTTCAGATTCAGTGCACTGAAAAAGCAATTTTACATCAAAGCGCCGACACGGAAGATAAAATATAGCGAAGCCTGACCACAAGAAGTTAGTGCTATGTGCCCGGTCCTTAAGGAACTGGAGTGAATAGGGCACGAACTATTCGTTTCTCCCATACAATCCACGCTTCTTAATCCCTTGAGGGCCAGACAACAGTGTCTCTGCATTGTTGTACTCTCACCGGAATAACCGAAAAAAATTAATTTAAAATAAGGAAAGGCAATTTTTAAACATTTTCCTCCAAAGTTAAAAGCATAAAATTTCGTTTAAAGTTTGTGGCGAAAATGTTTAAATTAACTGGGATAAAATTTATCCTACCACCCCTCAAAGGGTTAAGGCCTTCGTGCAGCAGTAGAATGACTTGTAACGTAACAGCATGAAGGTCTAAAACCAAATCTCTAGTATTCGCTTCAGGGTTTCTTCGAGCAAACAATGACAGAAAAAAGCCTTCAGTTGCAGTTGTTGCTCTTGGTCATCCTTGAACAGATTGTATCAACGGATCCAGTGCTGACTCCAAGCTCTTGATACGGCACTTCGAGAAATATTCATATCTTGAGCTACCGTGAAACTCGTTTAAGATACGAATCAATGGACCGAGAGCATTTCGTATTTTAAGCGGGATCGTATCTTATCCGGATTTCATAAATTCTCGAATAATAAAGCATATAAAACAGTGCACATTGTTATTAACGTATTTTACCCATTTATAACTCTTATTTTACCTGTTTTTAACAATTCTTAGGTATTCTAGAAAATTTGAGTTTAAAATATTGAACTAAAGAATAATTTTATTTTTCTCCAAAATTTTATTAAATATCTGTTTATACAGTAAAAAAAAATTAAAATGCCTTTATGTAGTACTTTCTGCCAAATTAAAAAAAGAAGACAATAAAACGAAAATTTTGTTAATTTTTAGAAAACAGTAAGTAAAATACATTACATACTTAAAGAGGAAGAATAATAAGTTTTCATAATAATTTTTTTAAAGACAAGTTAAATGTATGCATGTACCATGTAAAAATAATTATTCGATACATTATAAAAATCGTGATGTAGTTTTAGTTTCTTGAGAAAAAGTCGTTTACCTTGGTTTGGTGCAACTCAAGGCGAGATTTTATTAGGAAGTTTTCTGCCTTGTTGATGTGGTAGAAAAAATCTTCAACGGAAGGCCCAGCATCCATCGAAGAGGCATACAGTCAAAGTAAGCTGAACGAGATCATTACAGATACAAATGATGATATGGTTGTACATCTGTTTCTTCATTTGTATCGTCATCTACTTCTTCTGATGACCTAGGTTCATCGGAACTTTTGGCGTCTGCGATTATATCCGCGATAGAACGAACTTCACTTGTCACAACTTGATCGTTAGTTTTGACAAATTAGTCCCAATCTTTGCATTCTTCTTCATTCTGCTCTTATTCTATGATATTAACAGTTTGTAAAGTGTCGCGAAAAAGCAAGTGACAAAAAGAAATTCACAAAAAAGGCACTCCTGAGGGCGATTTATAGTAATAAAAATAATATAATAATAAAAAGCAGCTAGATAAACGGTTCAAAAAGTAAAAAGCATAAAAGTATAGACTGGTTTCTTTAACAACTTTCTCATCCAATCAGGAGAGAGATCAACCAATAAAATTTCGAATCCTTACACTGCTCTGTAAGGAGGAGTGTGATGGTAAAAAAAAAAATAAAAGCGGTAGTTGTTTTTACATTTTGTTGAAAAAGAGAGAGCCAGTCAGAATTCAGCGTACAAAAGCAGTGGAAAAAATACATTTTAATGAGGAAAAAGGTAAAAAAATGGCATCTTTTGAAAAATAAATATGATTTTACATAGTCTGTCTTAATGACACGTGATAAACGGATTACATGAGCACAATTCCGTATATTAAGCGGGTTTTTTAACATCAAGGGACCAAATTTCTTCGTATATTAAGCGGGATCGTATCTTATGCGTACGTATATTAAGCGGGTAATTTTACACAGGTTTAATAGGCAATTTTCGAGGGACCGAAGATAATTCGTATATTAAACGGGATCGTATTTTAAGCGGGCGTATCTTAAACGAGTTTCATTGTACTTTCATTTATTCTTGGCCTCCCTAGATTCTACCAATAATTCGCCACTTTTGACCTTCACTTAAATGATGCCTTTAAGCCTTAACTGATGAGTATTGATCACTCTCAGAAACCACATTCGCTTTAAATAACACTACAGACCGGGTGGCAGTCAGTTCGTCGACAATCACTTCGTCGACATATCATTTCGTCGACACCACTTCGTCGACATATCATTTCGTCGACAGGTACACTTAGTCGACATATCATTTCGTCGACAGGTACACTTCGTCGATATATCATTTCGTCGACATGTACACTTCGTCGACATATATTTCTGATGTGTATTGCACATAAATATTAATGTATTAAACACTAGATGGCGCTGGTTTAGGCATTTCAGTAATGAATAACCTACAAAAATAGTTAATTGTTAATATTATTTTATTTAGAATCAACACTTATTAATTAAAGCATCTAATGAAACAAAATAGATGGTTAAAAAAATTAAGCAATTGATATTTCAATAACGAATGAAATATTTATAAAATTAATTAATTATTCAAGCTAATACTTAATTGCTGTACCATAGGATTAATATTTTAATTATTTTAGATTGATTATTTAAAACGGGCGATTATTTTAGATGGACGATTTTTATGCGTTTACGAATAAGAATGAAATGATGAATGTGTTGATAAATATCCAATTTGAATTTGAGAACAGCCTCTACATACTTGGATAAAAAAGTAAAAGTTCCTTTAACCTTTGAGGAGCAAATCACTTCTATTAATTAAATGCTGAAATTATCGAATGATACCAGAACTTAAAAGCAAATTTATTTCAAAACAGACAAATGCTTATCTTCGCGTACTTGATGAAAGAAAATTTTCATTTCAAAATTCTGGTGTCAATGTGACATTTTTCAATTAAAATTAAGTGGTATATATTTTATACCACTGCCCTTCAAGGGGTTAAATATTAAAATTTAATGTAGTATTTTTAATGAAGATATTTGTAAATCTTTTCTCAGGATACAAAGTTTATAAAACAGTAATTAAAATAAATTATCGTTTCCTATTTGAATTAATTATCAAATATTTTTTATTTTTGAGAATATCTCATACATTCTTTATATAAATACATTTAAATTATGAATGGTTCTGTTATTGATGAAAATTATTTTAAATTATTTTTTTTTTCAAACCAAATTTTTAATGTGTTTTAATTAATATTTTTTTTCCGCAATGTAATTTATGTTTTTTTTTTTTTTTTTTTTTTTTTTTTTTTTGGGGGGGGGGGGAGATAATGCATTTTTAAAACAAAAATTTGATGGAGTACTTGCTCATATACCTCCTCTTGGTGTACCCTGGAAACATTTTTTTTTGGTCTAAGGTATGGGCGACGTTAATATTTTTGTTTTATAATAATTTACACAAAATCCATGTGTTCACAAATAAAGTTATCAACGAAAGGTAAATCACATACAATGTGTAGACGAAATGCTATGTCGACGAAGTGTACCTGTCGACGAAATTAAATGTCGACTAAGTGTACCTGTCGGCGAAATGTTATGTCGACGAAGTGTACCTGTCGACGAAATGTTATGTCGACTAAGTGTACCTGTCGACGAAGTGGTGTCGACGAAATGATATGTCGACGAAGTGTACCACTCCCCTACAGACCAGAATTTCAACATGCGTCTATTGCGCATCACATTGTCAACCACAGAATTTTCATGTTTACAAAGCTAACATATGATCGGGAGTGCAATTTTTCGTTCAATTTTATTTAATTACCATAAATAATTAAAGCATTTAGTACTGGTTGCAACAGTAACTTAATGAGCATATTTTTTTTCACATTATTCTTCAAATTTTGATGACCAGTGTACACTAAATGCAGATTTCAATTGCTCTTTTTTGAAAAAACTATTCTGTAATGATCCACTCATTTTATTTTTATTCTAAAAATCTCATCGTATGGTAAAATTAAATAAATAAAAAGGAAAAGAAACGTGAAGAAAGTAAAATACATAAATGGCCTAAATAAGTTATTTTAATATAATCTCGACATAAGTATGTGCATTTTGAAGCTGTAAGTAGAAATTCTACAAGCTCATTCAAACGTGAACCACCGATGTAGTAAAGGGTATACGGAAGTATACGCCGTAGATATTTTTAAAGCTCCATATACCCTCTGTTTCTTTAATAAAGCAAGAGCGCACACTTTAATTATGACGTTTCATGACTTTGGCATGTATCTTCTTGTTCTTTTAACATAAACAAATAACCTCGGTAAAAAAAATAGTAGCAACTGCTACAATACTGGCGTGAACATGTGAAAAATTATATTATCTTTGAATATTCCTAACACGTTATGATTTAAATAAATTCGCATAACTTCCGATGAAGATGTTTCATCGTCTATATTCGCCCTTGAAAATTAAGAGTTTAAAAGAATGAGATTCATTCACAATTTTTGTATTTATTATAATAATCACTGCAAATAACATTCCACGAATACTCAATCTTTGCGTTGCAGGAGGTATATTGCTTAAAAGCCGGTTTCCTTAAATCGAAATTAATTACTTTTGTATTCATGTTTGACTGCTTGGAAACTAAAATTTTTTTAAAGGATCAAACAATTCTTACTCAAAGAAAATGCCAAACAAATCAATACTTTTGTATATTTCAAGCAAATATAAAATAAAGCATCGTCAGTTAAATAAATATTAAAAAATAAATTTTAAAGTGGTATGGAATATGTTATTGGAAGAAGGATACACAAACATAAAGTAAGTTAAATAAAGTAAAACAAATATTATCTAGGGGGGGGGGACAAAAACAAAACGTAAGTTCGCTAGATCATGCATTTAAAAATCATGCTTAGAAAATATCTTAATATATATTAGCAAAAATAAAATGGATGTTCATCTAAGATTACACCAGAACCGAAGAAAATGTTTAAATAAATTAATTTAACCGAAATTTTATTTGCAAAGAAGAAAAAAAAACTGAGATTCGTTAATTAATAGAAAAATATTTTTGTTTTCGTTTCAGCAAAACAAATTAACGGAATATAAATGCTATTAAATTTGGCTGTTTTTCTTTATAGATAAATAAGAAGAAAGTACTAAACATATTTATCATTGAAGCTCAAGATTAGAGAGATATATTTGGTTGAAATTGATTAAAGGAAAAAATTTTTACCTGATGATTAATATTAGTTTTATTTTCTGTTTGTCATTTAAATAAATTGCAAATCATATAAAGACTGGTTTTATATTTAGAAACAAAACTATATAATCTAGGAAAAAAACGGAGACTTTTATATGTGTATATATTTTATATACGGTATATCGGGAAATGTTGCTCAAATTTTAAAAGGGGCAACACACTTTTTTTTGTATATGAATACACTATTAGAAATCTTGTGTTGAATAAATTATACATAAAAGTATAGGAATCTTCTATAGGAATAAATTATAAGTTTTAAAGACAAGCTTTTGTTATATTAACTAAAAAAAGAAGATTATTCCTATTACATTGTAAAAAAAAAAAAAAAAAAAAAAAAAAAACTATAAAATTACTTAAAATTTTTTTGGAAACTGAGATATCTAAAACATATAATGAAAAGGCAATAACAAACATTCACGTAACTTATAATACAAATTTGCAGTGTTAATCAAAATACCTGTAAGGATACTAAGAATTTTTTAGGAAACTGAGATGCCTAGAGTTTTTTATGTAACTTCAACCCGGATTACAGATAAAATTTTCTTAAGATTTCTGTAATTTTAGTAGATTCTTTTGCAAAGCTACAGCTTCCAAAAACTAGTATTGAAGATTTACAACTTCTTTTATACACTGTACAGATAAAATTTTAGTAAGCATGTAGGTTTCTAAAACTTTACACTAAAAAAAAAAAAAAAAAAAAAAAAAAAAAAAAAAAAAAAAAAAAACGGACGACGAAGGTTGTACTTACAATCGGTACGCCAATACAATTCATTGTTTTTTAATGGCAAAACTTTCGTATATTGTAGAAAATTTTTCGAAAAAACGGAAAAGTTTATGGAATTTACGGAAACTTTTCCGTTAAAAAATAGTGATTAGAAAACAGTCCCGTTTGCTAGTACAATCTCCGTAAAATCGTCCGTTTTTTTACAGTGCACATCTGTAAAATTACATCTTTTTTTTTTTACAATGTAGTTTTATTTTCTGTATGTTATTTAAACAGATTGCAAATTATATAAAGACTGTTTTTCCATTTACAAACTAAAGTAGGTACTCTAAGAAAGTCAACGAAAACTTTAACATGTGTACATATATATTATAGTACAATACTTCGAAAAATATAGGTTGTTTTAAAAAAATGCTATTTTCAATTTTATTTACTTATTTATTTTGTATAGGAATAAATTACAAGTAAAAACATGCTAATCTTGTAATTATACGAAAAAAAAAAGAATATTTTATAGGAATAAATTATAAGTTTTAAAAACAAGCTTTTACTATATGCATTGAAAAGAGAAGAAGATTACTGTTAATTTTATTTTCTGTAAGTCATTTATATAAACTACAAGTTATAAAAAGGTTTGTTTTCCATTTACAAACTAAGTAATCTGTGAAAGCCAATGGAAACTTTTGTGTGTATATATATTTTATATATGGTATTTCGAAACATATATGGGTCAAATTTTGAAAAGAGCAGCATTTTTTTACTTATTTTTTATTTATCTATTTATTATTATTATATTTAATAGAAATACATTATTAGAAATCATGTATAGGAAGAAATTATACGTAAAAATACAGGAATCTTGTATCGAGTAAATTATAAGTTTTAAAGACAAGCTTTTATTATGATGTATTAAAAAGGGAAGGAAATATTAAAAGGCAATCGATTCAAATAAATACTTAAAAAAATTAAATTACAAGTGACCCCCCCCTTTTTTTTATAAAATTGTTAAAAAGTTAAATGGATATGCAGTCTTAAATCAAGCTTCCTGGCAAAAAATAATAATAAAAAAAAAATCGACAAGCTTCCTCTTGATGACGCCATTTGACATTCCTATTCTTTTTCATATGTGTATGAATATATAATCACGGTGTAAATTATATGTGAAGTATACTTGAAATGAAGCTTGTGTTTACTAATTAAAAAAAAGAGAAATAATGACGTCCACTTGTTTTATTCGTAAGATTTTCTTTTGCTCCCCCCCCCCCCCCACTCCTCCTCCATTCGGGGAAAGTGCAACAAGATTTTATTATTATTGAATGCATTGTGTAATAAAAAGCTATTATAAAATACTTTTAAACAGTAACTATTTCTTTTCAGTGTTATTTGTTATAAAGTGAGATTTTATTGATTTCTCTTCATTTGAATAAAGTATGCGAGAAAATAAATGTAACTAGTTTTACAAATATCATTCTCAAAACAAAAGAAATATATTCTAAAAAATATATATATACTTTTACACTTTGATAACAATATCACATTACCAGAAGGGGAAGGGAGAGGTCGAAGGATGATAACATGTGGCATCGGAAGGGGGGGGGGGGCGAGGGAGTCCATAATTACTTAAACAAACTAATAACACCATATTATTAACCATAATTACATTAACAAAAAGTTGTTAATGTTATATATGTACAGGCCCTCATTAAAAAAAATCTAATTAAAAGTAAAAGCTCTTAAACAAATTAATACTTTTGCAAACTTAAATAAAAAAAAATAAAATTAATCGTCGTAGCTTAAATAAATAGCAAAAGATGCTTTTTATAAATGATGCCTAGCATTTTATTCGAAGAAAGAATAAATAAATAGATAAAATAAATATTTGAAAAAAAAAAATAATTTCATGTGATCAAGTATTTAAAAATCATTCTTGGGAATTATTTGAATATACACTAAGCAAATACAAAACGTATATTTGTTTAATATTATCTCCGAAAGTAAAAAATAATGTTTAAACAACCTAATTTAATATCGATCGTTATTTTGCACAGAAAACGAAAATTGAGACACGTTAATTAATATGATTCCATATTTATTTATGTTCGAGAAAAATTATAGGTGCTATTTAATGCAGTCGATTTTTTTCCTTTT
Source organism: Maratus speculifer (assembly GCA_964019185.1). Lineage (NCBI taxonomy): Eukaryota > Metazoa > Arthropoda > Arachnida > Araneae > Salticidae > Maratus > Maratus speculifer. The sequence goes on from CAXHSM010000659.1 coordinate 1,116,061, forward strand.
AGTAAAGGAGAATAATTTACAAGACATATTTTGAGGCATTGAATGCTTAGTTTATGGGCACATTTGGATTAGAGAGTATTTTTAAGGAAAGCCTTTTGCATGATAATTAGTAATTCATATGTTTTTTACTTTCTTCTATCTTTATAAGAAGAAAGTATATGATTCATGTAAATTTTCGAATTCCAGTTTTCGACAGAATTACACGTTTTAGGTATCAGAGAACTCCCAAAACATGTTTTTACAAAATGTCTGTCTGTGAGTCTCTGTCACTGTGTATGTGACAAAAATTTCGTGAGTGCTCTACCTCAAGAACTCATCCACGGAAATTCACAAAGCTTTAGATACAGTTGAACCTTGATATAAGCTGGAGATAATTAGTTTCTAGTGCATATCGCCCAACAAATAAGGCTGCAATGCTGCCTTTTCATGATTTCAGCAATAGCTATATCTCACGAACTAATGAACGGATTTTCATAAAATTTCAGATTCCGTTAGTCCTTGATATAATGTGGTGCTTGTTATCTTTTGGTTTAATTTTCCCAACAGATGACGCTGCTATGTGGCGTTATTCATGATTATCGCAAGAGCTCTATCTCAGGATCTAATGCACGAATTTTCTTTCAAACTTCAAATTCAGTTAGTCCCTGATAAAAATTAGTGTTCTTTAATTTTTGAAGTAAATCGCTGAACAAGTGGCACTTCTAGTCAGATTTATTTACAATTTCTGCAATGATTCCACCTCAAAAACTAATGCACGTATTTTCATCAAACTTCAGATTCAATTAGAACTTGACATAAGTTGGTGCTTATTAAATTTTGGTGTAAATCACCTTACCGGTGAATCTCCCCTACTTCATTTTTCTGGAATTATTAACATGCAAGGGATAGAAGAATGTTTTGGGATTGCCACATCTGACTAATTTTATTGCTGTAGTTAAGAAATTGCAAGTTATACAAAAATCATATTTTAATCCGCAGAATAAGTAAACTTGGAAAATCTTCACACGTCTGTAAACAAGTCTGTAACTCTACAGATGCAAAGTAATAGAAATATGTATGCTTACTAAATTTTTATCTGTGAAAAAATAAAATAAAGTAAAATAAATGTAAAGCTACAAAACATTTTTTTGTAAAGCTACAGAAAATATATACACTTCTTTTTGTTTCATTAGAAAGATTAAATATAATTACTGTGGCTTTTAAAAATCAGTCTAAATGATAAAAAAAAAATATTTTAAAAAATTGTCAGTAAATTATTCTTGTAATAAACTAAAGTTAAATAAATAGCAATAATTGTTAAAGCTAATTAATTAAGTAATAAATAATTATTAATTATAATTATTATTAATTAAATATAATGCTAATTATTAAGCAAAAAGTACTTCCTTAGAGTCTATTCCTGTCAAAATTTCTCCTAAAGTTAACTTATAATAAAAAATGTGTTTCTTATTTTCTTTTTAATTTAACGTGGGTAGTCAAAGTGATTTTAATATTTCACCAATAAAAATAAATTCTTATTAATTAGCGAATTTCAAAAAATAAAATTCGTATTTTTCTCGCGAAATAAAATAAAATAAAAACAGGCAAAATTAGGTTGTTTAAATGTACTTTTTTCCGTATCGGTTATTTTTAAAGAAGCAAACATGCGTTGCTAAATGAGAACAAAAATATTTTCTGAGCATAGTTTTAAAATGTAATTTTTTCTTTTTCAGGACTAGATTAAACATATTTAATTAGGCTTTTGAAAATTAGTTAAAGTGACAAAAAACTTAATTTAAAAAAATTTACTAAATTATTAGTGAAATAAATTAAAGTTGAATGAATACCAAAAGTTACATTCAAAAGCCATTCTTGGAAAATATTTTAGTCAACATTTAGCAAATGCATGTTTACTTATTTAAAATTAAACCGAAACGGAATAAAGTATATTTAAAGAACCTAATTTTTTTTATAATTTTTTTTTTAAATAAAAAAGCCAGTTTTTTCTTTTTCTTTCTTTTTCTGTCTTTTCTTTTTTATTTTGGTAGAAAAAAATAGAGATTCGTTAATTAAAAAGATTTAATTTTTACTTTGCTTCTACTAACATAAATTGATGAAAGATAAAATACATTTTAATTTGACTTTTTTTCGGTCATGTTGCGTAAAAAGAAAATACGAAACATGTTTTTCATTGTAAGTTACATTTAGGGGAAATTTTGGCTGGAGCATATTCCAAGAAAGAACACTTTAATTATTAATTAGCAATTTGTGTCATTTCTTCGTGTCTATCACATCGTTTAAAAAAACTGTAAACTATACAAAGTTTTTGTTATTCATAAACTATGTAAATTAAAAAAGCAATAACACCAAAAATCTTCATCGTGAGTATTCTAAAAGTATGAAGCTCAGTGCATTAATTTTTTGAAATATGACTATTGCGAAAATCGAGAAAAATGCAATAAAAAAAGTGTCACTTGTTAGGCGATCTCTATCAAAATATAAACAACAATACTATTTATCAAGCTATACCTGAATCTGAGCTTTGATGAAAAAATTCAGTTAGTTCTTGATTTAGTTCGTGAGTTAGAGTTATTGCAGGAATAGGGAAAATTCAGCATAGTAGCGCCATAGGTTGGGCGTTTAACGCCTACACATAAACAGAGCTAGTTCATATTACAGATTTACTGAATCTGAAGTTTGATGAAAATCCGTGAATTAATTTTTGAGATTGAGCTGTTGCGTAAATCGTAAAAAAGCAGTACAACAGCGCCACCTATCAAGCGATTTACACCAAACATTAATCAGCATCAATCTATATCAAGGACTACCCGAATATAAAATTTATTAAATTCTGTGCATTAGTTCTTGAGATAGAGCTATTGTGAAAATTGTGAAAAATGCAGCATAGCAGCGTCGCCTGTTAAAAAATTTACAATCACAAACGAGAGAGAGAGAGAGAAAAAATGGGATGATTGGCCCGATATGACGAATTTAAAAATATCAAACTAAGCCGATAAAATATGAAAATTTTTCACTGGAGAAATTGGGGCAAGAATAAGTATAAATGCGCTTTACGAACGAATGTTACTTTGAGACAACATTAATAGAGAAAGATAAAATTCCCAGCAAAAAGATCGTCATCGGACAGACGCATCGTGTCTGTGCATGAGTTTAACTTTTCAGAAGATTCGAGACAGACCTGGACCAGGCTTACATTTTACTCTACATACTTGGCTGGGTTGAAGCTGGACCTAATCTTCCCCAGGACGTGTGGGACAGAAAAATTATTTTGTAGAAAATAATAATAGAGATAAATAAAATTCGATCAATGTAATCTTAGGTTATGGACTTTAATAAATTATAGATTAATATTTCCAAAAATCTACCCTTTTTATAATATAGGTTCAAATTTATGATGATTTAACAATATTTTTGATTTTATTCTAAATTACTTTTACCCTCCTTAATAAATCTTTATTTGAATGTCTGTAAGAGTCAAAGAAATTATTAATATTGCTATTCTGCAACTTGCGAACATACACTGTCAAACAAATCGGTAACTGGTAATCAAAAGTTACCGATTTCTGTTATGTTTACTAAAATTTTATTTGTACAGTGTACAAAAAAAGAAAAAAAATAGAAAAAAAAGAAAAAGAAATGTCAAGCAACAAAACTTGTAAGCAAAGCTACAGAAATCTGTAACTTTATAAATGAATCTACTAAAATTATGTAAATCTTACTAAAATTTTGCCTGTAACTCTAAATGCCGTTACTTAAAAGGCTCTAGGAATCCGATTTTCCTGAAAAATTCTTAGTAATCTTAAAACTATTTTGATTCACAGAGCAAATCTGTATCTGTTACATGAATATTTGTTGTTACCGTTACATAAAAGATTCTTGAAATATAACATTCTTAGAAAAATTTTAGTAACATTCCAAATTTTTTTAGCGTATATAATAGACAATCTAAAATTTACCAAGCATATAGTAATCTAAAATAAAGGAAAAAAATTTAATTTTACATAAATATGGAAGCAATATTTAAAAAAATAATCTTAATTATACATTTAGAATAATAATTATTATAATAATTTTTTGTAGAAATTAAGTCAGACGAGGCGAAGACATCTTCTGTTCAATTGAGTCTGCACTGTATAATAGAAGAGAAGGTGTAAAGTTACTAAAATTTTTCTAGAAAACAGGAATTACTATAACTTTTTATGTAACGGCAACAACAAAATTTCATTTTACAGGCACATGTTTGCACTGCAAATTGAAAAATCTGTAAGAATTTTTTAGGAAACTAGGATGCCTAGAACTTTTTTTGTATTCAATCCGTGTTAGAGGTTGGAGATAAAATTTTATGTAGATCGCTGTAATTTTAGTGAATTATTTTGTAAAGCTACAGATTTATGTAGCCTTACAGAAATATGTTTTGTAGATTCACATCTTTTTTTGTACACTGTACAGATAAAATTTTTGCAAATATCCGATATAATTATTTAGTTTGTATAATTATTCTGTCATTTTACATCTGTAAAATGACAGATTTTTTTTTTTCAGTGTAAAAATTTTGGCCCGTGCAAACCTCTAATGCAAATAGGTCCCCAGAAAATACGTATGACAATTTACTTTTTTTTTTCAAAGATCACAAACTCTATTTTGCCAAGGCTCCTATAAGTAAGTGCTAAAAATAATTTGAAAATAACATTATTGAAAATGACTTACTTAAAATTCAGAAGAATGCAGCAATTAATATCTTTTACGAATACATCCGTATTATATATAAATGGATACTTTTCGTTTAGCCAGACAACAGTGTTATATATTATATAGATGTATATACAGGGTGAGTCATAAATATCGAAACAATAGGCTATCTCCTTAAATATTGCTCATAGACCCATTCTTCCAATTGCAAAAAATCATAAAAAAGGGTGAATTTTTTTATAAGATAAGTTGTAACTCCTTCGGGGGTCTTTTTGAAAAATTACGAAAATTAACTTTTTATACGGCCCCCGTAGGATAAAAATTCCAATTAGGAAAACTTTCCTTATCCAGCCCTGAACAAGACACAAAATGTTGCATCTTCATATCTTCAAAGTTCGCAGAGTTATAGCCGTTTGAATTATTCATCAGGTTTTAAGGGATTAGACACAAATTGAAATGCGCTCAATTCAAAAGATAATGTTACTTTAACAGTTCTAGAAAACGTGTAAAAAATCTATCTTTTGAGTTAGAATTTTGATTTTTTTCATTTTTTTGTGATGGTTAGCCAAATAATTTGCTAAGAAAATCCCATCCTAAAATTTATCCTAAAATTTATAAAAATTTCATATGGTTAGTACTGGTTTAAATGAGATAATTAAAAATCGTTACAACTCGAAACATTATTTATCGGATTTCAGTTTCTTTCCATTTAATTAAAGATGAAAATCTGATTTTAGTTTTGTTTCAGGATTTTTGTTTTTCAATATTAATTTTTAAACTATTAAAAATATTTATTGAAAAAAATAATATAACTTTAAAAAAATCATATTTTCAAAAGTAAATATTTTTCAATTTTGCTCGAAACAAAACTAATGTAAAATAATTAAAAATGACATGTTTCAAATTTGTACTTTTTTCTTTAACAATTCTTAACTTTTAATAATTCAAAGACAAGAAATAGTCGGAAAAAAATTCATTATGCAGAAAAATGAAAGGTACTGTTTTACGGCCTATCAGTTACTTAAAACTCAGTTACTCAGTAATTCAGTTACTTTTCTAAGTTGTAGATTAAGTCTTTTTTAGAAATTTACCTCTCAAAACTTCAAGCATTTTATCGTACTGGAGAGGCTGTAAAAAAATCTGCATTCTGGGCCCAGGCCGTGTCAGGACCGAGATGTTACTTTTTTCTGAACACTCGTCTATCCGGGCCTAATGTATTTTCATATCGGAGGAGACTGATGTCTTCTTCCTAGCTCTACGCTGGACGAAATTTTCAATCCCGGTCTCGAATAATCCGTATTAAAATCACCGTCTCTGACTGACCCAATACGTGCCTGAAATAAATAAAATTTGGGTCAATCAAAATTTTTACAAAAACCACATAGATTTTAAAATCACTTTTCTTTTACACCCCTCCCCCCCCAAAAAAAAACTTTTTATTTATTTATTTATTTTATTTTTATTTTTTTTAAGAACAATATATTCAAATGCTAATAATACCTACATACAATAATACCTGAGAAAAAAAATAAATTCCATTTAACCCTCTTTGGAAGGGCATTTGTCTATAACGTATTTTTTCTTTCCTATGGGATTCCGTCTTAAAAGGTTTTATTGTATAACATTTTTCAAAATCTCCAACGCACGAGATATGGATTAGCGATATTACATATAAACAGAAATTCATTGATAAAATAAATATATCACAATTTTTGGCGCTTCTTTAATAATAAAAAGTATAAATATAAAAAACGATAAACTATAATAAGTATTTTTGGTCAGAACTCCATACGAAAGCATTTTTAACCACACCGAAGTAAAAAACTACGTAGAAATTCACGGCTGAGCTGGGCAATGATTAAAACTTTTTTCTAGGCCGGTCTGGGTTATGATTTTAACATTTTTCCATCCCGGGCAAAACTTTTTTCCCTATGGGTCGGTTTGGGACAGGACCTAGATATTAGATGCAGATCTTCAGTGCTGACGATCAACATAATTTGAAAACAAGTTTTGATTTAAATCAATACGCTGCTTTATTATGTCCAAATAAGAGACACTGTCTTAAATCGATAATTAAAAACGGATAATTTGTAGACGATCCCTCAATTGCTTTGAAAATCAGTGAAAAAACTCTTCTTTTACAAGCATGGTAAAGTGGTGTAAGTCACGAATTTCGGAGAATTTTGGATTTTAATATCTCTGTCACGTTTTTAGATAAGGAGAGGAATTTTTTTTTTTTTTTTTTTTTTTTTTTTTTGTTTGTTTGTTCAATTTAGGAATGGATAAGGAATAATTTCCTAATTGGGGATTTTGCTCAACGGGGCCGTATAAATATTTAATTTTCGTATTTTTTCAAAAATACCCCCCCCTCCCCATGGAGTTGCAACTTATCTCATAAGAAATTTCACATTTTTTTTATGAATTTTTGCAATTGGAAGTATGGGTCTAGAGGCAATATTTAAGGAGATAGCCTATTTTTCGATATTTATGACTCACCCTGTATACTTATGTATACATGAATATATATGTAACTATATATATATATATATATATATATATATATATATATATATATTATGCATCCCAGATGAGTAGTTTAATAAAAAAGCCTTCTACTGTCTATTTATCCATTTCACAGTTTTGGTAATATGCCTTCTATATCAATTAAAACTTCAAATGATTTTAATAGGATGATTGTAAAAATACTGATTTCATCGGCTTATTGTTATGGTAATATCTGAGTTACTTTGGTTATATTTATAAAAGTATTTATATATATATGTATATATATACATCAGTGGCACCCGGTTAACCGAAAAGTACTCATAAGTGGAACGAGACAAGCAGACAAGCAATAGATGATAATTCGACAATTTTGTCATATAATATTAGTTTAGTTGGAAGAGAGCTACTTTTATTTTTCAATCCATCTGGTTGAAATATTTCAGAAATCGACATTAAATAAATAATTTTAAATAATATCGACATTAAATAAATAATTTATTAAATAATTTCTATGAAAATCCAAGTATGTACAGTGATCTAATACAAAATTATGATGATAAAAAATGCCACAAATATACGTTTTTACTCATGTGCGGGAAAGTTATGTACTCGATCATATTATAAAAATAAAGAGAAAAAGAAAAAGTAAAGAAGAAGAAAGTATGCATATGTTTCTCTTATTGAACATTTGACTTTATTTCGTTCAGTCTTTAAACATATTTTATTAACTATGTTATAAAGGCCAAATGTATCTGTGCATAACGTATACATCATTTTGCGAATGGCAACACTTTCCCTTATAATTTCGATTCTGAAATTTTCGTTACTGAAAATTTTACACTTCTGTGCATCCCACATTTTAAAATTTTACACCATCGTATAGAGAAAAAAATTTACTTTTAAATGCAATTTGTTTGAAAGCTGTATCTAAATTTATTTTTGAGATATTATTTTTTTTTACGGTTTTCAGTACCAATTTTGTAATTGTGGCAACATAATCATTCCATTTTATCTTAAAATTGATAAAAAAAGAAAAAGAAAGAAAGAAATTAAAATGAAAGAAATCAACATTTTTCTATACAATTTCGGTTTTGCAATTTTCACTACTGCAAATTTTACAGTTCTAAACATCGCACATTTTAAATTTTTACACCGTGGTATAGAGAAAAATAAATGTATTTTTAAATGGAATTTGTTTTAAAGCTGTATCTTAATTAAATTTTGTGACATTAATTTTTTTTTTAATTTTTAGTACCAATTTTGTAATTGTGGCAACAAAAACACTCCATTTTCTCTTAAAATTGAAACAAAAAATTAAATAAATAAAAAATGCACTTACCATTTTTAAAATGTCGTCTGTTATAAAATCCGGTGAATTTTGGTTTGATTTTGTTTAATAATTTGGATAATTGAGTTTTATAGTATTTTGTTAAATTTAGCTTAGAATAATTTTTGTTTGAGAGTTAGACTGACCGATATAAAACGTATTTTTTACTGTAACTAACTTTAGAAATTTATTATTAATCAGTGAAACAGTTCTTTCTTAAAGACTTTCTTTCGTCGAATTTCGACGGGTTCCACATTGTTTAATTTAAAATCTGGGTAAGATATCTTTGCACTTATGTTTCTCTATTTAGAAACACAGACACACACTCATCTAGATGATTGTTAACCTTTAATATTATTTATACTTTTAGTTTTTTTTTTTTTTTTTTTCAAAATTAAATTAATATCTGAAAACATCATGTATGCAAAAAATTAAAGAAAGAAAAAAAATTAATCTTGCTTGCCTTAAATAATTTAATGCAGTTTAAAAAAGATTTTGCTTTAATAAATTTCTACTTAAAAAAAAAAAACTTTAATAAAAGAACGCTTTTCTTTGCAGGTATTTTTACTTAATTAAAATTTTATTAATATTTAAGGACCATAAAAAATAACTCAAACAATCTCTATTCAACGCAAGAACAGTTTTATTGATTTATTTTTATTTTATCTTAAATTAAGGCATATATTACGAAAAAAACCCAATTGATGACTTTTTATAATAAAATCTTATTCATTTGTGCTACATTGTTTTTTCTTTTTCTTTTTTTCCCCTAAAATTATTTCCAATGCGTACATTATCAATATTAAAATAAATAAATAAATCAATACTTATTCCAGTCTTATACAAGTACCATTATGCAGTTCATATGCACAGGACGAGCATTATTTACTCATTTTTAAATTTAAAATGAATTCTTAGTAAAGAATTCAGTTCATTATACAACTTGAAATATTACCGCATTAATGCATTATTTAAAAGAAAATTTGAATTGGTTTGTTATTTTCCGAAAAAAAAGTAAGAAAGTGCCGATTGTAATCATGATAAAGTGTATGGGAATGTGGAACTAAATAAGAGTTTTATAAGACCCCCCCCCCCCCCCCCCCAAAAAAAAAAAATGAAAGCATGGAGGATTGGGAGCAGGAAAATATAGTAGTAAACTTATAAGTCGAGGGCTAAAATAGGGTTTTTATGGGCTTTCCACGAAGTTATGACTTGTCAGAGCGATTTCATTGCAATATGCGAATTGAGATTTAACTAATCCTAGATTTTCATCCGTGAACTCGATGAGGTGATTATCTGTGCTGCCGCCTCCTGGTCTGTATGAAATTACTTTTATTTTTATTGATGATAATTGTCAACCTTTGACGATATTTAAAATATTTTGTTGCTTTTTAATTTAAAATTAATTAAATAATGCGAAAACAAATTTATATGGAAAATGTAATTCATAAAAAAAAAAAAAAAAAAAAAAAAATCCGAAATTTTTTTAAAGTTCTACTGAATCGAAAATCTTTAATCGCTACTTATTTTTTTTACTTTAATTCATTGCAAGGAAAAGCGAAAAAATAATAGTAATAATAACTTGCTTTTATAAATTTTTATCTGCAGGATATTTCAAAAATTAATGCTTTTCTTTAAAGCTACTTTCAGTTAATTAAAATTTTATAAGTATTTAATGACTACAAATAAATAAATCTATATATATAAAAGGAATTCCGAGGATAATTAATTGAGGCACAGATAGGCTCTCATCCTCTATACCTTTTATTTATAGAGATTTTACACAGCTTAGGTAAACGCAGAAGAAATATAAAACAGATAATGTATTTATCACAAAAAATCGTCTGCTAAGAAAATATCAACACTTTAACACGAAACTAACGCAATCGTTGGATACATGTTCCCTCCCGTGTTTCTCATTGCTCATTTTAAGTATTTTTAGAGTTTAATATTAGTTGTTGTTTTTAAAACTGATTTTTCACAAAGTCAGCTGCGACGTATTTCAGACAATGCATTTCTGCATGCTTCCAGTTATTGATAAAATCATACAAATTTCAAGTTCGTTTAATATTGCTAATACGGACCCGGGCAACGCCGGGCGGGTCAGCTAGTAAATAAATAAATAAATAAATGTCTCAAACATTTCATTTGCGACTTTCAATCTTTAACGCAAAAGACAGTCTTCTAATAAAGTATTTTATATTAAAATCTCAATAATCTATGCCATATTTTTTTTTAGGTGCGTTCGTGATTATATAAATACGCAGAACCTATATAGTCGTCCTTCTGTCCGTCCGTCTGTCCACATATAACCTAGCAAAAACTACCCAACTGAAACTTTTGAAATTTAAAATATATAATTATTTGATAATTTTGTCGAGCCATTTCAAATTTTATGAAAATCGGATGCATAGTTTAATTATAGGTACAATCAAAAGCATCCTGTTACATTACGGTCAATGGAAAAAAAAAGGATTTCAAGTGCATTTTAATAAGTATGTTCTCGTTCAAACATAATACAATTGATATGAAACTATGAAATATATATTAAAAGCATTTGTTTGCACAACCTGTGGTGCATAGAATATTTGTTATTAATTTACAGGGCCACATAAATGTATTCCAATGGTATTAAGGGAAACATTGTTTGGGGCGCGTCTTAAAACTATTAAACTATTTCACATTTTATGAAATTGTATACGTTGTTCAGGTTTACTACAAGTGTACTTCCTGTATAATAGAAAGCAGATAGGATTTACAGGGACTAATTTCGGCCATTATACTGTATCCGAAGTACTGTTTACTATTGTACAAAGATCTGCATATTTTTAAAATTTAGTTATAGTACGAAAGGATCTAACTTGCTATGATTGGCGTATAATTTCCAACTTATTATCTGAAAAATTATTCATGATGTACACATTACCATTATTTCAAAGAATTTAATATTAATTCCTACTCCTCTTCTCTAGCTAAAAGAATCATAATTCAACTTAATTACGTTCAATAGGATAATAATGAAAAGGAATTCAGCTAGCATTATTGGCTCATTATAAATTTAAAGTGGATTCTTAATAAATGTATTGAGTTTCGTTATTCAGCTTGCAACTGTGTCGCATTAATGCATTAATAGAAAGAAAATTTGAACTGGCTTCTTGTTCCACTAAAATTGGTTAGATTGTTCTTCACAGAATTGAATTTTTTAGTAGAATATATCAGCCTGCAAAAAAGAGAAAAATAAACTTTTCTACCAAAAATTGAACAGACTTCAAAAACTACTGCAAAGTGAAAAATAATTTTTTAGATAACAGTAACAAGAAATTAAATTAAGAGCATAGTATTTACCATACGTATTATTATATTTATGTACATTAATTTTATTTTTTGGAGTCGGTGCCAGCCAAGCCAAGTTACATGTAATTTTCAATAGCCACACATCCAAGTATCTATGAGGTTTTTTTTTACGATTTAATATTTAGTTAAAAATTTTTATTTTATTCTTTTATGATTTGCATTGGATACTTAATATTAATTTTGAAATTGGCTTGGCTGGCACCGACTCCAAAAAATCAAATTAATGTACATAAATATAATAATACGCATGGTAAATACTATGCTCTTAATTTAATTTCTTATTACTATTATCTAAAAAATTATTTTTCACTTTGCAGAAGTTTTTGAAGTCGGTTCAATTTTTGGTAGAAAAGTTTATTTTTCTCTTTTTCGTTATAAGTTAAAGTTTTTCTGAAGTCGGTTAATAAAAATTATAATACGGAAAAAAATTGTAAACTATACACGTATGTCAGGAGGGGGTTCGAACCCACGCTGTCTTTCCAGAACCAGAGCTTGAATCTTGCGCCTTAGACTGCACGTAGACAATCCTGATTGCACTCCACTCGGCGAGCTTATTCAACGTCCACGTTACTTTTAATTTGCAAGAAATTCCTAATTTTCTTACTTTTTGCCTAGTTACTAGAAAAGTACTGAACCAATTTCGATGAAATGGAAGTGGTACCAATTCGAATAACCTCTTTAATTTAACACAAAAACCAAATTAATCGGTTGGATAGTTTCGAAGTAATCAGTAAACATACAAAAAAAAAAAAAAAAAAAACATACATACGCGTCGAATTGATAACTTCCTCATTTTTTTTTTTTTTTTTTTGAAGTTGGGTAATAAAAATTATAATACGGCAAAAAAAAAAAAAAAAAAAAAAAAAAAAAAAAAAAAATGTAAATTGTACATGGATGTAACTTATGTCAGGAGTGGGGTTCAAACCCACGCCCCCGTTTGAGATCCAAAGCTTAAGCTCTGGTACCTTAGACCGCTCGGCCTTCCTGACTGCACTCCATTCGGCGAGCTTATTCATCACCTGTGTTACTTTTAATTTGCGAGAAATCCCTAATTTTATTAGTTTTTGCCTAATTACTAAAAAAGTATTGAAGCAATTGAACCTTGTCGAATGATGATAACCTCCTCTCCTTTTTTTAAAATTCGGTTGAAAAAATTATAATACGGAAAAAAACACTGTATGTCAGGAGTGAGGTTCGTACCCCCGCTCTTTTTCGAGAACCAAAGTTTAAATCAGCCGCCTTAGACCGCTTGGCTATTCTGACTGCAATCTATCCGGCGAGCTTATTCAAGGTTATGTTACTTTTCGCAAATCTATTATTTTAGTATTCTTTTACTGATAAAGAATTGAATTGGTAAAAGATCTGTGATACTCTGTGTTAACGGTTAAATACAAAATAATCTTAATAGCAAAGTTAGTATTTAATTTGTAAGATATGTATGTAAAAATTATAACACGGAAAAGGTTATTGTATACATGCATGTCAGGAGTTGGGTTCGAACCCACTTTCTCTCTTTCGAAAACCAGAGATTAAATCTGGAGCCTTAGACCGCTCGGCCACTGAGTCTGCACTCCAGGTAGCTGAAACTTATTCAACACTTTTAATTAGCTAAAAATCACTAATTATATTAGTTTTTGCCTAATTACTAAAAAAATACTGAACCAATTTCTATGAAACGGAAGTGGTACCAATTCGAGAGCGAGCTCTTTCATTTGACACCAAAATCAAATTAATCGGTTGAATAGTTTCGAAGTAATCGGTGAACATACATTAAAAAAAAAAAAAAAAAAAAAAAAAATACATACGCGTCGAATTGATAACCCCCTCTCCTTTTTTGAAGTCGGTTAAAAAGAACGAATTTCAATGCATAGCTTTCTCTTAATCAGTTAGACATATTCCCTTTTATGTAATGAAATTTAATATGTAATTACTTTTATTTTTATTTTCATAGATGGTAATTATAAACTTTTGACTTTATTTAAATTTTGTTGTTGTTTTTTAATTAAAAAATAATTTAATAACGTGGAAACTAATTTATGTAAAAAATATATTTCATAAATAAACTGAAAAGTTTTCTAAAGCCCCGCTGAGACGCAAATCTTTAATCGCTACTTATTTTTTTACTTTAATCCATAGGAAGGAAAAACAAAAATAAAAAATAACTTGCTTTTATAAATTTTTATTTGCAGGAAGTTTTAACCGTTTAAACGTCAATGTTCCCAAATGGGAGCATTGCATTATTTGATACACAAAGCATATATTTTCCAACATAATAACGATGTCCTTATTTTTCCTATAAATATAAGGTTGATTTCAACTTTTGAAAAAAATATTTATATTTAAACATTTATCACAGGTATTAGGAATATGCAAATTCATTAATTTGAATAAAGATATATCATTTGCTTTTATCGTTTTCTCTATATTACTTATATTTTACCGTTAGGAATCTAAATGTTTTTGGAATTCAATAAAATACTCATAAACAATATGCAATAGCATATAGCGGAAAATAATTTGTTATATTTGCATAGGTTGTCAATCAATAATCATGTTCCAAAATGGGAACACTGAAATGAAAACAGCCAAAATAACTGCAAATATATATATATATATAAAATCTGTAAGCATAAATTAAAACATTTGAAGCAGTAATAAAGAAAAAACAAAATATTGTTACATTGCGATATTAATTCGGCGTTAAAATTTTTTTTTAATCGGCGTGTAAACGGTTAAAAAATAACTTTTCTTTAAAGCTATTTTCAATCAATTAAAATTTTATTAGTATTTAGTCACCACAAATGAATAAATAATTAATTAATTAAATAAATAACTGTCTCAAAAATTACATTTGCAAATTTCGATCCTTTACGCAAATGATAATCGTCTGATAAAGTATTTTATATTAGAATCTCAGTAATCTGTGCCATATTGTTTTTATCTGTAATATTATTCAAGATATACACATTATCATTATTTTGAAGTATTTAATATTAATTCCTGCTCCTCTTCTCTAAATAAAAGAATCATTATTCAACTTATTTACGTTCAATAGGATAAATAGAGGAAAGGAATTCAGCAAGCATTATTGGCTCATTATAAATTAAAAGTGGATTCTTAATAAATGCATTGAATTTACGTTATTCAACTTCAACTTTGTCGCATTAATAAAAAGAAAGTTCTTCCGGCAGTGCCGGGAGGAAGAGGTAGCTTTCCTATAATTATTTATTTATTTATTTTAAATTAAGTTATATTATTCAAACATACGGAGCTCAAATTAATGGAACCCGATTTTATAAGATTGAATACTAGTTTTTGTCAATACTGAATATTAATAGTAATTTTTAGAAATTAGTCATCTTTTATTCAACCTGGTTTTATTTTAAGCGATTTAGAGAGTCTCCTAATTCCACAATATCATGAAGTGTATGCCATTTTAAAGCAACATGATGCATAAAACAAACCAATGAGTTGTCCGGTACTCCAAAGTCTAAAGCGCCCTCTATGGGCATTTTTTGAAATTTATCTTTATAAATTATTTTTACGAAAATGCCTACATAAAGAATAGTTTTAGTGAAATCCGCAAATCAATGGACCAATTTTTCCGTTTTTATAATCATTTGAAATTTGAGCCCTCTGAACACAGCTCAGTTTTTGCTACTTAAGCATTCCCCACTATTCAGATTTTGAGCTCAAAATTTAAGTTTGAGTCTAAGCTTAGGAAAACATTTAATGAAATGTAAAAAATACCGGCAAAAAATAGTTGTTCGTTGCTCCAAAGTCTAAAGCGCCCTCTATCGGCATTTTTAAAAATTTATCTTTATAATTTAATTTCAAGAAAATGCCGACATAAAGAATAATTTTAGTGAAAACCGCAAATCAATCGACCGATTTTTCCGTTTTTTATGTTTATTTGAAATTTTGGACCCTAAACTTTAATGGCGGCTATCTCCTTTGGAAAACGTTTGGGACCCCTGGTCTCCTATTTAATATTGTTTGTCTTGATGTGTACTATCACCCCTCTTTTATTGTAAAAAAAAAAAAAAAAAAAAAAAAATTAGATTCACCCTGTATATATATATATATATATATATATATATATATATATATATATGTCAACATTTGAACGGAGGGTGGTTTTGGGGTCTGGGGTTCATGATCGGTGAAAATATACCAAAATTTTCTGGAAGTGCTTTCCTCCGGTCGGCTGCAATAGGTAGCTTTTTATTTTTTGTAATGAAAGCTACCTAAAAATTTGAACTGGCTTCTTGTTCCACTAAAATTGGTTAGATTGTTCGATTGTTCTTCACAGAATTAATTTTTTTAGTAGAATATATCAGTCTGTTAAAGTAACGAAATTCAATGCACAGTTTGCCTTAATCAAAAATTATACATTGTAAAAAAAAAAAAAAAATCTGTGAAGTTTACTTTTTTTTCTAGGAAACTGGGGTTTATAGATTTTCTCATATAACGGTAACAGCGAAAATTCATGTAACCGATTTTTATGTATGAATTTTGCTGTAACCATTATTTGAGAAGTTCTAGGAATCATAGTTTCCCTGAAAAAGCTTAGTAACTTTACAGATTTTGTTTTTACAGTGTACAGTGTATGTAAATAATTTTTTGCAATCGATGTTTTTTGCAAGAGTATATAAGAGCAAACAGATAACTGAATATGTTTTGCAATACAAACAATTATACTCCTTCCCTTCGCGCTCCACATACATATACATATAAAGTTCTCTAGAATCGTAACTCCAATCTATAGTAAATTTAACGAGTAAATTTTAGGGGTGCAACGGGCAATGAAGAAAAAATATCGAGCATAAATTGTATTTTTCTCGTTTTACTCTTATTAAAAGAAAAATAATATACTCAGAATACAATTACTGATGCTTAATTTTGAAAATTGAAATTAGGGACTGTACATATATAATATTATCCATTCAAAAAAAATCTTAATCCATTGCAAAATAAATAAATAAATAAAGTATATAAATAAAAATAAAAAATAATTTGCTTTTATAAATTTTTACTTGCAAGATATTTTTAAAATTAACACTTTTCTTTAAAGTTATTTTCAGTTAATTAAAATTTCATAAGTATTTAATGACCCCAAATAAATAATTAATTAATTAAGTAATAACTATTTCAAAAATTTCATATGCGAATTTCAGTCCTTTACGCAAGACAGTCTTCTGATAAAGTATTTTATATTAAAATCTCAATAACCTATGTCATATTTTTTTTTTATCGATAAAATTATTTATGATATGCACATTACTATTATTTTAAAGAATTTAACATTAATTCCTGCTCCTCTTCTCTAAATAAAAGAATCATTATTCAACCTTATAATGTTCAAAAGGATAAATAGCGAAAAGGAATTCAGCAAACATTATTGGCTCATTATAAATTTAAAATGGATTCTCAATAATGCATTGAGTTTCGCTATTCAACTTGTAACTTTGTCACATTAATGCATTAATAAAAAGAAAATTTGAGCTTGCTTCCTTTGTTCCATTAAAATTGGTTAGATTATTCTTCTCAGAATTGAATATTTTAGTATAATATATCAGACTGCAAAAGTAACGAAATTCAATGCATAGTTTTCTCTTAATCAGGAATCATACAGTGTATGATATAAAAATCATATATTTATAATTTAAAGTACTCAAAATCATTTTTTTTTCTAAATTACACTCCGTTCATTTATTTGTGCGCTCTGTGATTTTAAAGTTTATTTATTTACTGTCGAATATAACGTTATTTTTAGGTCATCTACAAAAGCTTTCTTTCATAATAATATTATTTTTTGCCAAAAATAAATCTTTATTCTAGTTTAAGTAGTTTTCTTTTGTGATTTAACTGTGTCTTGCATTTTTCTTTAATCTGCGCATAACAGTTAAGATAAGTTTACCATCTGTCAATAGATAAAGGAAATAATAGCAAGAAAATAAATTACTGTAAAGATTTTATGCTTATTTCATACAATTATTATAAACATTTTTCACCTGTCATCTATCGTCTGATTGACGTCATTAGATTTTAAGTTTACATGTTGTAAGACTAACGAATTTTTGATTTAACGTATTTCTTTATGGCTTAACAGAATATGTTGTTTTGGGGATTTGGCTTCTAGGTCTTTAACACTAAGGATGTAAAAAAATAGTGTGTGCATTTGGGGGTCACCTGCCTTTTTGTCTGGCTACCATAATAACCTATTTTTGCCTGAAGACTATTTGCTTATTTTGTGTTAACTTCAGCATTTCGGGATTGGAACTTTTGGGTTTTGTGAATGACGTAATACAATATTACTAAATCCGGCCTTATACCATATTTCCCGATTTTTACAATATTTTATCAAGTAAATAAATAAATTCCATTCTACAAATTTACCGATACAATGTATGTGAATAATTTTTTGCAATCGATGTTTTTTTGAAAGAGTTTGTAAGAGCGAATAGATAACTGAAATATGTTTTGTAATAGAAACAATCATACCCCTTCCCCACGCGCCCCACATACACATACATATAAAGTTTTCCAAAATTTTGTCTCCAATCTGTGGTAAATTTTATGAATAAATTTTAGTGGTCCAACGTAAAAAAAAAAATCGAACATAAATTGCATTTTTCTTGTTTTACTATTATCAACCTGGCAGAACGCACGCAAGGAAATGTAACACCAGGACAAGCATGGGGTGTCAGCACACTGCAAACATATTAAATGGAATAAATAAGAAAAGAAAAACTTTAGAATTCGATCTGTTAATGAAATCATTTTTAGCACGAAAGACGTGTTATGCGTTATTGATATTTGCAAAGTGTCTAATTTTATGGGAGTTGCAGTTTCCTTCTGAATCATCTGGGAAAACTTAATAAACCGTTTTTATTATTTAATGTTCCTGTTGACATACCTTTGCCGGAGTTAGGACAAGACATAATGGATTCCAATAACATTCACATTTTCGAACTGCGAAAACTCTTACGTAAGGACAGCAAAAAGTTAGTCTCTCCGGCTCTAGTTATAATCTTGGGCACCGCTCTCCCTTCAGAATTCAAAATTTGGATGACAATAAAAATAAAATAAAATAAGCCAATCTATTGATTGTCCACGACACTGTATGAAGTGCTATAAATTTAACCATGCCACTATAAAATGTCAGTCTGAGCAGCAATGCGTTACATGGGGTTCTAAGCATACGGGCCAATACCAAGAGCCCATAAAGTGCAGTAACTGCGATCAAGGACATCGTGCTGACTACCACCGCTGCTCCTATCGCCTTAAAGAGGTGGAGTTACTAAAGTTCAAGCGTCAAAACTTTTTTCATTTATTGATGCTAGACGAAAACTCGCAAAAAGCTGAATCAAACTCATATACTAGAGCGGCAAGTTTACCGAAAACGGATCTAGATCAATTTCAAAAATTAATTGAAAACCGTACTTATGCAATGGTAAAAATCATAATAAACCAGTCAAATCAGCAGACTCAAAAAATCATCGAGGCTATCACAACCTTTTCCACCATGATTATGAACTGTTTGGCCAAGCTCAGTGATTGTTTTCCTGACAGACGGAAACTCCCGAACCAGGGTAAGGAGTTCGAAGTGATGAGACTTTCATGTTTTTTTTCAAGGTTTTATTCTTTTTTCTGGTAGATTAGAATTGTATTTCACGGTTGGACTTATTTGCAGTGTAGATTTTCATCTGTGATTATCTATATTTTGTTTTCCCCTATGATTCTTAGTTTTCTTCACTGGAATTGCAGGTCTGTAAGCAGTAAAACAGCCTGGCTCACTTATACCTCTTTTACGACTGCTGATGGGTTGTTTTTTTTCAGGAAACATTCCTCTCTCCAAAAAAGACTTTTAACATTCCTGGCAAAATAGTTTACCGTTCTGACAGGACTAGCCGCCGCGAGCAGGCTCTTTCCTCATTGATTTCACTGCTTTCAATTCTACTAATGAAATCAAGGGTGTTAATATCTTTCTATTAATCTCATTAACATTTACTCCAGCTTAGGCAAGGTAGTTAATGATCAGGTTAAGGTGTGTCAGGCCCTCTTTCATTTTGGATGATTTGAATTTGCATCACCCACTTTGGGGTACCTACTTCCTTTCGTGACGGTGAAGATTTCGTCAATTGGCTGGCAGATAGTCCCTTCAGCCTCCTTAATACTTCGTCATCAACTCATATCTCTCCCAGTGTGATCTGTTTCCTGAATGACTTATCTTTATGCTTTGCTGATATTTTTGCCAGCTCCTTCTTCCATGTTGGAGATGATGCTTTTGACAATGATCATCTCCCCGTCTCAATCTCTGTAAATCTCTCTCCCCCTCTGTCATTCCATTTTAGATGGCACCACAACTGTGACGATGTCAATACGGCTCTCGCCTCTCATTCAAGAACTGACTATGATTCCTTCATTAGTTTTGTCCAGAATTTCACGAGGGAATATAAAACCTCTAATACCCCGCATCCTAAGGGCATCCCTGCCTGGTGGTCAACCAGGTGCAATAACTTACACAGACAAATAAATTTTCTGTTGTGGAAAGCTCGTCATCTTGTGTCTATGGACTACTGGATGACATATAAGAGGGTGGCCGCGAAGCTTCGTCAACTCATCAAGGATGCCAAGCAACATTTTTGGGATTCGGCATGCAAGAATGGGCATGATCCTCACATCTTATACAATGTTTTTAGGAAGATTAAAAATCGCTCCTGTTCTCCCCCGATGGTCATTTCTATCTCTCTCAGGATGGGACCCTAATTTCTGACGCTGCCTCCCAGGCTGAAATTTTGGCAGGCCACTTTAACGAAGATGTTGCTCACGAGCCTATCCCATTGGATTATGGTGGAGCAGGAAGTTTCCAGCTATTTGAGCGCTCCGAATTAAAGGAAGCTATTCGTCGCATCAATTCCTCATCTCCTGGCGAAGATAAGATCATTGCTGCCTTCTTCTAGGGGTTGAATGAGCCGTCTCTGATATATCTCTACTTAAGATATATAATGACATCTGGCGTTCTGGGGATATTCCTCTGAATTGGACATCAGCTGTTATCATCCCAATTTTGAAGCCTGGAAAACCGAAAAAAGATGTTACCTCATATAATCCGATAGCTCTGACATCTACAATGTTCAAGATCTATGAACGCAAACCACATAAACAGCCATTTACTTCAAAATAATATACACTATAGGCAGCTTTTCTTCCAGCCATTTCGGCCCCATCGGCCTTGCAGATATTACATCTTGATACCGTACAGGCAAAGAAAGATATGAATTTCATTTTGGGGATATCCTTAGACTTGCAGGCTGCGTACGATTCAGTTTATGTGGACGGCCTTATTTTGAAGTGTGCACGGATTGGCATTACAGGCCAGATCCTTCGCTGGCTTCACCGTTTTCTGCAAGCCAAGAGCATCAAGGTGTTCTGGAGAAGGTTCCTTTCGTCAACTCGCAACATTTGAATATGGGTGGCCCAGATGGCAGATCTTAGTCCTATCTTATTCTCCATCTTCATGCATGATTTTTTTGAAATTTGGATGGATTTGGAATCAAGTATTTCCTGTACGCAGATGATATCTTTATTTATCGTGCTGATACCTCGCTGATAGTATGCCAAACCAAACTCTAAGAAGCCCTTCGACTAATTGCTCACTGGTGCCAGTACTGGAAAATGTACATCCACCCAGATACATGTCACGCCATTAATTTATCTAGAAGACGTGGAGACTGTGAAATTTATTTAAGCATCAACGGTGATCTGAGGAAATTAAGTTTCTGGGTTCCTACATTAAGAGGCATGGGAGCTTCCGCAAATACTCTGACTTCATCAGAAAAAAAGCTTTAAACAGAATCAAAAAGCTCTTTCTAATAACCGTTATGGTGCCAGATCCTACCATCTTCTCACCCTGGTTAACTCCTCCATCCGGAGTATGATTGAATATGGCACGGCCACTTCTATCTGCTTGTGACTCCATACTTACGAGGCTTGGAGTTCTTCAGACCACAGCTCATAGGACAGCTCTCGGCCTCCCAAAATGGGTGCCTAATATTATCCTTTGTCAGCATGCTGGCACCCCCCCCCTGATGGCAGATAGAATCCGTTCGTTGGTATTTGGCTTTTGGATCAAGCACTGCTCGTTGGAGAACAAGTCTCCTGTTTGGGATTTTCAAGAGGGTAATTTTTTCTGCTTGGTTGAAAGCATCCCCAGCAATGCGAATATTTTAGAAGAGATAGATGGTCGACTTGATCATTTGATTCCTTTCCAGATGCCCCTCCCGAGCACCCACGAAGTTGTACAATTTCACTTAGAAGATCTACCATTCCAGCGGAAAGATCTCGATGGCAGCATCATTGTCCCGCTTTATAAGGATTTCATGCAGAATTTCACTAATGGCTGGCAGATCATTGCCACTGATGCTTCTAAAGTCTCTTCTAATACTTCTATCGCAGGGTGCTCTTCGACCTCACAGTTCTACAATAGAATTCCCTCTGTGAACTCCATCTTTACAGCTGAGGCCTTAGCCATTGGTATTGCCTTAGACGAACTGGTCTCCTGGGGTCGCCCCTTTATGTTACTTACACATAACCTATCTATACTCACAGCACTCTAGTCCGTTTCTCTCAAATCTCCGAGAGTCATCTTGTGGCTTTTTAATAAGCTTCAAAAGGGGATTGCTTCGCATTCTCTGAGTATCTGGATTCCAGGCCATAGAGGTGCACCTCTCAACGAAAAAGCAGATAGTATCGCTAAAGGAGTATGTGACTTTGATGTCTTGCTAAACTGGATTTCACCCAAAGATCTCATTCATTATAAGAAAAAAGAAATCTACCATATTCTCAATCAACGGTACACGTCCAGAAAATACATCAGCTCACATGGTAATATCCCTGTTGTCAAGCAGATGTACTCTTGGGCTTCGAATCGTAGATGATGTTTTCATCTCGCGACTTTTAAGTAAGATGCTGATCACTCCACCCATCTTCTCTCGCTTCAACCTGGTGAATGATGACAGATGTAGTACTGCCATGTTTCTGACTCCCTGGAGCATATACTCTTCTATTGAAAATATCAATCGCATCATAACTTGTGTTAGAACTCTTCTGTGCTGAATGGAAATTGTTTTCGCTCCTTCATTGAGTTCTCTCAGGAATTTTATAAAACTCAGTCTTTTTGGTCAGCTCAGCTGCTATAAGTCTCAATAAAACCTCCCTCCAAACAAACAGAGTCACAACAATTTTTACAGATCTCTCATTTGTGAAATCTGAACTGATACTGACATCTATCATAAGAGATGCAAACAGAAATAAATAGTTCTTCGATAATGTTAGGGTAGGAGACATACAACTGTCACATGATGCGTTTTTGTTTGAAAAAACTTCATATGAGGAAATAACTGATATTGTTTATGATTTAGTGACCACTAATGTAATTAAAAAACAACAACAACAACAACAACAAAAAAAAAAAAAAACAGAGAGCATTATATTATAGGTAGAGGGTATATGATAGTGTCATGAACGTTCATTACTAAAGTATACACTATAGCTTTATTTGAGAAACAACGGATATGCATAAGGAGCTTCTTTAAAAAATCCAGAAAGTGTACGGTGCATGTCACCCCGTAAGCACACTATACAAGCCTGATGGCAGTATATACAATCGTAATTTTACAATGTGAAAAATAAAGATCTAGGTGTTATACATAGTCTATAATTGCAGATCTTCTTGTATCATTTTTTGTGATATCGACATATATGTATTGTAGAAAATCACTTATTTAGTGTTTTTGGTAATTGTTTATGATTATTTGAAACTTACTTCTATAGATAAAAGGAAATTGAATAGGTGGAAAATATTTGTTTGTCTTTTACATGCGAATCTTGACAAATCACGTAAAATGTGGAAGAAATACGGAAAATATATTGTACTTTAATACAATCATTTTCCAATATTTATATATTATATTTATTATATATAATAAAAATAAATATGCGTTTGCCTTATTTATTTTAATGTCTGTTATTTATTTGCTTTTTTTGTAGCTTACTATAAAACGTAATTTACTAAACATACTAATTCCAGACTTTTTTATTAATTTCCTAAAAGCAATATATGCTTTTGCAACTAATTGAACTGTTCATGACATGTATTGTATTTGTAAGGATGTTCTTTGATTAGTATCATTATCCACTACTTCTTTATTTATTTATTTGACGCAAAATTCATTTATGTAAATTCAAAACAAAAATTAAATAACTTTTTTAATTTTTTTGCACATGCATTGTTTTTTTTTTGTTTATTTATTTAAATAAAGTAATTTTTTAAATAAATTCACGTGAATAGATTTTTACAAGAAAATGCATATCTAAAAGTTAGCAGATTCAACCTTTAAGCATTATAAATTATAAACTTTTCCCTTTAAAACT
This sequence comes from Maratus speculifer, assembly GCA_964019185.1. Classification (NCBI taxonomy): domain Eukaryota; kingdom Metazoa; phylum Arthropoda; class Arachnida; order Araneae; family Salticidae; genus Maratus; species Maratus speculifer. The sequence continues at coordinate 1,140,374 of CAXHSM010000659.1, forward strand.
TAAAAATATATTAAACCCTAGGGCGAAAAACATGGAAAATTTATCGTTCAAGCTAAGTTATGAGAAGTGCCTTTTTAAACATGCTTAAAAATGCTTTATAATATTTCTTACTGCATGATTTTTTCCCTTTTACTTTTTTAAAAGAGTGAAATACAATTCTAAAATTTAAAATAAAAAATATTAAAAACGAAGAAATTTTTTTTGATAACTTGAAGGAAAAAAAATATATATACTGGTATTTTATTGTTTTTTGTTTTTCCATCTTGTTTTAAGGTATTAAAAAGATTAATGCTATTATTATAGCTTGAGAAGTAAAAGTATTTTTATGTTGTGCTTTGTAAAATTTATTGAATTAACGTGGTTAACTGAAAGAATTCAAATAATGAAAGGTATTAGTTCTTTATCTGTGTGATATAAAAACAAAATCTAATCCCTGAATATTATTATTACCTTTTTTAATTGTTGAAAAAGCATTGCATGCAAATTAATAGATAATAAAAAGGAACCAGATTAAGTTCATGTAATCTTTTTTTCAATCTCATTTTTATCATTAAAGCAATGAAAGTAAAAATTTTAAATGTTGTTTAAAGGATTAGTAGTAAAATAAGTAATATTACTTAAGGGAACAAAATACCTTTGAAATTTTTTTGTTTCAATTTTGAATAATACTGTAATATATGTGGTAGTACAGTATTTAATATTAAAAATTAAATAAATTAAATAAAAATCTTGAAAAACAGCCTTTTTTTTCTAAAATTTATGTTTTTTTTATTTAACTTTTTAAAAATCTTTACTACTTTTGTAAATATGAATATTTTTGCTTCGATAATTTTACTCATTTATTAGAATATACTCATAAGATTGTGCATGGATTTTTAGATGTATGGGATTTTACATTTAATATGTTTTTTTTTCTCTCGTGTATATTAAAAAAATGAAGAAAATTCAACAAACTATCTATTTAAATATGTAAAAAAAAAAACCTAACTTGAATGTTAAATTCATGCACAAAAATATTAAATACACCAAAAAGAACAAGTAAAAAAAAAAAAAAAAAAAAAAAAAAAAAAATCAAACCTAAATTACGTAAATTATCTAAATTAGCTAAAAAAAATTTAGTATTTAACAAATAAGCATGTTATAAAAATATGAACAGGGAGAAAAATCAGTTTAAAATTTTCATTTGTATTGATAATTGTGTTGGATCGATTATCAAAATTTACAATAACGCGTGATATAATTGTCATATAGGTTAAAATGAAGTGTCCCAGTATCTACAATTAAAGAAACTTTCAGTTAATATTAAAAAGAAGAAAAAGAAGAAGAAGAAGAAAATCGATAAATTGACCAATTTGCAAGGTAGTGTGTCCCCTTAATGAAGTAGAAAAGCCCTTACCTAATCATACGCAAGAATTGAGATCTTATCAAAACAAACATTAACTATGAATGTTGTTTAAAGCATGTTTTTATTTCCAATTTGTAATAATTAAGGACGCTACATCCAATAACAAAATTTTCAAAATGAATTGAAATCGAGTCTCTTCTTGGTTGAAAATGTTTGCCTAATTTAAAACAAATTAGATATAACTATAAAAATGAATATCTTTTGTATATATTTATGATCATGTTTGTAATTCAGTCGCTTTTCGAATATTTTCTCACTTGCCTATAAAATATTTTATATTTTTATGTAAGTACGATTACCGAAATTTTAAAAATGCTTAAAAAGATTCTTTATACTTTATCTTTTTAAACATTTTTTTTTTTTTTGCTTTATATCTTAAAATGAAATTAATTAAAAAATTATGAAAAATTAATTTTTTATGGTAACATGTAAGATAAAATTTTTGTCTGTCTTACAATGCTTTTAAATTTTCTGATTTTTAAAAATAAATAAATAAATAAATAAATAAAGATTTTTAAATTAATTTCTAGAATGAATAGTAAGGAACATTGGTAAACCCTAATGAAATTTTTGAGCTAATAATTTTTTGCTTGCGGTAGTAATTTATCTATTTAACAAAATCTTCATTACCTACGAATATAATTTAAATTTCTTTTGCTGTTGGTGAGGGTTTTTCATTTATAGTCATCATTAAGAATTTACAATAACAAAATATTCAAATTAGCTAAAATATTTTCTTCAAATATTTCGCCAATTACATCCCATGAAAATGAATGCATTATCGACTTTCTTATATACAGGTGTGCAAAAATTAAGGACGAAAGAATTTTTTTAATGTAACTTCACGTTGAAGTTAACCACATCAACGAAAATCATACCATAAGATATTCAAGATGTGAAAATATGAGACAAGTGATAAAAATTACCCAAACAAACAATCAAAAGGATACATATGCACTTTATTGAAAAGGTCATTTGGAGCACAAATGCAGAGAAGACAGAACGTCCATCTTACAGGCACCTGGCAAGAAAAATTCATTTTCTAATGAGGGATATGATCACCCCTGATTGCAATGCAGGTTTTACAACATCTGTCTATGCTGAGGACGAGGTTGTCTAAGAGCATTTGAGGACATGTTCTGTGGGATTCAGGTCCGGGGATATTGCAGGCCTTTCCATGCGTTGAATTTCTTCACTTTCCAAGAGCTCTTCGAAAGCCGCTGTACGATGAGGAGGAGCGTTGTCTTCCATGAAAAGAAAGTCCGGACCCACAGCACCTCTAAACAGACGCACATTAGCAAGACAATCTCGGCACCATAACAAGCACCAGAGACTGAACCTCCTTGGAAGACGTGGAAGTCCGCACGGCTGCCAAGTATACCTCCCCAAACAAGAATTCCGGCTCTTGCAAAACAATCTCTTTCGATGATGTTGGAGGGGTGATTACGTGTTCCCTGCTTTCTCCAGATGTGTATACGTCCAGAATCACTCGTCATACTAAATCGACTCTCATCAGTAATGAGTACTAGAACTCACTCTTGCTGTGTCCACTTCTTGTGTTTCTGGCACCACAAAAACCAGCGTCTCCGATGTCCAGGCGTTAACGATGTACACCGTATTGGTTGTCATGCATATACATCACCTTTGTGCACCCTCCTTGCCACGCTAAAATGTGATATCTGATGTCCAGTAATCTGATCCAGCTGACTTGCGATTTCTCCAATTGCCTGCCGTCCGTTTCTTTTAGCCTATAGAACAATATAAGGGTCCTCCGCTGTTGTTGATGGTCGTGAAAGACCACTGCTGCATTCTCGGACAGCTGTTCCAATCGTTTGATAAACACTCCAGGCCCGTGGAACGATTCTGGGAGCGATAGTGAACTCTTGTGCCACACTTGTAGCACTTCGACCTTCTTCTAACTTACCAATTATTCGACCTCATGTAAAGTCCTGCAAATGACATTTCCTTAATTTTTGCCCACCAGTGTATTTCTGATTCAGCCGCATTACAGAATATTTATACAATACAAGAAATTCAGATATTATGGAATACCATTTACATTTTGATTTGTAAATGAACATTAAAAATTTGAAATACATTAAAAGTTAGAAAAGTACACAGTTAGTAAAGCATACTAAGCTTGATAAATTTCTTTACACATTTTTTATGGTTTTTAAGTGGAAGATTAAAATGCATAAAAATATTTATGTTTTAAAAAAGAATTACACTTTTTGAGTAATATGAACTTGGCGTGTCATGTGGAATATGATTGTATGGAGTATTAAAATTGCAAGAAAAACCAGGCTTTACATAGATACCCTAGATTATTTAATGAATAAACAGTAACACATTATCTACAAATCAGAATATTATTTGAAAATTTGCTTTAATTTTTTCAAAAGTCACAATTGCAGTCTGTTGTTTTGCCCCAACTATAGTCCACATGGATTTACACCACATATGTCAGATATTTCATTCTATCCTACCCTCTATGTGTCCAAAACTTTCAACTATTTGTATTAATCACTAGTAAATGGAATTATTATAAAAAATCGTTAAAATATCATTTCCTCAAATATTTCGCCAATTATATCTTATGAAAACGAAGGTATTATCACGTTTCTTATATTTCTAATTCAGTCGCATTATAGAATATTTTTACAATATACAAAGCTCGGGTATAATGGAATATCATTTACACTGTAAAAAAAATCTGTAAAGGTACTAAACATTTTCTAGGAAACTGGGATTCCAAGAACTTTTCATGTAACGATAACAGAAAAAATCCATGTAACCGATTCTAAAACTTGAGTTTTTGTTGTTACCGTAACAGGAAAAGTTCTTGGAATCCCAGTTTCCTAGATAAAGTGTAGTACCTTTACAGATTTTTTTTTACAGTGTATATTTTGATTTGTAAGTCAACATTAAAAATTTGAGATGCATTAAAAGTTAGTAAAGTACGTAAATCAACATTAAAAATACATTAAAAGTTAATAAAGTACACAATTAGTAAAGTAGTTAGAAAAGTATAGTAAGTTAGAACTATTTCTTTACACATTTTTAATGCTGTTGAAGTAGAATGTAAAAAAGCATATAAAAATATTTAGATTAAAAAAAAAGGGTTACAATTTTCGAGTAATATGAACTAGTCGCATAATGTGGAATATTGGTTGTATGGAGTATTATGATTGTATGAAGTATTAAAATTGAAAGAAAAACCAGGCTTTACATAAATACCCAAGATTGTTTAATGAGTAGCACATTATCTAAGAAACAGAAGATTTTTTGAAATTTTTTTAAAGTTTTTGCAAAAGTCACAAATGTTGTTTCGGCCCCAACTACAGTTCATATGGACACATATCGCATATATCAGATATTTTATTCCATCTTACCCTCTACATGTCCAAAACAGTCAACTATTTGTATTAATCACTATTAAATGCAATTACTATAAAATGTTTTGTATGCGCATGATACAAACACTTCTAATTTCACTTATAAAAAATATTAAAGAACTTAAGATTAATAATTCATTTGAATGATTATGTGCTATGTATGTGTCTGTCTATATTGATGCTCTTTGGAACGACAAGTTTTTGTAATTTCATTAGTTTTAGCTTCAGATCGAAATTCTGCGCAGGTATTGGATGTTTTTCCTTTACCACATGGTACATATTAAAACAGGATTGCCAATATGGTCTTCAATTTTAATTTGAAGTTTCAAACTTCAACTGGACATTTCGCAAGAAGAAATTTTTCTTTGTACGACGGCTAAATGTCTTTCATATAAAATATAAAGCAGTGTCTTTTATTTTTCGTAAAAACTGTAAATTTCTGAATAAAAAATGAGGACAAGCTGGCAGCTTTGTATTGAAATATTCGTTCGACAATTGGTGGAAATCAATATATCTTGATTATATAACAGTCAAAAGGAAGAAGAAGTATCGCACCCTACCTTTCGTTGACTGTTTCTAAACCCCATAAGAAACTGTTTTATAATCAAAATAAAAAAGTAATCGAAGACTAAGGATGCTTTAATTCTTACTTTAAAAAATATATAAAAATACTCTAAAATAAGAGTTGTTAGGTTCTTAAATTGTATGAATTTTAAATATGCTTTGTCTGTATAGTTTTAAAAATTCCAATGCCTAAGAAAACAGATTAAATATTTTTTTTATTACAAATTAAAGCTAACTTCTGTATTAAAAAAACTAGATTTTTTTATCGCTTACCATGATAGATACTTTACGTAATGCATTTTTTGAAGCGAAAACGTAGAATTTTCCCCCTTAAGATAACACAGAAATAAGATTAATGGAGAGTTTATTTTAAAACATTTTTGTTTTATTTTTATAAATTATAGAGTACTACCAAGGATATTTGGACTTTAAAATTTAATAATCCCGTAACAATAGTAAATATGAAGATGAAATAAATGACATATTCATAAAAGAGCTTCTAAATTCTGTATGTAATAAATTAAAGAACATTTTAGATTTTCGTCCGTTGGTAGTGCGGTATTTTTCAAAGTATTAGAATGTCACACTGAAGCAAAAACTAGATCAAAGTTCTTTCTGATTGTAATCTTCATTGCTTTTAGCTATCTATCCATTTATCTATCTACAAATATGTATATATAATATATATGTGTACACAGGGTGATTAAAAAAACGTTGTCAAAATGACATGACAAATCATGGATATAACAAGGATAAAAAATCACATAGGAACATAGGGTCGCAAACTATTTGTTGAGTCATAAATACAGGGTATTTCATTCTAGCTACACTCGGCTTGACTATAATAATTTCCAGGAAAATAAAAACAAGTTATAAGATTCTACATCATAAATGTATTTTGAAAAACAGAATGTTTATTGTGATACATGAAGGTTAGGACTAAATATACGTATTACAAAATTTAAACTTTTTTTTGCCAAAGTCAAAACATTCTATATTAATTTTCCTTTTTATGAAATTGTGTGCATTATACCGGCTTATAAAATTAAACACCTATTCTTAAATTAATCTATCAATCTCCATATGCAAAGTTATAATACCTTAATCCATCTAATAATTTTTATTCCCAGTTGTTGAAATCTAAAAATGACGCTAATTACTTGTATTCCTTTAACAAAACCTTTTTATTAGTTCCTTAGTAAATTTCACTAAGATTTTTCGTGTATGTGTAACCCCTGTAAACTCTTTATTTATTTAATGAACTGTACAGTTCCTAAATTATCCCGTTCTAAAAAACCCATTTATTTAAAACAATTATTTTATTAAAATATCAAAGTGTGTATTATAATATTTCAATGTTTCAAAATTCTTAATTTTATTCCACATCAATATAAGTTAGCTTTTTCTTTTCTGTAAAAATTACCGTCTTTAAAATCTATTTTTAACTTGCACTCTCGATCAGAGAGATTATATTTTATTTAAGCATTGTGTACCTGATTCGAGGCTGTAGAAAATTTCAGAAAGTGTTTTTTTGCACTACGGCAATTGTATCACCTTAAGATTATTCCACCGGAACTGTTAATACAGTCCTCAATAAAAATTTAGACACTGATGATATTTCATCTTTAAATAAAAAATACAAACTCTTGGATTATACAAATAACTATGATGATTTTTAAATATATTTTAAATATTTTAAAATGGAAATAATGGGTTTAATATAAGATAATATTTAAAATGACTAAAAAAGGTGAAATTTGCACATTGTAAAAGCTTAGGTACTTTCTTGATTTTTGACAATTGTTCACGAAATAATGCAAATTTTAAACTTATTAGTTCACATTCATAAAGTGACTAAGCGCTTTGCTCAATAGCATCAGTTAGTGAAAGTGCTGCGAGCTGGAAATATTCGGTCAAATAAAGTAATTATACTATGGAAGCTGAAATCGGAAGGGAAAACAGTTACAGATATTTCAGCTATAATTCGAATCGTTCAAAAAAGTATGCCTGACAAGTATTGTCTAAAGGTGAATCTTTCAAAGCAAAATATAGAGCTGGAAGGCTTCGCGCGACTAGAAAACGAGATCATAGAAGGATCCACAAACTGTCATCCACATAAATGATGATTGCTAGTCCCATTAAAATTGAGTCAGGATTTTCTGTATCAACGGAAACGATTTGTATATGAATTAAAGAAAGAGAAAAATTAGTTTATATGAAAATGATTAAACAACCAGCTTTGAAATCTCGCTACGAATTGATGATAATTCAGTGAGCTCACAAACATATATAATATGAACCCAAGTGATGTATTGTGATATCCAGTGAGGTAAAAAAAAAGGGTAATTTGGATGATTCAGATGGGTGGACATGGTATTGACACGATTTGCCTAAAGAGCCTTGGACTTTATTTAGTCATCAACAACGAGGTTACTCTTTGATGATTTGGGCCAAAACTTTGTTTTAATGATCAATCATTTTTGGAGTTTTTCGATGGTCACGAAATAGTGCAAGACTACATACATACAATGGAGAAGAATTTGCAGCCATTTGGCGAAATTTTAGCTATTCCAAAGTATGTATTTGAGCAAGATAGCATGTTTATTCATGTTGCATACAAAATAAAAACTTGGTTTAACTCTCAAAATATTGCTGTTTTCGACTGGCCAGCGTGTATCCTTGATCTAAACCCCATCAAAAATCTTTATGACATCATATCTCGTAAGATTTACGCAAATGTTTGACAATAATCTTCTGTTAATGAAATTCGAGCTGCTGTTGAACGTGTTTGGCAGAAAATTGACCCTTAAATGATGTAAGACTTAGTTTCTTCCATGAAAAATCACATTTTTTAACTAATTGCAGACAATGTAGTTGGAGTTTGATTTTAATTTATGGTTATTTTCCTGTAAATATACAGATTGTCTATACTTTTGCCGCAATGTTAATTTTTTTTGTCATTATGCATTATGCAAAGTGTATAATTTAAAATTTATTATTTATGATTACAGGATAAGTCACAAGTAATATGTATCAGTTGAGTTACAAATATTCGTTGCATATTTTTCAGTATAGATGTAAATTCATTAACATTTTAATAATAACAATTAAATAAATGTTCTTAAATTAACCAAAACTGATGCGTTTACTTTTATGCAATACTTAGATTTAAATTCTTTGGACACAGTATTCATTATCATAAATTAAAATAAAAAATCAAATATAAATTTTTTTCTTCTAAAATTACCCATAAATTTCTTTCATCAAAATTAAGAATAATATGAATAATTTATTACAGGATAGTTCATTTGAGAGGTAATTAACTTAGTCTTTTAAATTTTACAATTTAAAATCCTAATTTGTTTATTAAGCTTAAAAAAGTGCAAACCACAAAGGAAAAGATAAAACATTTTATGTCTTAAATTAAACACAATTTCCTGCATTAAAAAAACTGAAAGGCTTTGTTTTTTAGGGGATATTTTATGTTGTTTTTTAAAAGAGCAAAAGTATTTTTATGAACGAAAAAAAATTCTAAAAAAATTCTTTTCTCGGTTGTAATTTGGTATCGTTGAAAATTATCTATCTTTATTGCTTTTGCCCTTGTTATAAGGTATTAAAAAGATTAATAGCATTATTTTTTTAAATGCTTCTGCGTTGTGCTTTTTCAAAATTTACTTGAATAATTGATGTTAAGAAAATAGCAATAATAATAAATAAAAAAGAGATTGTCTTAGCTATAATACCAAAAGCAATCACAATGATTAAGATAAATGTGTTTTCAATAAGGATTATAGGTATTAGATGTTGATATGCTCACATCTTCAAAACTTACCATAATTTTTTCTCTTCATTATTATTATTGTAAAAAGACGAAGTATGCATTTGAATGCGGCTTGAAAGTCATTATTACATTCAATAAGCTTTTTTTTTAATTCCATAAGTTTAAAAGTTGATGAAACACTATTCAAAATTCTCATGAGTAAAAAGTCCAAAGAAAAATTTTTCACGCAATCACATTTTATTCCATAATTAAGCAAGCATCAAAAACAATATTAGTTCTAAATGATATTATTAGTTTGAAACTTTTTTTGATGAATGATAATTTATCTTTCTCGGAAAATATTTATGAGATCTGATTTTAGTTTTTCTTGTTAATATAACAGGCCAGTCAAATTGTCATAAATAGATGCAAAAATTCTGCCAGAAGATTTTATGCTTTTAAACTGTTTATGGGGATGCTAATAACAAGAATTAATGGTTTTCCAACAAAATATCTCGAGGCTAAATTTTGTGGAGCCAAAAAACCACAAAATTTCCGGACTTTTTTTAGTTTTTTGCCAATAACTCAAAAATTATAAAATTTTTGCGTACTATACTCAATTACAAAAAGAAAGAACATTAATTTTTCTACAAATTTCATAATAAAACTGTTTTTCTAAAGTTATTATTAAGCGTGCTACAGCATTCTGAAAGTGACTCTTTTTTTCTAACTTTACGAAAAAATTGCAAAAACAAAAATTTGACACAATTTAAAATTATTTTATACTCTTTAATGTAACTTATTTAAATTATAGGAATTTGCATGATACAAATCGTGATGAATTACAACGGTAACATTGTAAAAAATTAAGAACATTGTAACTTTTTTGTATTTAGAGCTTTAGTGGAGAACATTAACATTAGGTATTTAACTGATTGTAAGTAAAATATATTTACGGTGACATTTTTACATCCCTTACTTCTGGATAAATAATGTCGTTAACATTTTCGTAGTTGATCCCATTACACGTTTTACAAATTGTTGAGCATTTTAGTCTTAATTTCGCTACACCTTTCATTACAGCTACATGACACAGCATGGAGCAAGGATTCAGGTGTCGGGTCTTGGCACATTTGAACTGGCTGAAAGAGATCGTCCGACCTGTGAGCCCACCCCCATTCTTCAGGAGGGATGTTGTTTCCTAGCCTAGCTTGTAACTGATGATAACATCGGAGAAAATGATGCTGCGCAGCCTCTTGTATTGGTGGTAGTCTTGCAAGATAAACTTTGCTTTTTGTGGCAGATTTAGCAAATAGCTGAAAACTTAAGGTGTTCAATTTCTGTGTAGTATCTATGCATCCACTGTATAGTGCAGCATGGAATTTTTTTCAACCTTGATGATTTCTTGACGGGTAGAACCTAATTTATTGAACACGCAGGCTATTTCTCCAAGCTGATCATGTTTTTTCAAAGTGTTACAAAACTTTGACTTTCTTTGTTCAAAAAGAGCGGATGTTGTATCGCATCCGCTGATTGCAAGAGTGAAAAGAACATTGTTGTAATTGTATTTGAACGACATGGTTGAAAACCATTTGATTTCGATGTTACCTCTTCCTGGCGTTTGGAAAAATAGCTTTTTGTGCTGATAGCTTAAGCTCGTCATAATCACAAGAAGGTCAATATCTTCTCCGACAATTACGACGCTTTCAAAAGATATGGCTTCTGAAATGGCTGAGATAACTTTCATGACATCAGCTTCTTCTTTTGCCTGCTCAACTTGAATTCTGCTATTTTGAAATTTTTAATTTGTTTTAAGAAATAAAAAGAAGAAGCTCTTGTTTATGTCATTGGCTTCGTCAACGGATGGTGCGAGTCGACGCTCTCTTTTCTCTCCACTTGTTACAGATTGATCTAGTTTTACACAACAAAAACTATGATACCATGCATCTGCAAGTTAGATTCGCATCTGCTAATTAGGTTCGTGCTGAATACGTTCAATTACTTTCTGGGACCATTCATCCCCACGTTTTTCTGCAGCTTTAAACATTGTAATTTTCGATTCTAACTTTATTACTTTGTGAATCAAATTTCTCTTTGCTTAGGGTTTTTATTGTTTTTCGTTGAAGTCACCGGAATTACATTTTCCACATAAGAAGCAATTATCTTGAAACTTGAAAGAAGTGTTCGATCTGAGAGACAAACTGTGTAGAATCTTCACTCCGACGAACACTGCACACATATACTGCTATCATTCTCCCATTCGCATATATTTTTCGACAATCATCCTGTATTATAACTTCCTTTCTACTTTCCAAAAAACTGATGAATATTACTTTTGATGAACATTACTTTGACGCTGAACGCTATGTTCAAAGAGCTTGGCAAGTCCTTTCTGGCTCACAACGCGAGTATCATTACTTGAAGTCGTTTGGCGAATGAAACATACAATTTTCGGTCCAGCTCACTCATTTTTCATTACTGCACGAAAAGAGATACAATAAACTGAATAGCAGTATATTAGAGGAGTATGTCTTTATAAAAGAACACTTGCATCTAAATCATTAGGGCTCGGGAAAGTCACGTGGCTACAATCTTCCATCTACATTCCCTTTTTTATCCCTGGCCCTCTCTCCCTTTGTAGTTGTTTTTCTTATAGGGTTTCTAGAATTTGTTTCTAGAATCTTCTTCTGAATTCCTTTCTTAAAACTTTCATTTTTCATCCATAAATGTATTTAATTTTCATTGTTAGTGATGAAAAAAAGTTTTTTGGGATGGGAGGCGAAAAATAGGTCACTTTTTATAAAGTTAAAAAAAAGGGACATTTAGAAAAACGTTTTCATAACAAAATTTATAGAGAATTTAATACTCTTTCTTTTTGTAACTGAGTATTTTTTCGGAAAAAATTTATAATTTTTGAGTTATTGGCAAAAAACTGAAAAAAGTCCGAAAATTTTGTGGTTTTTTGGCTCCACAAAATTTAGCCTTGAGATATTTTGTTGGAAAACCACTAATTCTTGTTACTAGCATACTCATACACATTTTAAAAACATAAAATCTTCTAGCAGAATTTTTGCATCTATCGGCCCTTTTTTCTGACAATTTGACTGGCCTATAAAACTCGTTTCAGTTTCTAATTAATATTTATTAACACCATTTCTGTTGGTGCCAACTGGTACTTTTTAAAAGATTTCTTTTATATATTTCTTTTATATTTCTTATCTTTTATGTTCCGAATTAGAAATTCATAAAAATTTCATCTTTATTTATACAATCATTCAATAAAGTTTAAAAGGATTTTCCCCATTAATATTAATTAAATAAATGTGAATTTATAGGAATTTTGTATAATGTTTATAACTTTTGTCAAATCCTTTATTTAAAATATTTTTTATTATTTTGTAGAAATAGAAAATATACTAATATAATGTGTTTACAATAGAAATATAGAGTCATTTCCGAACTCAAAATCCCTCCCCTCCAAATCTTTTAACATCAAGAAAGGGGGAAATATGCAAAGGCAAAAAAAATATCCTTTTAAAAATATTTTTGTTTTCTGAAACTAATAAAGCTTTTGGAATAAGATAAAACGATGTATCTGTAACTCATTCCATCTATATTACTACACTATACTACTACTACTACAAAAAAAAAAAATAATAATAATAATAATAATAAACTCTCAAATTGAAAAGAAAAACTGTCAATTTGGTGCCAGTAGAAAACTGTTTAATTTACAGAAAATATCAGTAATTTTTTAAAATAAAAACAGGGTTTTTTTATATCAAAGAAGTATCTATTTTTTTCTTCAAATCCCCTTTTTAGGATTCTGTACTTATAAAGTAAAAACGGAACCATTATAAGATCACTCTCGTGTCTGTCTGTCCGTCTGCCACAGCCATTTTACACATAAACCAGGAAACGTGGAAAGCTAAATATTGGGGGAAGTAATAAAGACTACTGAAACACATATTTACCGATTATTAAACATTTGCAAGTATATTTAGGAGGAGAGTGGGGGGGGGGGAGCTAATTAGTTACTTGAAGAAAGAAATCTGTTCTTTTCCTGTCGTGTGGGGTATAATGTGAAAGATTTCATTACACTGAACTCAAAAATATATTTCTTTTAATTTTAGACTTTATATTTTCAGAGATAGAGTTGAAAATATAGCGCAAATATATGTCCCCCCCCCCCACCATCTGATTCCGAACCTATCGAAACTAAAATTATGTAAATGTTAGAGATTATACATATTATTTGAAAACTTGCAAGAAAATTATAGAGATTATTCTAACAGCATAGTTTTTGAGAAAAACCCATTTTTTTCTGTTTCACGCAATTTTCGATTTTGTGGGCATTGAGCAAAGGTGTTGAGGAGGGTTGGAGATACCTGTAGTGTCAGAAGTATAAAAGCATTGTCCATACTGATTTTTGAAAAGTTTCGCAGGGATGGTTTGGGACATAAAATATGAGGAGGACGGTGTACTTTGCATACCATCAACTTTTAAAGCCTCGATAACAACTTTTAACAATATGTTTGTATAATGCAACACCTAGAAGTAGTATAAAAGCAGTAAACTTCATACTGTTGCAAACATTCAAATTTAATCAGAATTAATCACATAAATCAGGCTTCATATGCATAAGAAATAAAAAAATATCTATTCATTTATTACTACTCTGTTATCCCGTCGACCAATTTCGCCAAGTTACACAAATTGACATAATTTTCATTTTAAAAAATGAAAAAACGAATAATTAGTAGAATATTAATAAAAATATTAATAAAAAGTCGAAATAAAAATCACCTAATGCCATTTTAAACACGTGAATCGTATTTAATGTCATTGAATTTGACATTCACGATCTTCCATTATTGGCATTTAATGTTATAGTTTGGCGATAATTTTTTGGTCGACGAGATAACCTAGTAGTATCATTCATTTCAGTACCAGGATATTTTTAAAAAGTATATTTATTAAGTATATTTATTAAGTATATTTATAAGCTTTATTTAATGCAAAACGTTCCTTACTTCGGGTGTAGCGACCAGTACGTTAAAAAATTTTTGGTATTAAAATGTCTATTTTTTAAAAAATTCCTTATGCATGCGAGCCTTCCATAAATTCTATGTTGTTCGTGACTAATTTGCATTGATTGGATGGTATTTATTAAGCTTTTACACGGGTACGCAAAAGAATTTAGTTACATTTTAATCTATGGGAAAGTTTGAAATGCATTTTAACACTGTTTCTATTGGTGTCAATTGAAACTTTAAAAAAGATATTTGAATATTTATTTTGTAATTTTTAGATTAAAACAAGCACAAATAACTTTTAATTCTTTGAAGACCTTTTTTTTTATTTTGATTAGTATAAAAGATTATGAAATTACAATAAGTATAAAGCAAATTTGAAAGTTATTCTTAGAATCAGCTTTAATCTTTATTTATTTGTTTATTTTTGAACATGTATCTATAAAGTATCAAAGTTAGATCTCGATATTATTATTTTAATAAATATAAATAGTATATACAAGTAACGTTTGTAAAGACAAGTGAAATGTTTTGTACTTTAACGATTTTTATAAATAATTAAGAATTTATAAAAACTGATGGAAGTTTTAACTGGTATAATTTTGTAACTTGTTTACCTTCTAGATAATGGCGAGATATCTTTTGTACCATTTAATTTTAATCAAGATTCGTAAGAGAATTTTTGAATAAAATTTTACTTATATAACTAACATAGCGAAAATTTGTATTTCATTATTCTGCAGTAAAACATTTCGAAATTCTGGTGTTAATACAACATTACAGAAACAAAATTATTTATTTCTGAAAAACATAAAAACCAAAAATCACTTGTTAGATTATGTAAAATAGTCTGGAATTTAGTTTTGTTTATAAAACTAGTCATTTGGGGGGGGGGGGGCACTGTAATACTTACACATCATGGATATGCATAATATAAAATATGATAATAAAACGCATGTAAACTATTTTAAAATGCATCGCAATACCATTGTAAAATTTGAACTCATATTTAAATAGTTTTAACATACAGGGTGCTCATAAAAAAACTTTGCCGGTATATGGAGCTCTAGCATTTTTCAATGGCAACACCCATTTTTTTTTTCATCGCAAAATGCTCAGCGCATGCGGAAACCATAAAGAGCATTGGAACCGTATGTGTATCGCAAGAAACAGACACGTTAAGTAAGCACAAAAAACTGTTCTGCGAACCCCCCCCCCCCCCCCGTCCGTAAGAAACACGATTGGGGCGCAAGGAGAAAATTTGCATATGACACAGAGTCAGTACACTAATCTCTGATTACAACACAGATCAGAAAAAAGAAAACTTTTATTTTGATAACACACTTTCCACATGGGTGCCATCACAGGCAATTACATATTGCATGGTAGCGACTGTGGACAATAGAGCCGAACGTTACATCGCATGAGGGATGTTTGCAATCTCACATTTGATTGAATCTTTCAAATCGGACAAAGTTTGCGTATTGCACATGTACACTCTAGATTTTAGATATCCCCAGAACCTGAAATCCATAGGAGTGAGGTCGGGGGACCGTGGAGGTCATTGACGTTACCATTTAAGGTGAAATGTGCCTCGCCCGTTCATAATATGCGAAGAGGCCGATCGTTATCTCCATCATATTGCATAAGAAATTCATTAACAAAGTCTATATGTTGTTGATGGTCTCTCACTTCCTACATTTGGGCGCGCTGGTACCGATAAGGAAACATGCAGATTACAGAGCGCAGTAACTTTAAGACCATTGATTTCGGTATATCAAATACACGAGATGCACCTTTCGTAGTTTGCACAAAGACCTTGAAGGGAAAGACATGAAGGCTTTGGAAACCGTAACTAATTGAAACAGTGCAAACAGCATTGCTATGAAACACGCTCAAAGGGGGAAATCCAATCGTAGGCTGGTTCATTGCATCCACCGATTCGCCAAATATTTTTCTAGTAAACCTCCTTGCGCCAACTCCCCCGCGAGAATTCAAAACGCCATTTCTTTTGGCAGTTCGTCTTGAGACTTAAAGATTGTGGGAGATTTTTTAATATGATTTGTTTGTTGTGATATATTTTTTATATTGCAAATATATAGCCGATTAACGCGTTCAACTGAAAAGTCTTCAGTGATGCTGAACTTGTTAAATAATAAATTTTATGTATCGAAAATTCCACTTTCAGTCGAAAACTAACATAACAACGAACAGATTCATCTATAAGTAGTCTTCTGTAACGTATTGTATGAACTTTGACCTAACTCATCTCCCTCCACGAAAAGGGATGAAGGGGGAGGGGGGAGCGCACTGCTTTCGCGGGGACCGAGGCGGGCAGCGATGACCACATCATTAGGCACGCCACACACCAGTGAGACATTGGACGAAAAAACGTGCGACATACGACAATTTCACCCTGATAACAAAGGAAAAACCGGTTTGACTGCGTCATGTTGCACGATTTTTGACGCATGTTTCATTGGTGTGTGGCGTGCCTTACTCCACAATTTTGATAACTATCGCTACTGGTGATAATGCCAAAGCGCGCCAAGTGAACGCTTTTTATCTTTCGCCCCTGTATGCGACTTCTATTGCCAGGGGCGTAAACCACCTTAGTCGCGTAGGGGGGTGTAGGCTCATAAATTTCCGACTCCAAGAAGGAAAATTTCCGAGTACGATGGCCAACATGAGGACTTATATATATATATATATATAGATATTAGGGATGCACCGAATAGTGATTTTGGCCGAATACCGAATATTAGGCCGATAGGTGAACCGAATACCGAATATTCGGCTAGCCGAATAGTAATTGTTGGACCGAATACCGAATATTCGGCTTTCCAAATACTTTTTATATTTCAAAGTTTAAAGGTATTAAAATGCTGCTTTTTAAAACAATTTTACATAATATTTAGTAAAAGAAACTTACAATTTGATAAGGACTTTTTATAAGAGCATTTAGTATTGAAAAAAATCTGCTTGAGTTATTTAAGAAGCACAATTATGAGAATTTTTTAGTTAATAAAATTTTAATTTCAAGGTTTCTTGTACGAATTAAAAAAAACATTTTAAAATCAAAGAAAAATAATGAAAAAATGGTCGAAGAAAAACTTTGCAGTCTCATAATTGTCCTTTTAAAATAACTCAAGGCAGATTTTTTTTTTTTTCAATATAAAGTACAAATTCTATCAACATAATTCTGAATAAAGGAATGATTAACTCCTAGTTCTTTTCTTGTGAATGGTGGCATTTTTCACCCTTCACATCATATCATATTTTACAGAAATATAAGCATATGAGTTGAAAATATATAGTATCTTATTTATTGTTAAAGCAAGATACGAAAACACAAGTTTGACCTAGAGTGAGATGAAATACAATGTACTTATGACTCAATAAGTTGATTTTATGATCAAAAATTGTCTGCCTTGATGGCTATTACTAATCTCAAAAGTTTTTCTTTCTTGTTTAAGAACTTTTATTTGGGAAAAGCAAGAAACAGATTATTTACTAAACAAATTTAGGAACTTGCATCTGCACATCATTTATTTATAAGCAGAATCCTCATACTTCATCATTTAATTCCTTCTCACGGTTAATTTTCTTTAGTTACACTTTCAAATAGCAAATAATGTAAAAACATTCTATTTTATTTATATGATTTTCTTTCTAATTATTTTAAATATAGTTATAAATTGACAGTTAAAAAGAGAAATTGTGAAAAAAATTTTAAAATTTGTTTTAAAAGGTTTTATCAAGTATTGGATTCAGCCAAATACTTTGATATTCGGCCAAAATACCGGATGGATACCGAATATGCGGTACAACTCTTATATATATATATATATATATAATGCATTTATATAAATCATAATTTTCACTAAGTGTATCGATATAGTCAAATAAGTTTTAAAGAATTGATGTTGATTCCTTTTGAAAACTCATATTTATTTCTCAGTACTTTAATAAAATTTTGTATGTTACACATTTTATATACCTAAAATATTCTGTAATAAAGTAACTTACTTACTTCAAAAGGATTTTTTGGAGCTCCAGCAATGCAAAACGGTATATGTATATGAGCTGAAATTTTATCAGCATGCTCTTGTTTATTATGAGTGTTCCTGTAATCACTGTCGAAAATGGATTACATAAACCACACTGCACTTTTTGACTCTTACATTTAGGTGGGGGCATAATTGATACAAATGACGATTGAATTTTTAGCAATATACCAAAATATTCCCGCATATGCTCTTTTTAATTGAATGATTTCGTACTATGAGCCGGAGCCAGATTACTAATGGTTTAAATAAAGAGTTAACGCAGGCGCAGTATGTTTTGTAACTGGCACATAGGGCGGGAGAACAAGCGCCTTATCGTCTAGGTGCCCAAGTTTTACACGTGTTGAAAAGAAAACAATGTTCTATCTCTCTATTATTTAGCAATCAGTTAAAAAATTTTTAGCCTTTTTTTTTCCCCTTTTTTAAGTAAAATTGAAATCTGTTTGCTTAGGGAACATTTTAGAGCAGGATTTCTCAACTTATGGTACACGTACCAGTGCTGGTACGTGAAGCTCTCTTTACTGGTACATGAAATAAAATAAAAAATCCAGCTTATGAAATGAAAAAAAAAAAGTTTCATTCCCCCCCCCCCCCCCCACCATCTTTTTTGATTTGTCAGTTCACCGGCACCAAAGTGTCTGTTCTCTGATATTTCTGTTTTGATAGCACTTTGCTTTCTCTTATTTCATCGTAATTTAAAAATAATTTTCAATAAATAAGTAAAATAGTTTTTAAGTTTCACTTGAAAAGAAAATGGACTATTGCAGTATATAAACATGCTGTTCTACATACCATAAAAATATAGATCCATATCTTTCATCATTTATGAAAAAAAGGTACATAAAGTGGATGAACAGGGGTGTAGTCGTAAAAATAACAGAGGATATGCGCTCTAAGCAGAGAGTATACGCAAAAGGCAGAGAGTATACTATAGAATGTGCATACTACAGCTTTCTTTAGGAACAGAGGTTATACGGTGTCCCTTTAAAAAATCCAGAGGGTATACGGCCCGTGTACCCTCCACTACATCGCTGATGATGAATCTAACATGGCGGAGATAGCGCATTCCAAGTGCTTTTAATAGAGTCGTGTACACTGTAAAAAAAAATCTGCAAAGGTACTAAAATTTTTCTAGGAAACTGGGATTCCAAGAATTTTTCATGTAACGATAACAGGAAAAATTCATGTAACCGATTCTGAAACTTGAATTTTTGCTGTTACATTTACTGAAAAAGTTCTAAGAATCCCAGTTTCCTAGAAAAAGTGTAGTACCTTTACATTTTTTTTTTTTTTTTTTTTTTTTTTGCAGTGTATGTGTATTAATTTACGCGAATATGTCATTAAACATTGTATCTTTCTTTTACCAAAATCTATATCTTGGTAATGTGCATGTTATTATAATGTATACTTTTTATTATTTCAATGTTCATATAAAACAGACGATCTAAGTACCAATTTAAAATTGTAATCATGCAATTAAATTCAGTACACTGTAAAAAAAAAATCTGTAAAGGTACTAAACATTTTCTAGGAAACTGGGATTCCAAGAACTTTTCATGTAACGATAACAGGAAAAACCCATGTAACCAATTCTAAAACTTGAGTTTTTGTTGTTACCGTTACAGGAAAAGTTCTTGGAATCCCAGTTTCCTAGATAAAGTATAGTACCTTTACAGATTTTTTTTTTTTTTTTACAGTGTAGAATCTGCTCAGATGGATGCACAAAAGACTGGAAAAGTGTTTCATTTTTGACTTATTCCATTTACACAGATTTTTCTTTATAAGCTTTGTATTTTTCACCTGCTAGCACGCGGAAGTGTCAGTTTCGTTTTAGTGTTACGCCAATCTGAAAGTTTGAAAAGCCCTGTTTTAGAGATAAAACTTTTTCAAAAATACAGGATTTCTTAATATAAGTTTTAATTCTTTTTAATGGCATACTTTAAAGCATCGTAACAATTTGGTGTTACCTCTCATTTTTCCGACAAAACAAAATGTAGTAGTAATAATACAAATATTAAAAAAATTGAATATAATTGATTTAGGAAAAGGAAAACAAATTATTTTTTCTGATAGAAGTAAATTCGTATAGATTGTAAAATATTCAGATTATTTCGAGATAAAAATTTAAAGTATTTGGGTATTTTCAATTCTCATCCTGTATCATAAATTTATTAAGCACTTTTTTAAATCAATCAAAAATTACGTAAAAAAGTAAATAAAAACAATTTCGCATTTTAATTTTATTTTTATAATAAATTCGAAAGAAAACACAAAGTTAGTCAGTAGGAAAAAAAAATAAAACCTTAATTATTTTCAATTAAAGGTAAAATTTGTGTAGAGTGGGAAATATCCAAATTTTAATATGCAAAAAGAAAAAAAAAATGTATTTTAGTTTTGAATTTTCATCGGATGCCACCTAAATTCCGTGATATATACTTCTAATTAAATTTAAAGTTTAGATAAAAATAAATAAAATGTCTTCATTTCGATCAGTATATTTTAAAATTTCTAAATTAAACTAAGAACTTTCCGACAATAAATAAGGTGATCTGGTGTAATAACGCCAGGAGGAGTGATAACGCCAAGTGCTAATATTTTGCATAATTATGAAATAATCTGGTAAATGACACCCATGTGCTCTGCGCAGAAGGGTTTTGAGTCATATAAATTGCAAAAAAAACAGCTTCAAGTTAATTTGTTTCATTTTTAGGTCTTATTGTTTTTACAAGCAACTAAAATTAACGCTTGATCTAAAATTTGCGAGATAAGTTTTGTGATGTGAAGACTATTTTTTTTATCCGGAAATACTTTGTTAATTACATAAATTTGTAGTACATTTCATGGACTTTCAAAATGTTGTTGAAGATTTTGGATATCTTCTCGAGATAATTTGTAATTTAAAATGTACAGCGCAATAACTATAACGGGGTAATAACGCCAATCCTTGGCATTAATACCCCGTTTGTTTTTCTACATTGGCCGAGCTACATCCTAAATACTGATTCAAATAAACACAGTTAAAACTGTGCAATGTTTCTAATAATTCTATTTAAGTGGTCCTTTTTAAGCAAAAAGAAGCTCACGGTCTGATATTCTTTTGCCTCATCCCCCCCCCCCCCCCACACACACACCGCACTTTTTTTTCTTACACTTTCACAAAAAATTGAACATTTTCAATAGTTTAGAATGCAATTTGTCAATTTCTAAGTTTGTAGACTTTGTATTTTTAGAATTGGGCAATCTACATGCAATTATTCCATCTTATTTCATAGTTTTGTTTACATGGCGTTATTACCCATATAGGTAGGTAATAAAGCTAAATAGCATTGGCAAAGAAATCACGCCATTACATTTTATGAATACATATCTGTTAAATTATTTTTTTTTTATATAGATAGTCAATGAGTTGCTGCATCAAATCATATATTTGTTTGAAAAATACAATCTAAAACTGAGCCGTGAAAATTGGTAGAACCTTAACGTGGCGTTATTACCCCAGGGTACCTTAAATACAGGTGGATTTCGATATCTCAAAGGCACAGAAAAAAAATAATTCGGATTATCAAGGTTTCATTCAAAATATCAAGGTTACAAATAACATTAACATTGCTAGAAGAATAAGTACATATATATATATACCGGGTGATCCAAAAGTCAGGACGAACTTTAAAAATGAATAACTCGAAAACGAATCAAGATACAAAGATACGGTTTGCACCAAATGGATGGAAAAGAAACCGGATTTTGTGTGACAACGAAAAAAATAGTTTGCCGTTGACATCCAAAAAATGACACGGTAGTGTTTTTTGCACCAAAAGATGATTTGCAAATGAAAAAATGTTGACAATTTCCAAGTCAGCTTAGTTACAGTTAATTAGTACAACAGAAAATGTTCAATGTGCTGTCCCTCATTCATAAGTGCAGCTGTGAGACTAGGCACTACACCGTTCACAGCATTTAGTAGCATTTCTTGCTTTATGGCAGACACGTTTTGGCGGATGGCATCTTTCAATGCTGCTAGTGATGCCGTTGGTCGCCAATAGAACAATATTTTTTCGTTGTCACACAAAATCCGGTTTCTTTTCCATCCATTTGGTGCAAACCGTATCTTTGTATCTTGATTCGTTTTCGAGTTATTCATTTTTAAAGTTCGTCCTGACTTTTGGATCACCCGGTATATATATATATATATATACATATATACATTTCGTCGTATAGAGGTTTTTGAGTACACAATATTTGACAAATGAAAATTTTTCTAAATAGTTTTATCAGAAAAATAAAATCCTATATATTAAAGTTATATTAATTAATTAGTAAATTACCAATTAGTTAAATTAATCAATAATTACTCCGGCTAAGAATTAAATTTATATTTTCTTCGTTCTAAATTGTTTTTTCTTGTTTTTCTTAACTAGAAACTGCAAGGGGAAATAAATCCGACTAACAATAAAATTTTATTGGTTTTCTTTGATCTAACTTGTTTTTCTTATTTAATTAAAAACTACAAAAATAGTTCTCCAATTCATAAATATTTATAAGTTAATACCTTTTATTTTTTTTCGTTTAAACTTACTTTCTTCCGATCGAACAAGAATTTTTCCGACTGACTTTTCCGTTTTTCCAATTTAAAAATTTTTATAGGTTAATACGAAATTAATATATACTATTTTTTCCGACTAAACATGCATTTTCCCATGGAACGGGAAATTTTCCGAATGATATTTTCGTTTTTCCAATTTATACGTTTTTATAGATTAATGCCATTTTTTCCGATCGGACAAGAATTTTTTCGACTGACTTTTCCGTTTTTCCAATTTATAAATTTTTATAGGTTAATGCGTAACACTATTTTTTCCGACTAACATGCATTTTCCCATGGAATGGGAACTTTTCCAAATGATACTTTCGTTTTTCCAATTCATAAGTTTTTATAGGTTAATACCATTTTTTCCGATCGAACAAGAATTTTTCCGACTGATTTTTCCGTTTTTCCAATTTAAAGTTTTTATAGGTTAATACGTAATACTATTTTTTCCGTCTAAACATGCATTTTCCGATAAAATGGGAAATTTTCCGAATGATTTTTCCGTTTTTTCCAGTTTATAAGTTTTTATAGGTTAATAAAATTTTTCCCACTAAACATACTTTTTCCGATCGATCTGAGAATTTTCCGACTGATTTCTTCTTGGGGGGGTGTTGCACCCCCCAAACCCCCCCGGGATTTACGCCCCTGTCTATTGCCTAGCTATTTGCAATGTTTCTCGGACAGCTGTGGATTTACGTTACGCCTATGGAGCCTTCACATCTTTTCCTCTAAGATCTTTGGTTTGCATGCGTCCTCTGGTCACTATGTGATGCACTTTCATAACAGTATCCTCAGGAACAGTTGATTGTCCGGATCGCGGACTATCACAGGTGCAGCCGATTTCTTCGAATTTCATTACTAAATCACAAAGAGCTTGTGAAATGCATAGACCACGTATTTGGCGTTGGTTTCGACGGTAAACGCGCCAAATTTTCGCAGCATTCATCTCATTTTGATAATAGTTTTGCCAATTCATCATGAACGAAGTCATTTTGTTGGCAACTGCGAGCTCCGACTGAAGAACTAACATTCCCACCCCACTTTTTATCCGTTTTCTACCTTGACTATCTGGCAAGCAACGTTCAGTGATTGGTATTTTGTCTCTGTGATATTCAAAGTTTCTTCGTGCGCCTTGGTCGTGTTTTTTTGGGGCCGTTCATAGAGCTGATTTTGTGCGAGCATAGCGCGCAATTTGTTGCAATAACCAAACCGTTCCAACGCTCTTTAGGGTTTTCGCATGCGCTGAGCAAAGCATTTTGCGATGAAAAAGAAGGGTGTTGCAATTGGAAAATTTTGAGTTTCTGTAACTATAACCGTAACCGTGAGCGCCATTTTGTTGCCTTTCACAGAATCTCGAGTTCATACCCCTGAATAGCTATATCTGAAATTTCACCTCGATCGGTTTATCGGACTGGCCACTAGAGCTCCATATATCGGCAAAGTTTTTTTTTATGACCACCCTGTACATAGTAATGCTCTATTAATGAATTGGTGATGAGCCAATTTCGACATTTTTTTATTTTTTATTTTTTTAACAAATCTTGATAGTTCAGATTGGATCGCTTTGTTTAACCCTTTCAGGGCTAAAGCACTTCCATTGCTAAAATGTTAAAATGAATAAATGACACCAAAATATATGAACAAAATTACTTAGAAATTACGAAATGTATAGTAAAAAAATCTTTGTGCGAAAATCCTGGTGACATTTGGATATTAAAATTGAGTAAAATTACGAATTTCATAAATTTCACGGATTTCCGCTTTTAAACGGATGAATTAAAACTTTATACTAATTCTCCACTTTTGCCCCCCCCCCCTCCCCCCCCCAAAAAAAATATTTCGAGCAAAATTAATATATATATATAAATTTTCTACATTTCTCATTTTCTTAAAAAAAAAAAAAAAAACTCTTAAACTTAATAGATTAATATCAAAAGAATGCGAGAAAAAAATCTTATTTATGACATTAACATCAATATATCGATTCCGCTGGGAGCACGTATAATTCTTACTATCTATCATATCTATAATAGCTAAATAAAACTATAATTCATTTTCGTCCATTTATTGGAATGGATTAGCTACGAAGAATTTACGCGTCTCGTTGTAATCAATCATTCCTAAAAATATTATATTCCATGTAATGGAACATGAATGGACGTTCATTGAATAAGAAAATTGCTCTGTTTTTCAGACACGAAATGTTTATATAAATGATTTTTCAGTTTTGAATTCTTTGTATGATTTTACGATTTAGTTTATTCTGCGAAGTTGTATTTCTTGAAATTGTTTATAAAGTTGTTTATGCTACTTATGTGTTTTCAGTAAGCATATTGCAGCATTAGTTAAAGTAATATAACAAAAAGTAGTAATGAATAATGCTGTCGCAAAAGTTTATTTTATTTATTTATTTATTTATTTATTAATGAACTGCGCAAAATTTCGAAAATTAAAATGCATGAGGTATTATTCTGAAACACCAGGTGTGTAATCAGAATAGTACATCAGGTCATCTTTGGGCAATTCTATGGTGACTGATGTTACATTTTGAGATAGTTTCTTAATTTTATATTTTTTTTTCTATGGTTAAATATTTTTTTAATTTTTTTTAAAATGATACGATCTACACATTACAAGCCCAATATTATTATGAAAACAAGAAAATGTGTATTAACAAAATATTTTACCATTTAGACAAGAAGATTAAAATGTGACTGATGTTACATAAAAAGGACATGAAGTAAAACATCCGTTTTTATTTTGAAATTCTCCTTCCTCTGTTGTTAACAATGGTATTGTTTCTTTTACTTAGTTACAGAATACTTCTAATTAATAGGAAACAAAAGCATATAAATAATGGCAAACGAAAAAAAAAAATGACCTGTGACTGATGTTACACTTTTTATGTGACTGATGTTACTCATCCAAATTGCTTAAAAACAAAGATTTTTATTGCATCTAACATAGAAAATAGGTAATATAAAACAAATTATTCAAATATGAAGCATGCTATTGAATTTTAAATAACCACGAGCATTCACAACATTGGGTATGTTACGTTTCCGCATTATTCGCTCTTATGGATAAAAGACCTCATCAATTTGCAGAGGTCACTTCCAATAATTTCCAGTTTGAATCAATGTGTTGGCAAAATATTCTTTATAAGCAGTAGACTTCTCTTCACCAGGAAAAAGTTATCTGTCAACTTCAACCCAAACTCCAACTGACGCTATGGAACTGACTGATTTGTCTGTGTTGAAATGATTTGTCTAAATGCATCAGAAAATCACTGTCTTTCAGTTTTTCCATGGTCTACTTCAAAGAAATGACTGAGTTTTATCCTTTCGATTGAAGTTGCATTTGAAAAGATTTTTTTTTAAATTTCATGATTTTACATTATTATTCTAGGCAAAATTTTTTACACTTTTACGTTTGAAACTGTTACAGCAGATGTTGTGCTGCATCTCTCATAAAACACTAGCAAAATCTTTTGTTATTAAAGGCAATCTTCTGGTTTTAATATCAGGGGGACAACTGTAGATACTATCTTTATTTCTATTTGAAACAGTGATTTTATGACAACTTTTCTTAACCTATGCGTAGACAGCAAGCTGCGTTTCACGCAGGTTGTGGCTTTTCTAAAAGCATTAGAGTTTTTAAAGAAGAATTTAAATTATCAGAACTATGTGATACTTTCTGTTTCAATTTTCTGAACTTTTCAACTCTTTTTTAGCATTTTCATCATTTCCTTTCTTATTCATTTTTGTACTATGTTTGATAATTTTGACATACTATCTTCTGTTTTCTCTCTCTCTCTCTCTCTCTCTCTCTTTTTTTTTTTTTTTTTTTTTAATTCTTTATATAGTTTTTCCAATTTTAAGTTTTGTCTCCTTATTTTCTGTCTTTCTGCTGTAGCCAGGCCATTTAAATATTATTTCTTGGAAATAAGATATGGAAAAGAACAAAAAATAAGTGCGACTGATGTTACATTCTGAGACCGACATTACGATGTGACTGATGTTACACATTTTAAATATGTTTAAAGTTATTATATATTTATGTTATACCGCATTTAAGTTATTAACATTCTTAATAACTTTACAAAGAAGGAGAATATATCTTATTACCCTTTATAGTTTAAAATATTTTGAGTAATAGAAACAATTGTACGTTTTTGTGACTGATGTTACACAGATTTTAGGCTTAATGTATAAGTGTTAAATAGAAACAAAATAAAATAAATGTAAGCTTATTTATTAATTATTTACTCTTGTAACATGTTAATTAATAATAATAAATTGTAAAAATTATTTATCTAATTGATTTGTACGCAAAGTTAAAAATTTGATTCTCCTTGTAAAACTGATCTTCACATAGGTAAACAATGATGTCACAATTATTTTAGAAAAAAATACAGAAAATAATATTTTTATTGAATTTTAACATATTTATTTTTTTAACATGTTATCCTTGGTAGCATGGAATTGCCCCTTTTGAAGACCTAACGCAGGGTTCGTTGGGGGTCAAGTAATTCTTCGGTACCAGTATTTCCTTATAGAAAATCTCTCCTTAAAAAAGGCAAAATTTCGTGTGTTTAACATAAATTTATTTTTCTGTAATAAAATACTAACATTTTACTTTGAAATTTCTCTTAACTTTGAGAACTCTGCACTAATGTCAGCAGTTAGCACATTTTTCAAGCGGTCATTTATGAAGCTCCGTTGTTAGGTCTTTTAATTTTCCAGAGTGAGAGGTCTGCTATATGAGGAGCTCACAACTACAGTAAATCAAGTTCTCAAAAAAAAAAAAAAAAAAAAAAAAAAAAGATAGTCCATTTAGAAGTTGCATAAAATCTGTTATATCTACTCCCACAGGGAGATTTTCATATACTTTCTCATATATGTAATTTGTTTATAGACTTGGTTCGCGGCAGAAACTGATTTTACGTTTCTTAAAAATGAACGATCTTCTTCTTCTTCTTTTTTTTAAAGATATAACAAATTATCTCAGTTGGCACTGAAGTTCGGGGCTTTTCCAAAGAGCAGGGCGGCAAAACACCTCTATTTTCCTGTTGGTTAACCACCTGCATATCGTAGGATTTCAAACTGAAAATATGTCTATCATGTAGTCAGAGATTCTTTTGTTGTCCTATAAGATTAAACTTTGTTAGCGACATCACATACTAGTGATTAAAGTGGCTAGAAGAAATAGCCTTTTTTCTCAGTGGAGATACCTAAGTAATATAAGGAAATGAAGAGAAATTTTAGATAGATTCATTAACCCACAAGCTATATGCTTCCACTTGTAAAAATGCTACAAGTATAAATATTCCTGGGCAAAGGTGGGAAATTACATCATTCTACTAGCCACGATCTTCTCACTGGGCGATTGGATTTTTAGGAAAATTTAAAAATTACTGACTAGAGATTGGTAGAACAAAAACTTTGCGTTTTTATTTGTTTGTCTTATTTTGAATTACTCCTAACTACTAAAATGTAAGCAGCAGTAAGTTCTCCACACTAAACTTTTCTTAATTTCATAAATGACTTAGATTTATATTTAAAAAATAATAAGAAGAAGCATGAAAAAAAAAGTACGAAACTTCATTGTAGAAATAAATTATTCTTGTAGGCGTGTAAATTTTGTTTTAACTTTTTTCAATTGTGCATTTATCTAGCCGGCTGGTAAAATAAATCCTTGGCTAGTAAGATTTTCTGAAAATTCCCAACCTCTATTCTTGTATTCGTAATATTCGTATATTCATTGAAGTAAATATTTACATAATTTAGCAAAACACGATATCTATCTTTTAAAATATTCCATTTATCCTTATATTTAGGATACGTTTGTCTCGAATATAAAAAATAAAACAGGTTTCATCATTGTGCAACAAAAAAATCAACCAGTTTGAACAAGATCATAAAGTATAATTTAAAATTTGGTAAAAAAGTATTTTGGTAATTGATTTAATAAAAAATAATATGTTACTCCTGAAAAAAGCTTGTCATGCATTAAAAAATATTCTAAACAAGAATAGTCAATTCATTAAATCAAAAAATGCATAAATATCATTATTAATAGTAACTATGACAATGCGAAATTAATTCAATATTTTTAAAAAAGTAATGAAAAAGATTATTTGAAATACATGTTTTATAAAAACGTGTTTCAATGATAAATAGTTTCCTATCTTTCTTTTCTTCTCATTTCATAGCAAATTTTTAATTAATAAAACAGCTTATAGCATTTTTGCTTTCTTCAAATGCTGAAATATTCAATAGCATTATTGAATATCAAAGAAATATCTTAGTTTCAGACGGTTATATTTTTTTTAGCTAACTGTCATGAGAAAAGAAAAATTATATTCAAAGTTGTGTTTTTGATATTTTAATAGCCTTACTTAAAAATAAAAAATAAAAATATATATGTATGCAATAAAAAAAGTTTCTTTTCTAAAGAATTCGAAATAATATTTATTGAATGATGATTTTATAATTCTTTAAGAAGGTTGAGACTTTTCAGAAACAGAAACTTTTTTTTATTATTATTAATAAATACAATTTAATGATCTGATAACTTTAGAAATTAGAAGGCTTTAAAGGAAAGGAAAATCTTTTAATTCTTAGAAAAATGAGAGTGATCAGAAAAACACGAGCAATAAAAAAAAATCCCTTTCGGCATGGCCTATAGGCTGAGGTAGATTTCGAAAAGTTTTCATCTCAAAAAAAAAAAAAAAAAAAAAAAAAAAAAAAAAGGATTAGAGATAAACCCAGTTTAACTACTTTATTCAGCCGCTTTTAAAAATTTTTTAATTTCATTTTTCTGTAAGAACTGGTTTTATCAAAATCATCTTAAACGAAATTCTACCCAAATGCCCATTTTGGCAACATATTTTGAATTATATTCTTACTTTATTTAAAAAAAATTGACCAATATGCTCATTATATAGTTCCTAAATAACAAAAAACTGTTAATTAAATTCATTTGACAGCAAAATTGAATTTAAAAATGAGTCATAAAATAACCTATTTATTATTTTAATACATCCACAATTCTTTAATCAAGATCGCTTTGAGAAATTTTGTGCGAAGTGCCCACTTTGACAGATTTTTTTAAATATATATTTAGCCTTTATCAAAAATCTGACCAATACACAGTAATTACACAGTTCCTAAATAACAAATATCTGTCAATTGAATGCGTTTGAGAGGAAAATTGAATTCAAAAATGAGTAATAAAATAAACAATTTGTTATTTGAATACAGCCTCAATTCTTTTATCATGATCGCTTTGGGAAATTTTTTTGCGAAGTGATTACTTTGACAGCTTTTAAAAAATATATATTCACCCTTTATCAAAAAATCGACGAATACGCACATTATATAGTTCCTAAGTAACAAAAAACTGTCATTTGAATGCGTTTCAGAGTAAAATTGGATTTAAAAATGAGTCATAAAATAACCAATTAAGTTATTTGAATACCCACAGTTCATTAATCATGATCGCTTTGGGAAATTTTGTGCAAAGTGCCCATTTCGGCAGCCTTTTTAAAAGTATATTCTGCCTTTATCAAAAAACTGGCCACTCCGTCACATTATATAGTTCCTAAATAAGAGAACCTGTAAATTGGATGCGTTTGAGAACAAAAAAAGATTTAAAAATGACTCGGTAAAAACGCAATTTCTTAAATTTTCTCAAATTTCAATCACGATAACTTACTGAAATTCTGTTCAAAATACCCTTTTTAGCAGCCTTTTTAAAAATATATTCTGCTTTTATCAAAAAACTGGCCAATCCGTCACATTACATAGTCCCTAAATAAGAGGACCTGTAAATTGGAAGGGTTTGAGAACAAAAATGAATTTAAAAATGACTCAGAAAAAACGCAATTTGTTATACTTCCTCAATTTTTCATTGACAACTTCGGGAAATTCTGTTCAAAATACCCTTTTTGGCAGCCTTTTTAAAAATATATTGTGCTTTTATCAAAAAACTGGCCAATACGTCGCATTATATAGTTCCTAAATAAGAGGATCTGTCATTTGGATGCGTTTAAAATCAAAAATGAATTTTAAAATGAGTCAGAATATAAGCAGTTTGGATTTGAGGTTTTTTCTCCAACTCCTATTTTTGTTTAATTTATTTTTGCTATAGGAATTGGTTCTATGAAAAACTTGTTAATATAAAAGTTGTAGATATTATTGTGAAGATGTAAAATAAATTTAATTAGATTTGATTGCTTAAGAATTGAGTAAGTTATGGATTTTTTTCTTTTTCCTCCCCCCTTTTTCTTTTCGTTTTTAATTTTTTTCATCGGTAAAACTTGGTCCTATCAAAAACTTGTAAATACAAAAGTTTTAGATAATATTAAGTACATTTATATAAAATTTAGTTGGATTTGATATCTTGAGAATTGACGAAGTTATGAATTTTTTTCTCCCAAAAACCATGTTTTTTTCGCCTCTTGAGCCCATTTTTAACTTTATCAAAAATCTGTCATGCATAAACTTTTTGCCCATTTCTTAGAAGTAATATAAACTTTAAACTGATTCGATATCTATTTTAATTAAGAAGTTATCGCGTTTTTTCGGTTTTCACAAAAACCCTCCCTATTTCCACCCCCTTGGTCCGATTTTGCCCATTAACGAACTCGACCGAGATTTTAAGCTCCTTGATTTTATGTAAAAGTTTGAAAAAGATCTGAGCATAATTATGGAAGTTATCGTGTCTAGAAGAAAGTGATATACACCGATATATATATACATATATATATATATATATATAAACTTTTTTACTGATGGTGCAATAGGTAGTATTTCATACGAAATCTACCTAATATCTTTAAATTATTTAAAAGTTAAATACATTATATTTTTGTTACATATATTTAAATTGGTATTTGTAATTTTATTATTGTTTTTAGTTTATTTGTAAAAAAATATTATAGAGCATTGCATAATGAAAGCATTGGTGAACAATGAGTGCAATATACAGATTGTATAGAGGGTTCAAAACGTTATTAATAAAATAGCGATTATAATTTAATATTAATTAATATTAAAATTTCATCAAATTTTTCAAAGGGATTGTTCCCATACACGCTCTCGAAACAACGTTGTGTGGTAACAACGAATTTTGTTTCGAATAACCACAATGTGGACATTGCTTTCTTTCTTTACTACAAGCGCCAATTTGAATTTTCGCGTTTTAGCTTTCTACACGGTATTAAAAATCAAGGCAGTCATACTAGTCAAAAATGGTAGCAAACGACTAGGTACAAGGTAGCCTGTGTTGTAAAATAGATGTTTTTCTTCTAATTAGTATTTAATTATCATATGACTTGCCATAAAGCGACATCGCTAGACTTTGCCACTTAAATTGGCAGAGAATACTTAACTTTGCGTTATAAAAAATCATTTTGAGTTGTATTTTACGAATATGTAGTAATAATTTTCGTCACACTCGTAAATCAAATGTTATGTGGCAATGAAACTCCGACAGCAATTTATCGACAACCCATATTCTATATTAGATTTGCAAAAACATATATTTTATATTTAGTAACGGGAACTAGGGCACATTAATACACTCCCTCTACCTCTCCCAAAGTCATTATAGGAATAGTTTCACAACAGCTACAAAAGGTGATGCTAGTGTACACAACTACATACAGAACGTCTTGCTATGATTCAGTAATTTGATGAAATGGGACGGGTGATTTATTGTTTTTGTAGGTCAAAAGTAAGTTTGAGTTGTACAATTGCAATATACAATTGTTCCAGTATTTTTAACAGAAAATAATACTTTTCCTGGCAAGTAAAGCTACTCTTTATCAGTTCCTCCTTACTCTTTTTTCTTAGATAAATTATGAAGTGCTGGAATTGAGATTCATTTTATTCAAAAAGGCTGTATGAGGCACATTGTTACAGTTTATGTCGGGGCTCGTTGATACTCATAAATATGCGCCATGATAACTACAAACAACCTAAATCCTTTTCTAGTATATTTTTTCATTACCTTTTATTATTATTTTTTTTATCATACGCTCCTTAATACAACCATTTCCAACCATTATAGTATTTTTGAAAACAGAAGACGTACGAACTTACCCAACAGCTAGAGCTAGTAGAACTAACAAAAGAAAGAGACAGCAGTCTGGAAAATCTCGAATTTATATATAGATTCTCCAGCGAAAAAAGAATTTTCGACATGAGAAATGCTAAGTAAGAGATACAAGCTACATAATAGCAAAGGATAGTTGTATTATAAACAAAATTTTTAATATAATTATCATTTATTTTCTGTTTATAAACCGATTTATAAACAGAAAACTTGGTCATTTTCCCATCTTTCCTAAGAAAGAAGATAATGCTGGGGTTGAAGTACCAGATATGACAAAGTTACCACAGCAAACAATCGGACAAGAAACAGCCGCATTATACATTTCATTTTTATTGCTTTAATATTGTTTAGAAATATATTGTTGGTGATTTAAATTTCTATAAATAAATATAAATGGTTTGCTAACTCATTTTCTATGAAAAATATGCATTGGTGTTATTTTGTCTCCATTTCCCCCAAACATATCAAAGTGCTCCATAAGGTGTATTAATCTACTCCGGGGATGGGGCACATTGATACAGATGAAGTTTTTTGATTTTTTTTTTAATTGTATGCAAAAATACTATTTAAAACAACGATTGTACATTTTTAGAACACACTACACAAGTTTTGCTGACATCACATGGAAAAATATCTCAAAATTTCTACTTTCTGGACACGGAAATTTGTTTTTTAGAAAAAAACTGTATCAATGTGCCCCAGTTCCTCCTATGTCGTAAGATGTTAAAGTTTGTGGTATATTTTTTACATATTCTTTTTTATATAAGAAAACAATTTTGTAAGATGAGTTTGAAGTATAGATATATCTTCAAAACCATATAGTCTTGTCGTAAATTTCAAATTACTATCGGCGAAATAAATACTATTGAATAATAAAATGATTGAATTGATTCTTTATTTAAATTCCCTGCATTTTTTGTTTAAAATTTTAAAAAACATTTTCAAGTCCGTATTCACTTATGTTAAAGAAGCTTTTCTCAAATGTTTTACACATAGTATGGCTTGAAAGTTCTTTCTTTCTATTCTTTTTTTTCAGTTTTCTTTTTCTTTTCTTTTTTCTTTAATGTTTTTTTCTTTTTTAATTTGTCATATATTTGTATCAATTTACAACATTTATCCTTTATCTGAAAATGAAATCTATTTTGCAAATACATCACAAAAGATATTTTTCAACTTTTATTTAGATTAATTTCCAGTTTAAAATATCAAAAATATTTTTTTTCCTTTCAAGATATTTTTGTTTGATTAAATTTCTGCAAATATTTGAAACCTGTAATATCAATTTAAAAAAATGTTTCTTATAAGGATATGGGTCAGCAATAAAATTCAATTTTTCTTATGATTCAGACTTGGTAATTTAGAGCCACTTATATGTCTTACCACATAACTCATTAAATGTATTTCCAATTTTCAATTAATTAGTAATTTAATATTCATCGTGGTTCTTATTTGAAGTTTTTTTTTCAAGGATAAAATCATTAACAAATCTAATGAAATTTTCTGCATAAAAGAGTAATTATGGTTGATAAGACCATTTAATGGTTCAATATAAATTTAAAGGTTATATTAAGCAGAGAAATAATGTTTTTATGCTGTTTGCCAAATATTTGTATTTGAAATTATTAATGCAAATTTAAATTTATTTTTTATCAACGAAATTTAAAAACAGGATTTGTCTTTAGAGAATTAGTTTTATTAATAAAAAATATTTCTTCTTAACCCTTTCGGGTCTGGTGTACTATTAATAGTCATGTCTTTTAATGGTGTATTATTTTGTTTTAAAAAATACTTTTGACATTATTTACAAGTAGTAATTTTAGTGTATGTCTGATGTGTTTATTATATGACTTCATTTTTGTTTCGGCATTGAGTAATAACAATAATAATAATTATTATTAGTTTGATTCTCTTTGCGCCGTTTGCGATTCTTTTCTTTTAAATGTATATTTCACGCTTTAATTTTAAAATAAAATTTACTTTCTTGTAAGAATCATGTGTAATAAAGCGCGAAAAACATTAAAAAGTTATAATATAAGTTAATTCTTTTTGTAATGCAATATTTTCTAAACATCTCCAAAAATGCTCCTTCTTCCTTAACCTATTGTACTATGAATATGAATTGAAAACTACGCAAAACAACAACATTCACTATCTTCCAAACAATGAAAAGTAACAGTAATTTATCCATTTGGATTGTTAGTGTAATGTTATAAACGTAAAAGTAATTTTTTCTAAAGACTGAAAAAAAACTCGGACCCAAAAGGGTTGAGTAGGGAAATAATGTTTTTATGCTATTTGCCAAATATTTATATTCGAAATTATAAATGCGAAATTAAATTAGTTATTTTTTACCAATGAAATTTAAAAACAGGATTTGTCTTTAGAAAATTAGTTTTATTAATAAAATTATTACTTCTTAAATACTTCTCCTTCCCTTTTGAATTGGAAATTGATTGGAAAAAAATCAAAACTGAAAACCTTTTTTTTCCTTTTCTGTTTGTCGGTTTGTATTTATAAATTTAAATTAACTTGTATGTTCAGAAAAATTAAACAGATTGATCTCTAGAGAATTTTTTTTCTATATCTTTGATATTTAAAATATATTGATTCTCTCTTTCTTTTTTTCGCTCATCAATTTTTTTTTGTTTTCGTGATATTTTATTACATAAATAAGAAAATTTGCTGTAATTATTTTATTTATGGCCATTTTCCCTTTTGGTTTATGTATTTTCACATCTTGAAATAAACTTAGCAATATCTCTAATTTTCATGTTTATTTATTTCTTCTTACTTTTGTTATTATTGATGCGATTGAAGTAAAAGTTATATATTATATATTATTATATACTGTAAATTATATAGTAAAATCATATTATATAGGGCTTATTTTGTAAATAGCATTATTATTATTATTTAATTCGTAAGATGAGAATTAAAAAAAAAAAAAATGGATATCGATTACAAAATATTGACGAGCGTTAAAACACGTATAGACCGACAACAGACAGACAGGCAAACCAAATTCGGAATAAAAGCTTTTTAACTATGTTGGAAAATGTTAAAAATCATCTGTCCATTTTTAGGTGCGTTTGTAAATGTGTAAATACCTAGCACCGATAGTCGTTGTTCAGTCCGTCTGCATATAACAAGGCAAAAACTGCCCAATCGAATCGTTTGAAATTTAAAACATATAATCGTTACATATTTTTGTCGAGTCGTTTCAAATTTTATGAAAATTGGATTCATAGTTCAATCTCAGGGACAATCAAAAGTATTTAGTTACATTACGTCCAATGGGAAAAATAGTTTCAAATACATTTTAAAATATATTTTAATGATGTTACACTCTTTCGAATATAATAAAATTAATGTGTGTTTATAAAGTATGTACTAAAATATACATTCTATACAATTTGTACTGCAAAGAATATTTGTTATTAATTTACAGGGCCGCACAAAAGTATTACAATACATAATGGTATAGGGGGAAACATTGTTTGGGAAGCGTTTATGTATATATATATATATATATATATATGTAGTAAAAGTTTGAATTGCTTTGGAGCGGTGTCTAGGGTTCAAAATGATGGGCCCAGGCGATTTTTTGGTGAAAATCTTGTTTTTTTTTAATGTTCTGGATTAAATACCCACACATATATAGACTGGAACACAATTATGTACATTTTGATGGAGGTGTAACATAAGAAAACGAACTGCAACAGGCCGTCTGCCTATCCAAGCTTGCTTAAATCCGAAATAGCTTGCCGTTATTCCGTTACCACAGGCCCGTCTGACCTGGGTTTCACTCCAAGATATGCGGACAGCCACAGAACCGTCTGTTCTCCGCTGATTTCCGCTAGCATCTCTTCTCTTCTCTAAAAAAAAAAAAAAAAAAAACTACTTACACTATCACAATTTACCGTTAGTCGCGATGCTAGGGTTCTCATCACGAGCCTCCAGATGCTTACTCAGCAATACAAAGTTCATTGCCGTAGCTGTTGCTAAGTGCCTTGTGAATGGATCCTACAACTTGGCCTACCTGACCGTGCTGGGTCCTCCCAGTCATCTTCTGCTCTTTAACCAAACTGGTACTGGATGACTTTTACAGGCGTCTAATATTCACAACAAACTAAATAAAATAAAATAAATAAAACGCACAAGATAATATTAAAGTCAATTACTGTACACTGATGACACAAAGTTTTTTTTTTTTTCCTTGATTGTCTCTTGGACACAGTTCTGTCCTTGATTTACTTATATTAGTCCAAAAACAAATTTCGTCTATCGTTCATCACAACATATAAAAACAATAACAAAAATAATACTAAATACTAATAAAAACAATAATAATAATCACACATATTTTATGTAAAAGCACAGTTGCTTTGCTTTAGTTAGTAGTAGTCCACGGTTTCATATGATCTGCAGCACTAGAGGTCATATGTGGACCTTCATGGTCTCCAATTTTTCTCACATTGTAACGATCGTTTCTTTTTACTGTGGTCATCTCATAAGGGCCAAGAAACTTAGACTTTAGTTTGGTGCCTGTCCCAAACTGTGTTTTTTGAATGGCCACCAAATCACCGAGCTTATATGTGTTGGCCTTTTTTCGCTTTCTGTTGAACGTTTTCACATTTTCCTGTTGTATTTTTAATATGTTTTGCTTCGCTATTTCTCTATTAGAATTCCTTTCCGATACGAATGAATTTAATTCCTCATCATCTAACAACTCTTTAATTCGCATGTCGGTTTTTTGACGCATTTTTACTCCTGTCAATAGTTCGAAAGGTGGGAATTTGGTACTTCTCGATACGGTGCTATTTATGATGCGTTGTACGGGCGCGACAAATTTGTACCATTTGGTGGGGTCTTTTATGCAAAGTTTTGCTAAAATTGGTATAAGAATTCTGTGCATGCGCTCTATTTGTCCATTCCCTCTCGGAATCCCTGTTGTTATTGGAATATGTTCTATATTCTCTTCCTTGCAGTATTCTTCAAAATCGGCAGAAGTGAAAGCCGGACCTTTGTCGGTGACTATCCGCGACGGATTTCCGAAAATATCATGTTGTCGGGTTAACCTATTGATGACTTCTTTAGCGGCTGTCGTTTTAACCGGGTACAGCCAAACAAATTTAGTGAATGCATCCACAACGGTAAAAATATGATTATAATTTTTATTTGTAGATGCCATGGGACCAATGTGATCTATGTGATAAGTCTCGAGGGGTATATTTTGTAGTGCTGTGACAATAACGACAAAATGAATACCCGTATAGTAACGTTGATTTAGAATTCTCTACCCGTTAAAAAGTATTCGTTTCGTTAGTCGTTACTGTCCAGAAACTGGGTATTCGCAGTCATCGAGCATACGGCATACATCGTATAGAATAATCTTTGGAAGAATTCGTATTAATAAATAAACTAAAAAACTTTGTAAAATCACCATGCTGTTATTGTTGTAGCTCGAAACGCGTCCTGCTTAATTTTTCATTTTATGGTGATTTTACAAAGTTTTTTAGTTTATTTATTGATTTATCGCCTGTGATTACGGTGATTTTCATTAGAATTCGTATTAGTTAGTGCTGCCATCTATCTGTAAAAGTTACATTTATTGACATTTCGAACTTTTATTTAAAAAATGCAAATAGAATATTAAAACCAGGGCCTTAGCGAAAAGTCAATAATTAGGGATGGGAGGAGGGAGGAGGGTCAAGAAAATGTAGTGAGATGACTCATATTTTTTTTTTCTCTCTCTCTCTGTGACGCAGAAAGATAAATTACTGCATATTTACACTGTAGTTTAGTTAATATGTTTCTGATTAAACTGTTGTAATAACTTCATTTTATGCTAAGAAAAGACTAGGATTATGACAAATTCGAGCGCATAACTAGTGCAGCATTAAACATCATGTTGGCTTCATAAATGCAAGTAAAATGAGCAAGTGTTGAAATACTTGTTTTAGTTACAATTTAGTATTTTTTCAAAACTGTGACA
Source organism: Maratus speculifer (assembly GCA_964019185.1). Classification (NCBI taxonomy): domain Eukaryota; kingdom Metazoa; phylum Arthropoda; class Arachnida; order Araneae; family Salticidae; genus Maratus; species Maratus speculifer. Next base: position 1,179,303 of record CAXHSM010000659.1, read on the forward strand.
GGTCCTCAAAACTAAATTAGATTTTTCAATAGAATTTCATTTCGGTTTTTGGAACATAAATTCATTTAGTGACCAAGGAATATTTTCGGGGGGGGGGGGCTCAAAATGTTTTAGGGGGACTGAGCCGCCCATAACACTTCCTTAGTTACGCCCCTGATTAAAATGCAATGCATAATTGTACACAGAGCTATAATTAAAAATGAGTAATGGGAGGGGGGAGGGCGCTCAAGAAAATGCAGGGTGAAACTCATATTTTCATATGCGTAATTCAATAGCGGGTTTAACGGTGAGGCCACGGATTCATGACGCCCCCCCCCACACACACACACACGCTGTACTGCAGAAATATTCTAAAAATTACTTTAAAAAATAAACATACCTTAAATCCTTATCCCCCCCCCCCCCTTGTTCAATAATGCGAATCTTTCTGATTCTGTAAAAGGTCTACTCAAATCAAAATTAGGTAACATCTGAAACATTTGTGAAAGCAATTTTAATCTCGAGAAATTTGCAAGTGTACTTATTCGGAAATTATGAGATTGAAAAATGTTTTGAAAAATCTATGAAATGAAAAGTGTCAAACATTCTATGAAATTCAGCATTTTAAACTAAATTTCCGCACGCGACTGCTAATTTCTCCCTCATGATGACATTTCTGTGTTTGACAAGTCTTAAAAATTATCGTAAAATGATTAATAACATTTCTAAATCATTTTATGCATTTATAAGAAAATGAGAAACATTTCAATTTCTTCATATGTGAATGAAATCTGTGTGACTTATATATTTTGATATTCTGACACACATTTTGAATCACATTTTGATTTATCATTTAATTATCATTTGCTTTATCAAAAATATATCCACTTCTTATTTCTTTTTCTTGTCATAATAAAATAAGTAAATGAATTAACAAGCCATATGAAATCCAAATCATTTGAGATTCGAGAATATCTAATACAAATAGGATGATAGGAATTTAGAGCTGTTGTAAACCGCATGTATTCGTTAATAAATAATTGCAATAATACGACTGATTACTAATACTACCTCTAACACAAACTACCAAATCGTTTCTTTGAATACTCGTTGCTGCAGAAAAACGGAATGAAACGAATTTCAAACACTACCTTCGTTTCGGGATTTATACGTAGCCCGATTGTCTGCAAAATGAGAGTTAATTTTCCGGACTTTAGACTCGGTATAAGTTATTATCACATACGGGTATTTCATTTAGTTGTTTAGGCATTTGGAAGAAGAAAGATAGAAATGCGTTTTATTATTTCAGCATCCGTTCTTTTGCCGAATAGGGAGCTGAATTTGGAGGGAGTTTTTGAAGCAGAAAAAAAGCATTTAGAAGAACGATTGTTTTGAGATCGTTTAGGGATTGTACTATTTACCTTACAGATATGAAGTTTTATATGTATTTTTAAAACTTAAACAAAATAATTGCGCTTTTTTTTTTTTTTTTTTTTTTTTGAGATTACATATTATGTATTAATATTTCGATTTAAAAAAGAGCCATCGATCTAAGCAAAAGAAAAACAACGCGTGTTTATCATTTAAGAGTTTAATTAAACTATTTTTGTCTTAATTATGCATTTAATCTATTAAAATTTCCTTATAATTTCACTGTAAAAAGAATGGAAGCTTATAGTAGAATAAAATATTCGTTATAGCTGTAATTAAAGAATGACGAAGTATTTCTGGAAAGAATTATGTTTGAAGGATCCCCATCAGCGTCGTGCGAAAGGGGGTCGAAGGGGCGACCGCCCCGGGTGCGGAAATTTAGGTGGCGCAAAATTTATAACGTCATTTTTGGCCTATTACAAGACAAATTTGGCCACAAACTGTAAATTTGCCCCGGGCGCAATTTTGTTTTCGCACGCCCCTGGTCACCATATAAAAGTACTATATTATAACTTGATCTTCAATACGAAATGCTATTCGATTTGATATCACTTCTATGGCCATCAGTGCCAATTTTATGATTTCATGCATCAGATTGGGTCTATGAATATGTTAGGAAAATTTTGCGATGTTAAGCGGGGTAAAACGTTTTTGAGAACTTGATTAATGCTACTTTCCGTTATCGCATGTTTCACTGGTTTCACTCTAAGTAGAGGACATTTCTATTCAAATACACAATTAATATATACATTTTTAAATATGTACCTTAATATACTTGTTGAGGCGGACTCGCGAGAAACCATGAATTATACAAACTTAAGCAGTGTTTGAAGTTAGTTCCTCTTTGTTCGGTTGCATATGGACTCCGATAACGGCTAACGAGTGGTATTTCTAAATAACGATTCGGTATTTCGTATCTTAGAGAATACCCGTTTCTTAGTAACGAATACGTACGGTTTGCAACAGCTCTAATATTTTGTTTGGGAATCGGGTTTAGTAGGCCTTCTCCTTTTCCCAGCTTTTTATTGCAAAGTATACACTCTACGCAGTTGGCTATGACACTCTCAATTTGTTTTCTTAATTGGGGTATATAATAATTTTCTTTCAGAAGCGTTTCGGTTTTAACTACGGCATAATGACCTCTGCTATGAATATTGCGTATTATTTCCTTTTGCATGTTGGTAGGGATAATTAGAAGTTCTCGTTCATTTTCATATTTGTATACGATATCGTTTCTTATAACATATTCTGAACTTTCATTTTTTTCGATCAATTTTTTATTGCTTGTATGTGTTCGTCTTCTTGTTGAGCATTCTTTATTAAGCTATTGCATAGCTTTTATCGCGGGCTTTGAGCGCGGCGACCGAATCCAAAAATTCCGTAACGAGAAATATCCTAACACATCCGTAACGAAAAAACCTAACACTCGGCTACCGTCGTTTCACTTCGGCAGACTTCGGCATGGTATCCTTCGGTAGACTTCGGTAGACATTGACGCGGTATTTTTCAGATATTTAGAGGATATCAAGTCTCAAACTTATATATCTTATTTCAGTTACTATAAATCTATAATTTTAATTATAAAAATTCCTGATAGAATGTGTATAGAAAAGAATCGTCTTAAAATAAAACAAGGTAGGATAATGTAGCTTTTGGTGAGTGGAGACCCGCCCAATGGTGAGGATCGAAAAATTTAAATGTTTACAACTCGCGATCTAATTTTCGTAGCGCGGCCAAATTTTGTTTGGTAATTTGTTATGAGACAGTGTTAATTTTTTGTGACAGGAGACCCCCACGGTGAGGGTCGAAAAAGTTAAAATGCTTATAACTCGCGGTCTAATTTTCGTAGCGCGGCCAAATTTTGTTTGGTAATTTATTATGAGACAGTGTTAATTTTTGGTGAAAGGAGACCCCCCCCCCCCCACGGTGAGGGTCCAAAATTTTAAAATGCTTATATATGGCGATCTAATTTTCGTATCGCAGCGAAATTTTGTTTGGTAATTTATTATGAGACAGTGTTAATTTCTGGTGAAAGGAGACCCCCCCCCCATGGTGAGGGTCGAAAATTTTAAAATGCTTATAACTCGCGATCTAATTTTCGTAGCGCGGCCAAATTTTGTTTGGTAATTTATTATGAGACAGTGTTACTTTTGGTGACAAAAGACCCCCACGGTGAGGGTCGAAAAAGTTAAAATGCTTATAACTCCCGGTCTAATTTTCAGATCGCGGCCAAAATTTGTTTGGTAATTTATTATGAGACAATTTTAATTTTTGGTGAAAGGAGACCCCCCCCCCCATACTGAAGGTCGAAAATTTTAAAATGCTTATCGCGATCTAATTTTCGTAGCGCGGCCAAATTTTGTTTGGTAATTTACTATGAGACAGTGTTATTTTTGGTTACTGGAGATCCCTCATGGTTAGGGTCGAAAAATTTAAAGTGCTTATAACTCGCGATCTAATTTTCGTAGCGCGGCCAAATTTTGTTTGGTAATTTATTATGAGACTGTGTTAATATTTAGTGACAGGAGATCCCCCATGGAGAGGGTCGAAAATTTTAAAATGCTTATAACTCGCGCTCTAATTTTCGTAGTGCGGCCAAATTTTGTTTGGTAATTCACTATGAGACAGTGTTATTTTTGGTGACAGGAGATCCCCATGGTGAAGGTCGAAAAATTTAAAATGCTTATAACTCGCGATCTAATTTTCGTAGCGCGGCCAAATTTTGTTTGGTAATTTATTATGAGACAGTGTTACTTTTGGTGACAGGAGATCCCCCATGGTGAGGTCGAAAAATTTAAAATGCTTATAACTCGCGAATCGCGATCTAATTTTCGTAGCGCGGCCAAATTTAGTTTGGTAATATTTTATGAGAGAGTGTTCATTTTTGGTGACAGAAGACCCTCCCCCCCATGGTGAGGGTAGAAAAATTTAAAATGTTTATAACTCGCGATCAATTTTCGTAGCGCGGCCAAATTTTGTTTGGTAATTTATTATGAGACAGTGTTAATTTTTGGTGACAGGAGATCCCCCATGGTGAGGGTCGAAAAATTTGAAATGCCTATAACTCGCGATCTAATTTTCGTAGTGCGGTCAAATTTTGTTTGGTAATTTATTGTGAGACAGTGTTAAATTTTGGTGACAGGAGACCCCCACGGTGAGGTTCGGGAAATTTAAAATGCTTATAACTCGCGATCTAATTTTCGCAGCTCGGCCAAATTTTGTTTGTAATTTATTAAGGTATTGCATAGCTTTTATCGCGGGCTTTGAGCGCGGCGAAAGAATCTAGAAATTCTGTAACGAGAAAAAAAACCTAACACTCCGGCTAACGTCGCTTCAGTTTGGCAGAGTTCGGCACGGTGTCCCTCCGTAGACTTCGGCAGACATTGACGCGGTATTTTTCAGATATTTTGAGAATATCAAGTCTTAAACATATGTTTTTTTATTTCAGCTACCATAAACGTATAGTTTCAATGATAAAAATTCCTGATTAACCTACATGTAATGTAAGATAATAAAAATATTTTAAACGATATTAACTTCTCATTTGTTCAATACAAGAAAAAAAATTGTTATCGGTCATCACGCTCAAAATGTTTAACTTGAATTATCAAAGACAAAAAAAAACTGCATAAATAAAAAATGAATAAATAATTATAATTCCATAAGTTGATAAAAAATGCTATGCAATAGCTTTACCGCGGCAGTCCCCGAGTGCCACACGTATATTTTTTTTAATGTTAATTCATCATGCGATCGGGTGACTATTAGTACTGTATTTCTACTGCGTCTACATGTTTCATTTGGGATCCTGATCGGTGGACAATTTCATAATCAAACTCTTGTAAGAACAGAGCCCATCTGGTTATTTTCGGCGTAATGTCTTTTTTGTCCATGGTCTTTTGGAATGCGGAACAATCTGTCACAATTTTAAATTTAGTGCCTAATAAGTAGTTTCGGAATTTCTTAACTGATTCTATTACCGCGAGAGTCTCTAATTCGTAACTTGAATATTTCGTTTGAGTAGGGGTAGTTTTACGGCTCATGTAATAAATAGGATGTAAACTTTTGTTCTCATCTTCTTGTAGTAGGACACTGCCAAAACCTATGGCGCTAGCATTGGTATGCAATTCTAGCCTAGCACCTCGCCGGAATGTATGCAATACTGGGGGGTTCACTAGTTTTTCTTTAAGCGTCTCAAAAGCTTGTTTTTCAATAATTCCAAATTTAAATGTATTTCCTGCCTTTAATAAATCACTTAAAGGTCTCGCTATAGTTGCATAATGTGGGATGTATTTTCTGAAATAAGAAGTTAGACCTAGAAAACTGTGTAATTGTTTAAAGGTGCGGGGTTCAGGAAATTTCTTTACTGCCAAAGTTTTGGCTTCCGAAGGTCTAGTAGTTCCGTTCTCGACAATATAACCTAAAAACTCAATTTTCCGTTTAAGGAATTGACATTTTGCAAAATTAAATTCTAGTCCGTAATCCGATGCAACTTCTAGTACACGTTTCAGTTTCAGTAGAGCCTCTTCCTCAGTCTCCGCGAGTACTATGACATCGTCTAGGTAAACTAACATTATTTTTTCTTTAATTAACTGTTTAAAAACAGCTTGTATGTATCTTTGAAACTGTTGAGGGCCAAGTGAAAGTCCGAACGGGAGTTTTAGGTACTCGTACTGAGAGTTATGTGTGACAAATGCTGTGTATTTTCTGCTGTCCTCCGCTACGTCTATGTGGAAAAAACCATTTTTTAAATCCAAAGTAGTAAAAACCTTCGCGCTCTCAATGCTATCTAACACGTCCTCAATCCTCGGTAAGGGAAAATTATCTTTAATTATTTTTTTATTTAAGAGTCTATAATCGACGCAAAGTCTCCAAGAGTCGTCTTTCTTTCGCGCTAATATTATAGGAGATGCACAATTGGAGTTACTTTCCTTTATGATTCCCATTTCCAGCCATTCGTTTATCTGTTTGTCGACAAATTCCTGTTCTTGAAAGGCTAATCTACGCGGTCGTTGTGCTATCGGAATATCATCTGTTAATATTATGTTTACTTTCAACTCCGTATCCTTAATTAAGTGCCTTGTGAATGGATCCTACATATATATATCTGTTTCATATTTTGTAAAATTTATGGGGTTACGACAGATTACTTTCTGTATGACAGAAAGCAAATAGTATTTACAGGGAGCCACATAAGATTTCGGCCACTGTATTGTATCTGAAGTACAATATATTATTACATCACGATCTGAATATTTTTAAAACATCGATATATTACGAACGCACCTCATTTGCTACGCTTGACGTGCAATTTCCAACTTATTATAATTTGTCAAAATAAATGTTTCGTTTGTCTAATTAATGTATCAATTAAATATAAATTATCTTTCTTAGTTAAAATATAAATGACATATATTCTTTACAGAAAAGTTCCCATTCCCCTATAACCCCCTTTTTAAAAACATCATTATTTGTCAATAAATATTTATTATTATTATTATTATTATTATTATTATTATTATTATTATTATTATTATTATTATTATTATTATTATTATTATTATTATTATTATTTATAGAATTTTCAAATGAGCGGAAAAAGTACAAAATTGAAAGCCAATAGCGTAAATTGGCAACGCTTTTGATTGCTTATGTGCTCTGTTAATTTTGAAGGACACCAAACTTTCAAAAAGAGAACAAAACTCAGCTTTACATACTACTACCTTTGACAATAAAGTTCGGTGAATGAATTCAAAACAACCGATCTGGCAACACTGGGAAAACAAAATACAGCACCTGCATAGAGGCAAGTGTTGACTATCTTTACCCATCGTTGCTCAGTTGAGTGTCGTTTATGTTTCGTGTAAGACGTGCTTTACTAAGTGCTTGCTTGATCAGTGTGTTGGTTCTTAACTGAGAACAGGAAAATGATCGAACAAAAGATCAGTTTAAAGTTTGGTTTTAAGCTTTGCAAGACACCGAAAGAAATTCATAAGGGGTTGTGCAGATTGAACATGCACCATACTCACTAGATCTCAATCCTCCAGACTTCTTCCTATTTTCACGACTCAAACTCTCTTTGAAAGAGATTTGACCCTATTGCTGACATCCAACGAAACGTGACAAAGCTTTTGAGCTACATCTCAAAAGAAGACGTCTTGCAAATTCCCAAGGACATGTATAGCAGTTCTCAGCGGTGCATAGTTATGGGAGATGATTACTTCGAAGGATGGTATGGTAACTTTCGTTGATATACATATCGTCATATACATTAATGTTACAGGACTATTCACCGAACTTTATTGTCAGAGGTAGTATGTTGAAGAAGCGGAGCCGATCATCGTAGCAACTGAGAGTTACAAAGTTGGCTCATGTGTATTTGAATTCTGGCTTGTCGTCTGCTCGAAAATCAAAACAGAGTGAACGATTGGTGTAATATCAATCGGTCTTATTTTTGGAACGAAAATTTTCATCAATCATTTTCGAACCGCAATTGAAAAAATGTGTATGATAATTAAAATTTATTAAAAAAAATAATAATAAACTCAAAAAAAAAAAAAAAAAAAAAAAAAAAAAAAAAAAATAGAAATTAAAAACCGTTTTTTTCTGGATTTTTTAACTTGACACAAATATTCCAGAGCATTTTTTTGTTTTGTCTATATCTTAAAAAATGTTGAGTTATAGCACTTTGAATTTCTAGTGTGGCCGACATTTTGAAATGGTCTGATTTTTGTCACGTTATAACAAGCATATTTATAAACCGAATTGGATGTAACTTGGTGTGTACATAGTATATACCGATATTTGAACCGATTTCATTGGCCGGTTTCATCTGCTATCTTTTCCAAAATGGCGGCCATTTAAAATTTTTAATTTTTTTTAAATCTAAAATTAGGTACACAAAAATTAGAAGTTAAAAAAGATTTTTCTATTATGTGTTTTAACTTGATAGAATGACTCCAGAGCATTTTTTGTTTAGTCTGTATCTTAAAAAAATGGCTGAGTTATAGCACTTTGAATTTCTAGTATGGTTAACACTTTGAAATGATCTGATTTTTGTCACGCGATAGCACGCATATTAATGAACCGATTTGTATGTAACTTGGTGTGTACATCGCATATACAGATGTGTCGATCGAATTCGTAGGCCAATTTCATCCGGCACCTTGTTTAAAAATGGAGGCCATTTGATTTTTTAAAAATTTAAAATTTAAAAATGGAACCAAAAAAAAATAAAAAAAATGAAAAAGATTTTTTCTTATGTGTTTGATCTTGATACAAGGATTACGAAGAATTTTTTGTTTTGTCTTTACCTTAAAAATTGGCTTATATTTAACAATTAGAATTTCTAAAGTGGGTGACATTTTGAAAAATCTCTTTGCTTGCGACAGCACTCGCATATATCAACTGATTTCGATGTGAGTGATCATGTGCACAGGTCTTACTAAGATCTTGATCAAGCTCATTGGTTAATTTCATCCATCATGTTGTTTCAAAATGCAGGCACTTCATTACATGGCCGAATTTTGCGATCAAATAAAAATCGCCTTAAATAAAACCAACTTGTATAAAGTTGATTAATTTCTCAAATTTCCTATTCATATTCAGTATTGACAAAAACAATTATTGAATCTTCTATCATTGTGATGCACTAATTTGAGCTTTGTACTGTTAGATAATATAACTTGAATTTTCTTAAAGAAAAGTAAGGAATATGAAAGCTACCTCTTCCTCCCGATACTGGCCAGAAGGTGTTATTATTTCGTAACTTTTATGCTTATGTTCGTATCGCAATATTTATTCCCATTACATTTAAAATGGAATCTCAGAGTAAAGAAAATAAATGAAAAATAAAATAAAATAAATAAATAAATAAATAAATACAGGAAAAGGGAAATCCGAAAACAAGAAACTATGGATGTTATAGGAGTTTCATAAGCAAAATTCATAATAAAAATATGTTTATATATTTATAAATTATGCATTTTTTCTTTAATTAAAGTATTTATAAATATTCATGAAATGCAACGATGATATTTAAAGTTTTTGAAAAAAAAATTATAATTTAAAGGAATTAATATTTTGATTCCTCTATTTATCTATTCTGAAATTCTGTACTTTATTTTTTAATGTTATTACGATGAATATAATTTAGAAAGAAATTATACACGCTGTGAAAACAAATTCAACTTAAAAAAATTAAGAATATAAAACCTGGTTTATCATTTTTTTCCTCTACGAATAAAAATGATGTTTTCTTTAAAAAAAACATGTTTTTAACTAAGCATAAATATACATTCAGGTTTAAAAAAAATGTTTTTCGTAAATGTTATTCCTCTTTTCGCTTTTTAAGAGCAAACATGTTTCTTTAATACGCTTTTTTTAATGTAATGTGTAAACCAAAAACATTTTAAAAAATGTATCTTATTACATGTAAATTAAAAGTGCTATCCACATTTACGTACTTGTTATTTTTTTTTTAAATTTATTTATTCATTTATTGCTTTTTTTAATTTTATGACGAGAGTTAATGAAATTATTACTTCATGTATATAACCAAAATATATAATAGCCAATATAATAAGTACATTGGCTATATATAAGTATATAGCCAAAAAAAAAATGTCATTTCTATAAATTTTAGTTCAAATTGCTAAAGTGTTCTAGAGTCTTATATTAGAATTCGAGAGTATTTTCCTATATTCTTGTGGTCAAATTTATTTTAAAAATATCTACAAATAAATGGAATACAAGAGGTTAATTTTAATAACTACAATTTTACTTTATGAAACCATTCCAGAAATCAAGTGATAATTTCAAACTACTAAAATAATTCATTATCTTTTCGTCATCTAAAAAACAAGAGACTAGAAATTATATATTATTTAGTTTATTTAGCTTAATTGTTTACCCTAACTAGGTCGTATAGCTCGGAAATCTGCATTTCTAGTTCAGAGATCCAGAAAATGACTACCTATTCATTCTAGGTGAAGGCGGTATTTTTTTCCCCTCAATGTAATAAAGATAATATATCAGCTTCTGATGGCCATGGCAGATAAATTCTAAATGAAATAGCATGATATTTGCAGTGTTCTCGTAGTCGCTCGCCGTTGCGCCATATCGCGACAAAATACTACATTTAACGAGTAAACTAACAATCAGACTCACCAAATTTCAACTGCTTCGTCCTTGCCCTTTTTGTATTTGTGTGTTTACTAATACAATTGAGATTCACATCTGCATTAGTGGACGATTGATGTCGTTTTAAATATCCAGTCGCACTGTGCCGTTTACATTTGTCCAGTTTATCAACAGGTAAAGATACAGACAGGATTATAGGATAGGTATTTCTCTGTACTCAGTTAATCATTGACTATGTGCCGACGTCCGCTTCGCACCGATAAAAACACAAACAAAATTACTGGTATCAAGCAACAAATAAAGAAAAGTTTTGCTGGAATGCAGTGTTGAAATTAGACATGTACCATCGTATTTGTTAGTTGTATGCAAAGTATCATTGGCCGGTCAATTTTTTCAATCGGTTAGAGTCGAAATCTCATAATAATTTTTTGTGTATATTTTCACAATGGTAAATCAAAGATAGCTGTTTTGGATTATTATTTAAACTGTTAAAAGAAAGTCTAAACTTTTACACATTTTGTAGATATTTAGATTGTACTTATTTTTAATATTTTTTGTAGCGGATAGTCGAATTTCTATTAGGTAAAAATAGGTTATTTTTGAACATTTTGAAAAAAAAAAAAAAAAAAAGAGGATACATTAAGGAGTTTGATGATAAATTTTTCTGTGTATTTTGTTAACATTTTTTTCTTTTTTTTTGGCTACTTTTTTTTATTTCTTATTTGCCAAATCGCTAATGTTGGTGAAAAACCAGAGAGAACCATGGTGAAGGAGTACATATGATATTAATACAAATTAATTTTCTATAATTGCCGATGAAATCGGACGCAATCTCCAATGCCTTATTTAATAAAATTAATTCTACAATTAAATAACTCGAGATTAGTTTTATAAAATAACAAAAAGAAAATGTAAAATATTATAAATGAGCAAAGCTGGTCGTAAAAATTGTCCTGTTATTATCTCAGTTCCTCATTTCTATAATCTATGTAAGTATTCTCTAAAGGCGTATATAAACGTTCGTGGCAGCTAAAGAGTTAAGTAATTTGGATTTAAATGGACTTGTTAATATTTTAACTTATCGTGAACTGAAGTTAAAATAAAGCTACAAATACGAATTCATCGGATTTGCACAAATAAAATGACATCATAGATGAGAGAAAAAGCCTTTTTCCTGACATCGATACTTTAGGCGGCTGGTAATTTATGTTTACAAATATAATTCTAAATTTAGTAGCCCCCTTAATCCTTCACTTCACAATTTTTTTTTTTTTTTTTTTTTTATAACAGAAATTATTTGAGATTTATATATCGGTGTAATGATGGGAAAAATAGTAAAGATAATTAAATTTTAAATTTTCAGCTAAAATTTGATTTTTTATGGCGTGTACCATATATACACGATTGGGGTTTTTAAGTATCTTATTGCTATATTTCGAAATTAAATGGGCTTAAATTAATTAATCTTATCTACTTAATATTTTGAAACTTTCTATGGCATTAATATTTTTAAATGTTCAATAAAAAAAAATAATAATAAAAGTAAATTTTTCCTTAATAGCTTGATCGAAATATCCTTTGTTTCCGAAAAACAAATTCAGTTCTTTTGTCAAATGCTGTCATTTGGCATGGACAAAATAAGGGTTATTTCATTCTTTGAACAGTTCTTGACCAGTTACAGCGATCGTATTGGCCAAATTTTTGGCACATAATGAAATTTAAAGTATTGTTAGATACGTGCCATATATGGCAGTGAAGGTTTAAGATACCATTTTAACATTATGAATAACCAAAATTCAAGTAATGCCAAATTCAAGGGCTTTGAAGAAATAAGTAATTTAAAAATCCTCAATATTTAACATTTTGCAACGTAGTTGAAAAATGTTCGTGTTTTCGGCTTGATTTCGGCTTGTTATCGATTAGCGTGTAATCGATATGCGTTATTGAAACTCGCCATGGCATGTTTGGTAATGACAGTGAAGCGTGTAGAATTTAGAGTTAATTTACAAGTCAAACAAACATTTTACATCAAACAAAAGTTTTCCGTTACATTAGGATCCATGGCGAAAAATCATTTGCAGAATATTTTAATAATGTTGCAAAATCTTAAATATACGATGAAATTTATATACATCATTGAGATTCACTTGAAGGGCGTTGCTGTAGAATGTCTTACGTTTAACATTTATAATATATGCCTGCAGGAGAGTTCGAAAGAACTAGCCGCTCTTGGCGACCAGTTTGGTCTCCCTTGAATGTATATTAAGCATTAAATCATATTGATTTTATTCATAACTTATTTTAATTGCTCAGTTTTTTGCCAAATTAGAAGATTTTGCTAGAGAAATAGACACAGATGTCATATGCGCATCACATTGGCAAGATTGTTACAAAACGGCAATTATGTGTGCCTCAGCCAATGTGGTGCATATATGACATCCGTGCTAATAAATCAAGAACTCAGTATTTCTATGCTAGCTTTGCGCAGATAATAAATCGCCAAATATTGTACCCGTTGCTTTTTTCCCCCTTCATTAATTATTTAAAATATAATAATATAATCCTTTCACTCATTTCATTTATTCATAGTAGGGGAGACCGGGGATGGTTGACTAATTTTTTACTAAATCATACATATTTTTTGTGTTTTCATCCATACAGACAATAAAATCGCATTAATGGATAGAAGAACTATTAAACTAATAAAAAACAACAAAACATAGTTAATTATTCAATATCACCATCATGTTCAAATGCATTTTACAGAACATCAACTCTTAGTCAATCTACCCCGGAACCGGGATAGATTGACTATATGCCCGGGGTAAGTAGACCTACGTATCAATAAGCAACAAATTATGAGAAAAGTCAAGTAGTAAAACACTATTTTCAATTTAATTGAACTTTTTATTAAAAAACCATTTTAATCAAGTACAGACATCCTTTATAAGTCTTTATAAAACTATCAACTCTTAGTATTTAAAGTTTTTAAATTAAAATCTTCTTCAGTTTCATTTTAAATCACACATAAATCTTTCTATAACTTCTTATGAATGTAACATTAATTCTTATTAATGTAACAATTTAAAATTTTCTTACGCCACAAATTAAATGCACATTTTGCATTTCTCTACTTAAAAAATTGTTAAATACTTGTATTCAGTATTTAAACTTTCATAAACTAAACTCTTCTTCAGTCTCATTTTAAATCACATATAAATCTTTGTATACTTAAAAATATAAAAAACGGACAAGTTATCAGTCTTCATTATCAGAAATACAGTGTTTGCATTCAAAAAACATTAGATTACCTGTTACACATTTAACATGAGCCCATAACTTACAAGTTATGCACTGAATCCATTGTTCGCCAGAGACACTATCGGCGTAGGATTCAGTGCATTCTAAACAAATCGTACTCTCGTCCTCTGAATCCACAGCATCGTCATTTCCATCGACGGTGTCATCAGCAACATTCATCTCATTTACTTTATCCGTTCCTTTTCCTTTACCCGTTCCTTTTCCCTTACCCTTTCCTTTTCCTCTGCCCTTCCATTTTCCTTTACCCTTACCTTTGCTCGTTTCTTTTCCTTTTTTTATTCTGTTTTTTGTATCTTTTCTTCTTTTCTTCAAAGTTTCTCTATTCTTTTTCATATCTATAAGATTTTGTTTTTCAGGGGTGTCTGTATATATAATACTTTTGCGTTTCCGAATATTTCTTCTATTATCTGAACGTGGCGCCGCTTTAGGAAAAGGTCTTATTTCTTCAAGTGTTGCTAATAAAGTTGAGGGCAGGTTCACATTGTATAAAGATGGGGGCACATTTGTTTCTGCAGCATGCACGTTTTCTGGGGTTTTGAGAGTTTCTCTTAAATCCGCTTCAAATACAGAATTTAATGTTTCATCAAAAAGAGAAGGTGGCTCACATTCAGTACTCAAAGATCTTGTAGGAGAGGGCATTGTGATAGTAATCTGTTCCGTATTTACAGATGAACACTGCGGCGCCACAGTGTGACTTTCGATTTCAGTATTGTGATCAGGAATTGGAACCTCTTCGACAATAGACAAAGTGTTAGATGCATCAGAAGTCGATGGAACAGTAACTGTGCTCACATCACATGCTGAAGAATTACCACTGTCATGGGAATTGGGCATCGGCCTATCTGTCACATAAGAACCACTAAACTCTGAGTCAGGAAAAATGTTTTCATTCTACGGTGAAATCCCGGATACTCTGAATCCTGATTGAATATTTTCAATTGTAGCAGCCAATGGTAGTGACGTTTTAACTAGCTCCGGTATGTCATAAATAGCTATAGTTTTCTCCGGATTACTAGCTAGCCAGTTGTCACATGCTCGATTGAAATACTTTTTCAATGGTCCGTACACAGATCTATCAAGAGGTTGTAGCTTGTGGCTACAATGTGGAGGGAATGATAAAACTGTCACTCCATTCGCTTTAAAGTAATCCAACGCTTCGATAGATAAATGAGAGTCATGGTTATCCAGCAACAAAAGTACAGGTTTTTCTTTACTGGGCTTAACATGTTGCACGAAGTGTTTGGCGTACTTTATGAAGTTCTCTTCTTTCACCCAGCCAGACGAATTAGCATCACCTTCGCATCCTATAGGGCCACCTCTAATAAAATGGGACTTGTAATGTATGCGTGGAAATACAAAAAATGGCGGTATCATATTTCCAAGAGCTGAAACACCTACTGCAACTGTCACCAGTGTACTCCTCTCAGCTGACGTCATTTTACCCAGACTTTTAATACCTCTTCGAGCTATTATTCTATTAAGTACTTGCACGGTTGTAATACCTGTTTCATCAACGTTCCAGATATCACCAGGACTTAGATTCAAACGTTGGTAAACAGTGGTTAAATTTGCGAAGAACATACAGACGTTGTGTTTGTTCAATGATGTAGCTCTAGAAAGACTTGTTGCTTGTGGTGTCCTGATGGATAAAGAAGGATGGCGTTTAAGAAAAGAGCCCGACCAATCTTTGCCAGCTAACAATTTGGTGCTCCAAGAATCAGGTATAGCTTTGTCATTTTTTATGGCAAACTGATATGCTAATTTTCGAGTCTCATATGGTGTTAACCCATAATAAACATCCGCGGCTCTTTTTAAATAACTTGCTAAAGCTTCTTCTTCTGCGTCAGTGAAAACTTGCCTATTTTTGATATATCCCACTGAGTCCAGGGTTAATTCGGCTTTTGTCAAGTTCGGATTACGTTCCAATTTCTCCTTTAGTTTCGACACATAACGATGTAATGTCTTATAGGGAATGTTATATTGTTTTGCAGTTGCATTAACACTTTCATTGTCAAAAATGACTCGATGACAAGCTCTTTCTACGACATCCTTCGGTGTATCAGCTCGTTCAGTCGTTCTTTTATAGGTCCTCATCGTGCTGTAGCAAAAAAAAAAAAAAAAAAAAAAGAATATACTTATTAAGAATCGAATAAAAAGATAATTTTAAAGATATTTTAAACTCAAAATGTTATTGGAGTTGGTTGACTAATTATTCAACCAGCCCCGAAAGAAATTAGTCTACCAACCCCAAATGACATTTTAAGTTTCGATGGCATGGATAACCTAAACACTGCCACCTAATTAAGAAATAACACATAAAATAATATCAATATGGACTCATAAAACACTCTGACCAATAGGCAAACGGTTAACATCAAATGTGTAGATACCAGATCAAAAAATATGCAACACGAAAATGTTACTTACCTGATATGAAAACAAATCACGGGTCACTGCTGGAAAACGGCGTGTGCCGGCGACGCGGCGCTACCGACGACTGAGCGTGGGGCGGAGAGTGATGCGCGGCTGCGCTCGGATGACGCAATATTCATATCGTTGGCGAGTTTTTGGCGGTTAGTCTACCTACCCCTATAGTCAACCATCCCCGGTCTCCCCTACATAACTTTTATTTGAAAATGAAAAGTTTAAAATTCATGACTTTTCTACTTTTTTTAAGTAAAAAGAACAGAAAAAATAAAAATGATATTTTGAAGCTGCATAATTGCAGCTTCACTCAGCATTGATCACCTGGCCTTCAATCGCCGTCAGCGCCACCTATTGTTTGAGATGCGAACTAAAATAAAAAATCTCCTGACATTATAGATAACCCTCCTGCAAAAATTTTTTAAATACCTGCCACCGTTTGCAAGTTATTGAATTTTAAAATCCATCAGTCATTTTTGGGACACCCGGTATATATATATATATATATATATATATATATATATGTATATGTATGAGCTTTCATGCTCTTGTATGTTTAAAGGGACGGGTAATATGGAAAAACGTTTATTTTTCTGTTACTTATTAATTATATAAAAAAAAAAAAATTCAATCTTTATCACAATTAACCATCATAATTACATAACAACTAAAAATGGTGAAAATATGCATAGTTAAATTTTCAAAGTATGTTTCTGGTTTTTCGTTTTTACAGGTTTTGAAATTATCTCTAATGCAAATATTAATGATTTTAAGATGACATTCTTTATAATGGAATTTTTACTTCTAAAAAGTCTAGTAACTGAAAACCTTCAAAAAAGCGCTATGGCGTCCGCGGGCACCGCGTTGGACAACCCTGAGCTTTATTATATATGTGATAAATCTGCGCAAAGAATTAGCCTTCTTGTTTTCTTTCCTTTTTTTTTTTTTTTTAAATAAAAGTTAAAGAAGATCTGTTACATTTCCCTGTTTTATACTATATACATTAGTAAAAAGAAATCTGTTAAAAGTAATATCATGCACAGGTTTGTGTAATAGACATTTGAAAATCTTTAGAAAAAAAATGGAACAAATGTGAACTTTTAAAAAAATAGTAGATATTTAAAAAAAATCATTTTTTTATAAACTTTAAAAATTTTTTAAATAAATATGCAGTAATTTAAGTTTTTTTTTCTGAATATGTTAACTTATAGTGCAAGAGCCGACAGTACAAAAAACTTAAGTATCAAGCACAAGACAAAAAAAAAACCTTTATTTTATGGAAGAATAGTGATAGTGGAATATAATGATCCATATCTGCCGGAAGTAAAGTGGTGCATAGGAAAAAAATTAATACCTATAATGGTTTACTCGTAGGTTTATCATTGTGTTTGCTGTACAATCATTTCATACCTTTGATTGAACGGTAAACACAATGTTAAAACTACGAGTAAACCAGTAGTGGTATAAATTTTGGCTTGTGCACCACTTACTTCCGTCAGACATAGATCATTAGATTCCCTTATTATTACTCTTCCATAAAATAAAGATCTTTTTCTTATGCTCGATACCTTAGATTTCTGTGCTGTCGGCTCTTGGACTATTAGATGAACATTGCACTGTAAGTAAATTCACCATTTGAGCCATATTTTTAAAAATAAGTTTAATCGTTGAAAAGCTAAACTGTCCCCTTATATATTTTCTTTGGAGATTTTCCAATACTAAATAACAAACATTAATTATACTATTATTGGGTTATACACGGATTATACACAGTTTCTTTCAAACTGCCAATGCGCGTGGTTTATGTTTTTTATTAATTTTTTTAAATGTTATATGCTATTTATTAACTTACTTCAGAATATCCTAATTCCGTTTTTCTTCCTCTTCATCACATATTAATTCTTCCTTTACGATACACGAAATCTTTCCTGCTCGATACAAAAAAATTTATTTTCATTTTCGACTTTTGCAAATTTCTCTCTCTCTCTCTCTTTCTATATATATATATATATATATATATATATATATATATATATATATATATATATATATAATCATTAATCGTACTACAATATATGAACCATTGAATTTAATAACTTATAGCACATTGAACATGGAGGGAAAAAAAAAAATTAAAAATTAAAATGAATACAAATGGAATTTGTAGAACCAAAGCAGAATCTTCAGACCCCAAATACTCTGTAACTACAAATGAAGTGTGTGGTTTGATCTTCGTATTTGCCCTGAAAAAGCAAAACAATACGAATTTGGGACTACTAACACGCAAAAACAAAACCAAATGAAGAAAAAACACCAAAAACAAGGCACATCAAAACTATCAAATTGGATAGCAAAATAAAAAGAGAGAAAAAATAATATTTATCTTCAACATGATAATAGTAAATAAATTAAAAACGGAGTAATGTGATAATAGAAAAAATAAACCAATATATAAAGGCTTAAGATATTTGCAATAAAATGATTTAAAATATCTTGCTTGATATTAGCATAAGTGACCCGATTTGTCCGAATTTATAGCTTTCATGGGTAGCGTGTACCACTACTTCTCTTATATTTCAAGAAAGCAATTATTCATCTTTTCCGGTTTAGTTTAGCAGAACGCTTTAATGGATTTAAGCGTTTCGTGATAATTGATCATTCTGGGATAAAACATTTATTTAAATGTATTTTATACATATTTATGAAACGTTTATTATACCGTATTTAACATTTCACCAGATATGCACTCAATCTGTAAGATGTACATTTGCTATTTTTAACCATTAATTTTTACAGAAATCGATGAACATTTATTACATAAGTTGTTAGTTATAAAATATAGTGTTTAATTGTATGGATATTTTAGTTCTATTTCATATTAATTTCCTGATTTTAATGAAACATGACATCTCTGTCTCTTTTTCGCTTTTCTCCTAGCTGCTTTCGTATGATATAAATACATAGCACTTATACTCATCGTCTAGTTCGTTCATCTGTTTGTGTGTCTGTCCGCATATACCAGCGCAAAAACTATCCAACCGAAATATTTGAAATTGAATGCATAGGTATTCGTTGCAGAATTTTGCCGAGTCATTTTGAATTTTGTGAAAATCGATTCGAAAATAAAAAAGCTACTAATAAAAGTTTCTTCATTCTATTAAATTCTATCATACGTAATTAACCCTTTTGGGTCCAAATTAATTTTTCAATTTTTAGAAAAAATTACTTTTACATTAATAACATTAACACTAGCTGTCCAAATAGAATAATTAGCGTTTAACGAATATTTCATTGCCTAAAGATAGCCAATGTTGTTATTTTGCGTACTATTCAATTACTATTCATGTAACAATAGGCTAAGGAAGAATTTTTGGAGATGTTTAGAAAGTGTTATATTACAATAAAATTTAATTTATATTACAACTTTCTAATACTTTTTACGCTTTATTACACATTCTTTTAGAAAATTAACTTTCATTTTAAATTAAAAAAGTGAAATACGTGTTTAAAATAAAAGAATCTGAAACGGCGCAAAGAGAATTACACTCTTAAAACGAAAGAGTGGATTTATTTGGCTTCTCAAGAAAGAACTATCATTTATTGGATTGTGAATGAGTTGTTTTTTAAATTTTTTACCCATTTTGATTTAAATTTCATATTTAAACTACTCATTTTGATTTAAATTGCTTAAAAACAACCCCTTCACTCGAGTATTTCAACTCTTTATAAGAAGCTGACTTTCAAATCGTGAGATGAGTAGATTTTGGTTCAATTTGAGTTATTTTGTGTCTGAAATTTTAAGAGATCAAGCAAATAATAATAATTATTATTATTACTTAATACCTAAAATAAATGAAATCATGTAGTAAATGCATAGGCATAAACTCACATTACTGCATGTAAATAGTAGCAAAAGTATTTCTTAAAACAAAATAACTAATTCTCCATTAAAAGGTGTGTACTATTAATAGCACAAAGGATTAATTCAATTATATCTTACAATTTTACATTGCCATGGTGATTATGTCCTTTTTTAGATGGATTCATATTATTTCCGTTTCTCTGAATGTAATAAATAGTCGTAATAAATTCATGCGCTTTCGCAAAAGAGTGGAAAAGCTATTGCACCTAGATTTGAATATTATTTAAAAAAACTAGTTAGAGCACGAACGCACTACACTTGCCCTGTTTGATGTACAGTTTTAGGCTTGTTATTTTAAGGGCAATTTTATTGTTAATAATAAGGCATTATTTTAACACTTTAGGGATCATTTTATATTATCGATGCATTTTACAAAACTTTTGCGCCTTTTTTTACAGTTAAAGAAAAATATAAAATATTAAATTTTTCTAAGAATTACATTCTCGAACGAAATCAGAACTTGGATTTCCAGGAAATCGGAAAAAGTTTTTAATATTGGTTTGTTTTTGGATTATTATTTTAAGCACTCTGCAAATGGCATTATTATTGAACATTGTAATGCATGTTTTTTTTTTTTTTTTTTTCCCAAATGTAAAAATTAACTTCAGATTCATTGTCTGTAACCAAAGTTTCTTTCAACCGACGTACAAAGCAAGCAACTTTTTTTTTTTTATTAACTTTGATATGATGAAAATACATTAACTGCACTTTGAATCCATTTTTTAAGAAACTGTAAATAAGTTAAGGTATTCTTCTCTTTGCGTTTTAATCAGCTACTATATAAGTAATGCGAAAACTGTTTTCCACCTTTACTATTTATGAGTAACATAAACTGCCAATAATTAAATTTTGATTTTGATGAAAAATGCCCCATTTTTTCAAAATATTTAATACTGGCTTCAATTATCACAATTGGACAAAATATCTTTGCCCATATACAAAATACATCTGCCAACAAACCAAAATTTTAGCTGCATAAGTAATAGCCGAACAAAGTTTTATTTTGAAGATAAAAAAAATATTTCGTTAATATTTGGTACCTTGGTTTAGAAAGTCTCTTCTAGTTATGACTATCATACATCTTTCCATACTTCTTTGTGTTGTTTGTAAACTTTGTACATTCCGTTTTGTTAATGTCTAGGTCTCTGCTATGTAAGTTAAACGCTATTCCTATTCTTATAGCTTAGATGTCAAATAACTGATATTGCCTCCATACAAATAAAAAAAAATTAAACGTATGACGGAGCGCAATTTTCTCTTTCTTTTTTAATACAAAATATTTATTATGAATTTTAAAATGTTCAGGTTTACCTAAAAGGTATTTAAAATAATCAGCTAGAGATGTTAGTAGTTAATTTTATTTAAAACATCTTAGAGCTTTCAAGCTTTAATCAGGCTCTTCCTCAGAGAATATTTTTGTTTAATTGTACAAATTCATGGTGTCATTTCATTTCAAATTTCTTTTTCAAAACGAAATCATGTATACTTGCATAAATAAACAAAAATACTCTCAAAGGAAGAGCCTGTTTAAGGCTTGAAAGTACTAAGATGTTTTAGATAAAATTAACAATTAACATCTCTATTTAATTATCTTAATTGTCATTTAAGTAAACCTGAATATTTTAATGTTCATATCATATGTAGCTCCGTACTTTAAAGGATTCATGCTGATTTGGTGTCATCTGGAAGGTGGTCCCTATATGAGTTTTTCCTATTATTCGTTTCCGAAAATAATAACTCACTGAAAAAGAATATATATATATATATATATATTTGTAGTGTTATCTAATGGTTCTATATGTATACACCTTCAAAATTATTAATTTAGCAAGAACTAGCACACCCCCCTTACAAAACAAACTCCCTTAAAATTAAAAATTCAACAATCAAAATACAAAAACAATAGGCTGCAAGCCTCGTCAGCGATGAGTTTTACTACAATAAAGAATACTGCCCAGTTAAACTGAAGGCATTGAGCTCACAGGCTACAAATACTAATTGCACATTAAAGCTTTATATTTTCAAGGGTTAATTCCGTTCGAAAAAAAAAATTAAGAAGGGGAAACAGCTCTCCCCTTTTCTCTTTTTTTATACTTAATCATTGAACCTCCTATACTATCAAAGACATGCTTTATCATATAAAAAATCTATATCCAAAATTCAGAGCAAATTAGATAATTCTTAATAAAAACCCATTTAGCATTTATATAATTTAAAAAGAGTTATCCCCCTCTTTTATACTTAACCATTAAACTTCCAAAACTATTCAGAGATTTGAACGAAATCTGAAAATTCTGCTTGAAAAACCCATTTATATAAATTAAGGGGGGGGGACATTAGAACCCCTGTTCCCCTTATTTATACTTATTCAATGAACACCTAATAACAGTCACGGAATCGCCTCATCAGAACGATCCTAATCTAAATTTTGAACGAAAATTAATTCTGCATGAAAATCCCATTTATATCAACTAACGGGGGGGGGGGCATTAGAGCCCCTGTTCCCCCTATTTATACTTATTCAATGAACACCTAATAACAGTCACGGAATCGCCTCATCAGAATGATCCTAATCTAAATTTTGAACGAAAACTTAATTCTGCATGAAAATCCCATTTATATCAACTAACGGGGGGGGGGGGCATTAGAACCCCTGTTCCCCCTATTTATACTTATTCAATGAACACCTAATAACAGTCACGGAATCGCCTCATCAGAATGATCCTAATCTAAATTTTGAACGAAAACTTAATTCTGCATGAAAATCCCATTTATATCAACTAACGGGGGGGGGGCATTAGAACCCCTGTTCCCCCTATTTATACTTATTCAATGAACACCTAATAACAGTCACGGAATCGCCTCATCAGAATGATCCTAATCTAAATTTTGAACGAAAACTTAATTCTGCATGAAAATCCCATTTATATCAACTAACGGGGGGGGGGCATTAGAACCCCTGTTCCCCCTATTTATACTTATTCAATGAACAACTAATAACAGTCACTGAATCGCCTCATCAGAATGATCCTAATCTAAATTTTGAACGAAAACTTAATTCTGCATGAAAATCCCATTTATATCAACTAACGGGGGGGGGGGCATTAGAACCCCTGTTCCCCCTATTTATACTTATTCAATGAACACCTAATAACAGTCACGGAATCGCCTCATCAGAATGATCCTAATCTAAATTTTGAAAACTTAATTCTGCATGAAAATCCCATTTATATCAACTAACGGGAGGGGGCATTAGAACCCCTGTTCCCCCTATTTATATTTAATCAATGAACACCTAATAACAGTCACGGAAT
This sequence comes from Maratus speculifer, assembly GCA_964019185.1. Classification (NCBI taxonomy): domain Eukaryota; kingdom Metazoa; phylum Arthropoda; class Arachnida; order Araneae; family Salticidae; genus Maratus; species Maratus speculifer. The sequence continues at coordinate 1,202,835 of CAXHSM010000659.1, forward strand.
CGCCTCATCAGAATGATCCTAATCTAAATTTTGAAAACTTAATTCTGCATGAAAATCCCATCTATATCAACTAACGGGGGGCATGAGCCCCCCGTTCCCCCTCTTATACATATCGAATGAACTCCAAAAACTAATCAGGGAAGCGCCTTGTCAGGATATACCTACATACAAAATTTCAAGTGGATCGGATATTTTTATCATGAGTTATCGCGTTACGTACATACGAACATACATACAGAACGGACGGGCACATAAGCTCTCAGGCTATGAAAGCCTGTGAGCTAAAAAAGCAGCCGAGCATTCAAATTTACAAAACGAAATTTATTTAAGTGTCTGGGTTTCGGCCAGAACGGTGAATAGCAAAAATCAGGCCAAAGTTCTGGCCGAAACCTACTGCCACTTAAATAAATTTTATTTCGTAAATTTGAATGCTCGGCTGCTTTTTTTGTAGTAAAACCCATCGCTGACGAAGCTTGCAGCCTATTGTTTGTGTATTTTGATTGTTGAATTTTTAATTTTAAGGGAGTTTGTTTTGTGAGGGGGGGGGGGGGGGAGTGCTAGTTCTTGCTGAATTAATAATTTTGAAGGTGGATTTTTACTTTATGTGTTTCACTGCAGCGTTTCAGCGCAGTCTACATGAATGTATACTGTTTATTGTTGATTATTTTACATATTGCACACACACTTATATATATAGCAAAATCGCAAGCAATATGGTATTAATGGTGCATCCAATTCTTTTTGTTTTTACCCTTTTTTTTTTTTTGAAGATACATCTTTCAACTTAAACAAGCAAATTAAGAAAAAATGTGCTAAGACGAAATCGCAAAATACTGGAAAAAATTCTTTTTTACACGAGTTTCCGTTTTAGTGAGTACACTTTCAGTTATAATATCATTATACTGAATAATCTGAAACTGTACGTTGAATCACGGTATTGAATATCTATCTGGATTTAACAAATTCCTTCTTAAGGCAGCATACCGAAACTGACAGATTCTATTTTACCAGGTTTCACTGTATACAACGTTAATAATATTCAATAGTTATTATTCTTAACGAATCACTTAGTGAATATTAATTTCATTCCTTAAAAATAATTATTTCATTGCAACATATTTAGAATGAAATTGTTATGGATGTATTTATTCAGCTGTTATTGATTAACTAAATTCATCACTGTTTTCTATTTTGTGTTAAAAAAATATATATGTGAAAACAAAACGATACTTTCATTGAAAGCTTTGCGAAAGACACAGAAATTTTTTTTTCATTTTTACCATTTTTCGTAATTTCAGATTATTAATGCTCTTATAATCTTTAAAAAAAACTTTTCTTTTTATGAAACTAGATAATAATAATGCCAAGTTTATATTTATGCAAATGTCATTGATTAACATTCATTAGTCTTAAGCTTCGACCGGTTTTTCTTCGTTCTATAAACAAAACTTTTGTTTCTGCCGGATAAAGTTTTGTGGAAGATACTAAGAAGAAAAAAAATTCTTCTTCGTTTACCACTTTCCGAATAATCACAAAAAAGTTTTACTTTTCTTTATTTTTTTTCCTCTCTTTTGAGGAACTAGATGGGAATAAAGCGATTTAAAAAAGTTTTCTTTAATGGGAAGAAGCGGTATCTTTCATATTTTTTAGCTTTAAAATTTTGTAAGTTTTGCTCGAAACTAATTTTACTGAAATTTTAAGAACTAAAATGTTACGAACCCGATAGGAAAATATTCGTCAATACTGAATTTCAATGAGAATCGAGCCAAATTAGCAAGCTATAGCCAAGTTTGCATAATTTACGGTTACTTATTTTTGGTCGCCAATGTTGGAGAAATATCACCAAATATAGCTTTTTGGCGTTTTTGAAGAATTTGAAGATAACTGATATTAATAATATTTTAGCATTGCTCGGCAGTTCACGGCGATAATGACCACCATTTTGAAACTAAATGGCCAAATGAAAACAAAATGACGGATGAAGGTGGCCAACGAACTCGGTCGAGACATTGGTGTGTATTGTGCATACAATCAATCTCATCCAAATAAGTTTATAAATACGAGAGTTAAAGCATGGTGAAAATAAGATTGTTTGAAATTGTCAAACATCCTAGAAATTGAAACTGCTATATCTCAGCCATTTTTTAAAATAAAGACGAAACAGCTCCAGAATCTTTGTTTTAAAGTCAAATTGTGAAGAAAAAATATATTTCAATTTTTAGTTTATCAACACCGCTTTTTTAAGCTAGTTAATATTTTTTTTTATGTATTTATTATTATTATTATTTTAATAGCCTCCATTTTGAAACAAGAAGGCGGATGAAACTGGTTCATGAACTCAGTTGAGACATTGGTATGTGCTATGCATGTAATTAATCTCTTCCAAATCGGTTAATAAATACGAGAGTTATCGCATGACAAAAATCGGATATATATTATATTCATATATGAGTCTCATTTGAACGGAGGGTTGTGTTGGGGTATAAGGGTCCTGATCGGTGAAAATGTAATGTGCCAAAATTTTCCGAAAGTGCTTTCCTCCGAACGGCTGCAATAGATACTATGTACTTTTTACTTTTTTTAATGAAAGCTACTTAATGCTACCTATTGCATTCGCTCCCTATTTGGAATTTTTGAAGCATTTTCGCAGATCTATGTCATTTCAAGAACCTCAAAATCCAAAACCACCTCTCAGTTCAAAACTATATCTACCTGTCTATCTATCTACATATGTACATATGATAACTTTAATTCTGCATGAATTTCTTCCAAACTGATACATAAAAGCTATCTCGATCCTATCTCGATCAAGTTCGTAAATTGGCAAAATCGGAGTAAAAAAATGAAAATAGAAAGGAATTTTGCGGAAAAAAAAAATCCATAATTTCTTAATTATAATGCATATCAAATCAGTTTAAAATTATTATTATGTCCAGAAAAAAGGCTAAAAATTTATGAATCAGATTTTTGATAAAATTAAAATGAGTTCAAGAAGCGAAAAAAGTACTGTTTAAAGAAGAAAAAAAATTTATAACTTCGTCAGTTCAAAAGATATCAAATCCACATAAATTTAAATAAAAAGGTTCTTAATACTATCTACAATTTTTATTTTATCATAATTCTTAAAAAGCGTTTAGAGCTGGAAAATATAACAGCCCATCATCAGTTACTATAAACACGTGTCTGTACAAGTTCCTCTATGGACAATTAGTTACAGTTATAGTAAATTAGGACCTGATGGTAATTAAAATGTTTGCAACAATATAGTAATATTAGATAGCACCCTAATATATTCTTGATTAATTAGCATAGCAGTTAGCAATAGTTAGAAATAATTGTATTATATACAAATAGTGATATAGATTGTATAACCATGTAATTAATGCTGTTCCCTTTCAAGCTACCCTCCCCCCCTCCACTTTTTGGATCGACTGAAGCCGGTAGTGAAAATAGAGTGTGAGAGATTTTATTTATTTATTTATTTATTTGTTTATTAATTTTTTGACATCTCGCCTCTTTATTAGGTGCAATAACACCCTGTCCGCACGAGCTCCGGACCCGCTCTAATGGGACAGTCCAGTGAACCAGTTTTTCTCGCTGGGGTACGGTAGAAATAAGGCTGCGAGCGAACAGCACTAGTTTTTATTACACTAAAAGAGCAATCAATCAATCTTTGTTTTCGAACGGAACAAGGGTGAAATCTCTTTAAATGATTTTTGAGGGACTGACCCTACCAAACTGACAAAGGTAAGGGAACTTTTATCTACCTTATCTTCAGTCGTAAAGCTGTCAACTGATTTCACGTTAGATTCCTCTCTTGAAGTTCAGATTCAGTGCACTAGAAATGCAATTTATACATCAAAGCGCCGACACGAAAGATCAAAGATAGCGAAAGAAGTTAGTGCTATGTGCGTGGACCTTATGGGATCCTGTCTCCCTCTGCAACGCTCTCGTTTTCCTTGCTTTTAAGCACAAAAATTTCCCTATCTGCGATACCTAGCTTTTCGGCCATTCTCAGATCTTACCAATTCCCTCAAAATCGCCCCACTCTCAGCTAAGTTCAGTATCACCGTTTAGGCTCAAAAACAACCAGCTCCATTTCGTCTGGTATGATGAGTACTAGGTGTGCGTCAATATATCACACAGATAACCAAATGTGCAATAAACCACAAAAATTACCAACAAAGCACTTAATATAAATAGCCGACCCGGGTACTTGTCTTAGTGGTTCGCCACTCTGCCGGCTAAAATTCAGTCATGTACGCTAGTGATGCCTGGTGCATGTAAAACCCGTCGTGGGTGCAGAGTCCTCCAAGTTATCTGTAAATTATACCTCTGGAGGTGCCTTGCCAGGTGAAGGTCTCGTCATCTGATCAAGGCTCTAAATTACGAGCCAACTTGAGTAGCCATTTGTAGTACAAACAGCAGGATGTAACGTTAAGTAACCAGCAAAACAAAGTATGCTCGAATGAGAAGCAAGTACTGCATATATGATGACGTGTGAAGTGAAGACATTAGGTCACCCGCCCCGATACCACGTATCTAACCGGTTAAGCTGAGATAACTCGGCAGGCAGGGGCATGGTCATCGGTTAGAAAGAAAGTTCCTTTATGGGGATCTGTACTAAGTTTCATTATTTTAATTGTGATTTACTGTTTGTTTTTCGATTCCATTTCAATTTTAGTTTTGTTGAATAATATGAAAATAAAGTAAGGAATTTCTGATAATTTTCGGCAAGCAAATTGGGGAAGGTCGACTTATACACGAGTCAGTTTAAAAATAAAATAAAACTTTGAATACTGCAAATTTTCGGCTGCGTAATAAAATAATGTATAAAATATATAGATAACAATACTTAATTGTTAAATTTTTTTTTAATGAATTCTTTTTGTTTTACTACTTTTTCGCAGTGACCTTTGGTTTGATTTTGTACAAAATTGATATAAAAAATTAGAGGTTCGACTTTTACACCGGTTTTTCATTTTTTGCAGAGTTTGCATTCGAAAGTTAGGAGATCGACTTATAAGACGAGTATCAGGGATGTAGTGAAGGATATACTCCGTATACCTTCTGGATTTTTGAAAGAAACACCGTATACCCGCTGTTTCTCAAGAAAGCTAGGCACAGATGTCATGTACGCACCACATTTGCGCGTGTTTTTTCCGTACGCTAATTTGGCATTGCACATCTGTGCCAAGGAGAAAATCCATTTAATAAGTTTATAATAATTGTTAGGGAAATAAAGTAGGAAAAAATAAAGATTTCAGTGAAATATGCGCTGATTAAATGATGCAACTGCTTGCATTCAGTATGAAGCTTATTATTTATTCTTTAATTTTTTATTAAATTCATGTTTATTTACCAATATTTTATATTTTAATTATTTAAATTATTTTTATTATATACAATATTAATAATTATTTATATCATACTATCATTTATTTACTTTTATTTCCTTTTTTAAAATACTACTCTCTTTCATTTTTTCACGTCATTTTACTTTTATATTGCAATAAAGAATCAAGTGCTGTTATTGCCTGCAATTTCTAACCCAGATTAAAAAAAAAAATTTTCGTCAAATTGGCGTGCGGAAAAAACACGTGCAAATGTGGTGCGTATATGACATCTGTGCCGAAAGCTATAGTATACACACTCTTGGGTATATCCTCTGCGTTGAGCGTATACCCACTGTTTAGAGCATATATCGTCTATTATTTTTACGACTAAACCCCTGACGAATATGTAAGAAAAACAGTCATTTTGGCACTTAGGTAGTTTCCAAATACCCTGCTTAACAAACCCGAAACTTTTTTATATATTTTATAACTCATTTTAAATTATAAAGGCACAAAATTGGTATGCCTAACTAATGAAATGATTTGCAATTACGTTTCCTGTTTTCTTAATAAATAAATTGTTTATTAAGTTATAAGTGGTTTTTGGCACGTGACGACAGGTTTCCCCCTCCCTTTCTTACTGTCAAGTCCAGAAATAGTTCCTAACGCCAACTTTGACAGTATTTTCTGAAAAATCTTTGAATTTGTAAAAATATGGAAAACGATCCGTATATTCTCGTGTATAACTCGACCCCTCTACTTAAGCAAAATTTTGAAAAGAAATTAATTTTGTTGTACATGTCGACATACATTTCTGGTATTATCAGGAAAAATTATTTGTAATCGAGGATAATAAATAAATAAATAAATAAATAGCTAAATTTTCATTACATTAATAAATTTTTACCTTTCTAATAGGACTTAAAAAAAAAAAAAAAAAAAAAAACTCACTTTATTAAAATTGTATAATTATATGAAGCAGAAGAAGCTGAAACTATTTTGAAATTTATTCACATCAATTCAATGATATTTAAAAAGAAAAAAAAAATCATTCAAAAACCTATCCAAGACTTATTTACGCAAACAAATTCTTAGACTGCTAAAATATATTACTTCTTTGTATTGTAGAAATTTTAAAAGAGATATCTAGAAGCATTTTAAGTTGAACTCATCTTAAAAAAGATAATTAAAATGTTAAAAGGAATTCCTTTGTATTGAAAGGAATTCTATCCCAAAAGAAAATAGGCGCAGAACAATTATAAGAACATTATTATTGTGTTTTTGTCAATCACAGGGAAATGACTATTCTGCGCTTTTATCCCTCTCTCCAACCTAGACCCATATGTGATTACATGAAGGACTTGCCCATTCGATGATTTTCTGCGAAAAATTTATTTATTTATTTATTTTTGCTATCTCGTGTACTTTTGTATCCCCTTTTTAGGTGCGTTCGTAATTATATAAATACGAGCACCTAATATAGTTGTCATTATCACAATCAAAAGTATTCCGATCAATGGGGAAAAATGTTTCAACTGCATTTTAATTGTGTTAACATTCATTCGAACATAATAAAATTGATATGCATCTATGAAGTACATATTATAATATACATTCTGTGATGAAAAGAGTATTTATTATTAAATTAGAGGGGCACACAAGAGTATTCCACTACATAATGCTATACGCAGTGGCGTAGCTATGTTTTTTGGCGCCCGGGGCCACCAAGAAATTTTGCGCCCCCGCCCCAATATAGATATATAACAATTTCTCTCAATTTGGCGCCCCTAGGCCTCGGCGCCCGGGGCGGACGCCCCCCCTTGCCCCCCCTTAGCTACGCCACTGGCTATACGGGAAAACATTGTTTGGGGCGTGGGTAAATTATATTAAACTATTTCGTCTTTTATGAATATGATATACGTTGTTGAAGTGTAATAAAAGTTTCTTCCTGTACATTTACCGGACCACAAAAAAGATTTCGACCACTATACTATATCCGATGTACTATCTACTATATCAGCAAGTTCTGAATATTTTTAAAACTTCGTTATCGTACGGACGCACCTTATTTGCTACGCTTCACGTGCAATTTCCAACTTGTTACTATCTCGGCAACCCCTCCCTCCCATTTTCAACTCCGAAATTTTTTCTAAAAATCTTAAACTTATACACAAGTGTATACAGTACATAATTTCTGCCAACTGAAAGAAATTGCGACGAAAAATGAATTTAAAAATGAGTTACAGAAATAATTCCTTTAGATTTGAGAACAGCCTTAATCTAGCTTGACTAACTATTTGAGTGCATAACTTCCATAGCTAGCGTTTATACCGCTTAATATCCATCATGTCTGAATAAAGATATTATTCATTCTCGTTCTGCTATCGAAATGAGTTAGTTATGCAAATGCTTTAATCAATTTAAGCATCTTATCATAATAAATCTTCCTCGGAAATAAATCATATTGGCGTTTTCTAAAAGTTAGATTAGTTCGTCGAATAATTTGTTCTACTTTTGAAGCATTCATTATACTTCACAAAGTTATACATTTTTCATTTTACATCATTAAGCATTATGTGGTTTAACTTTTTATTGCTCTAAGTAACTATTTCAAAATTTGCAATAAAAGAAAACTGATACGTCCTTTAAAATGAAAGAGTAGAATAATGTGATAACAATAATTCCAGGAAATCTACATAATATAATGATGTAAGGTAAGATTGAGAATTCTCATAACACATACAAAATGATAATACACGTTTTATTTAATTTTTGATTACTTATAAAGATCAATAAAGTTTAATTTTGATTTCTGAAATAAATTCGTATTTTCGCAAGGAATTGTTGATAAGCTAATTTCATCCTTGCATTATAATTCTGATTAATTTTATTAACCGACTTCAAGGAGGAGGTTATGATTTCGACCTGTATGTATTTCTTGTTCACTCATAAATTCTTTAAATATGAACCGATTTTCATAATTCTTTTTTTTGTTTGAAAGTATAAGATACCCATATGGTCCCATTTTAATTTCATTAAATTCTGATGATTAGAATTTTTTAATGAAAAATATGGATTTGACAAAATAATAATAATAATAATAATAATAATAATGATTTGTCGCAAATCATCTTCTATTGTTGCAACCGTTTTCAAACCATAAGCATTAAAAGTATGCATTCATATGCGTTAGCGCCAAGTTGTCGCCAAGCTTGATTCTTTTTTGACGCCGGTTAGTATTTTTTTACAAAAAGCATATTTTATTTTAATATGAAATTTGAAGACATTTCATGGACAATTTTTAAATTTTGTTTGTTGTATCCTGAAAAGAACTCTTAATTTAACCCTTCACTGCACCGTATGCCACATCTGGCATATATGTAAAAACATTATAATCAGTGCTGTAGTCGTAAAGACAACATAGGGTATACGGTCTAAGTAGAGGGTATACGCTCAAGCCAAAGGTTATACCCTAGAGCAGCGGTTCCCAAACTATGGGTCGCGACCCACTAGTGGTTCGTAGCAGATGTTTTGGTGGGTCGCGAACAATCAGGTTTGTCACAAAAATATCTTTTATTTCAGATGTTTGAGAAATATAACAATTTTAACAGCAAATGATATTTCTAGGGAAAATCCGCAATTTCCTTCTAGAAGAATATACGAACAGAAAATCCAAAACTATCTAAATCAGCTTTAACATCTTAGATTGAGTTCAATACGACATACATCTGCGAACATTATTTTTCTACTTTCTGTTTTGAAAACAAATACAGAAACGAACGGCTTGTAGAAAGTGATATAATTAAAAATTAACCAGTTTTAATCCTGATACAGATGTTGGAAAACTTCAGTGCCAGAAATCTCACTTGTCATTAAGTTATGCTATGATAATAATTAAATTCATTTTTAACTATATTTGCAGTTTGTGGTTTGTTTTAATTATTTTTTTACATACATACATTGCGCATACCAATTCTTGTTTTAGTTGATAGTGACTTCGTATGAAAAATTGCCTTTTTTCGAGGGTAGGATAGCTTAAAGAGGTCATACTGCGATTGCTATACTCATATACATGCTTATATTAGGTGGGTCGCGAAAATTTATCTTACTGAAAGGTGGGTCGAGTACCAATAAAGTTTGGGAACCACTGCCCTAGAGTATATATATATACTATAGTTTTCTTGGGAAAAAGAGGGTATACGATTTTCCTTAAAAAATCCAGAGTATAACCCCGTATACCATCCACTACACCCCTGATTAAAATTCTGATTATATGCATGAATTTGGCCAATAGGATAGCTGTAACTGATCAAAAGCAGTCCAAAGTATGGAATAACACTTATTTTGTTCATGTCAGATAATTACATTTGACAAAAAAAAAAAAAAAAAAAGAATTTGTTCTTAAGAAACAAAAAAAAATTCTATCAAGCTATTAAGACAAAACTTATTTTTATTATTTTTACTGAATACTTAAAAATATTAAAATAAAGCAAATTCCAGAATGTTAAGCAGATAAAATTAATTAATTTAAGCCCATTTAAGTGCAAAATACAGCAATACAATATTAAAAAACCCCAATTGTGAATATAGGGTACACGCCAAAAAATATCAAAGTTTAGCTAAAAATTTTAAATTCATTTATTTATTTAATTATTTATTTACACTATTTTTCCCCTTATATACAGAATTCAAATACTTTTTTTTTTCGTAAAAATAAAAAAAAATCGTGCAGTAAAGGTACTAATTGTGATATTTTTTAAAAATAGTAAGAAATTTTAGAGTTTTATGAAGATTTTTAGTATTTCGTAGTTAAAAAATAAAAACGGAACCATTAATAAGATCATGCTTGTGTCCGTACGTCTGACAGCCGCTTTATAAAAAATATTGAAATTTCAAGATTACCAGAATTATAACTATTTGCCTACATATTTGTAGATTATTAGCCAATCAGAAATATTTTATAGAAGAATCATTAAACCTCCTAGCACCATGAGGGACACCTGTGACTTCAGAGAAACTATAAAAAATAAATAAATAAATAAAATAAAATTCAAAAATTTCGAAAAAAATTGAATATGTTCATTTTATGCTTAACATTTGATTCATATCAAGGAAATCGACAAAATAAGTAAGTTTTATTTTTTATTTTCATTTTATCTATTGACTAATACTGTGGTCACCTGTGATCCCGATACAAATTTATATATTAGATCATATTTTGAACACAACATTTAATATATTAGTAAACATGACCTTTTTTTTTTTTTTTTTTTTTTTTTGAAACCTTATAGGGGACCATCAACAAATTGAAAAAGAATAAATATCAATTATGAGCTTATTCTATCGACGATAATTTTTAGAATTTTCAAGCTATACTTTTGAAACTTTCACAAAAACACTGCTCTGTGCATTTAAATAGCGCATTATGTAAATTACATTTTGATTGCTTTCAATCTTGCGCACTGAAAGATTATTTATTAAACTTGCTTATTATTCATACAATTTTTATTATTTTTTAATTCTGAGTACAAGATATTGTATAGAATGTAGATTCTCAAATTTTCTGAAAATAATATTTTGTTTATATTAAAAATTCTGCAAATTATAAGCAGAAAAACAAAACACGACAAAATTTGGGTCTGTTTTTATAAAAACTTTACGTTCTGCAGGTATACATGCTATCATCATAAAAATGAACGCATTTTATTACAATAAGCCACTTAATCATAATCTACAGTTTGAATGCTTTTACTATATTATCTTTGACAGGGTTATCCAAAAAATATTCATCCTTTTACACTTTGTTGACGTTCTCCAATGGATTTCTGGAAAACATCTTCGCGGAAATATACTATGTGTACTATTATGTTTATCCACCTAGAGTTTTTGGATAACTCCTCATGTATTTTCCTTGTTATCTAACAAAACGTCAAAAAGCACAAGTGGATGGTCACCTTTGGTCATGTAATGTTTGTGTAAATTGCATTCTAAATTGTTCATATTCTTATTTGTAGTTTATTGCAAGGCACGCGCATTAAATACTCACAACAAACCTGCTCATTACGACGCACTTAAATATTCGCAACAAAACACAATATTTTCATTTACAGGCAGGGATATAGCAAATCCTTTGCGATATTACTAAACATCAGATTATACCTTTAAATACATTAATCCTGTTTCTTTAAATCATATTCAGCTATCTTTATTCAACTCTACAGCTACACTGGCTCGCTCGAATTTTCGGCACATACATACACAGCCCAAGAAAATATTCTGAGTCTACATCACAACAAACAAACTTAAACTCTCTACTTTAAAATGATTCTCTTACTCTATATTCTCCATTCAAAATTACGGGATCTACATTTTATTTTTACGGCCAACCCTTTCTGTCCACTTGTTCACTTACAGTTTTCACAGAGGATTATTTTTTGCTTACAATTTCTCTTTCATTGCCACATACCTGACTATTGTACTATCTTCATTCCGGAAGTAAAAAGTAAGAAGCTTTTACTCATTATAAACTCGTAGATTGGAAAATGTCACCATAACTCCAATACGTATACATGATTATACATTAATATAATATACATACATATAATAATAAACTACTACACGAAAATACCGTAAGCTGAAAAAAAAAAAAAAAAAAAAAAAAAAAAAAAAAACTAAAGCACTCAAACATACACGATAAATGCTTTCCGTTCTACAAAATTACAAGTCCCCCCCCCTTCTGAAAAAATAAGATAATTTTAAACGTCGCTTTAATAAATAATCTCCAGACTTTCTGTGTCCCTTTTTTTCCTATTTCAAACCGAATTATTTATTATTAAGTTTGCCTTTGGTAGTTTTTGCTTTTTGAATAATAAAACACATTATATTTGTGCTTTAAAAGAGCATTATAAAAATTGAATGTGATTATGATTACATTTTTTTTTCACTTATTTAAAACTTTTATAAAGAAAATAGACTTTGAAATGCATTTTTAGATTAAACAAGAAAGAAAAATAATACATTAATCATAAATTATGAAATAGTTTCCAACACTTCCTGAAATCTTTAACATAACTTTGTTATTTAGGAAATAAGTTAAATAAGATAACTAATACATCTTAGAAAACGGATAAAACATTTAAAAATCTGATTTCAACAGTAATTTTCCATAGCCAAATATATATTTCAATTATTTTGAACAACTGTTTGTTTGATCTGTTGGCTGATATATATATACTGTTAAAAATAAATCTGTGAATTCACGGTGAAACTACTGGCAGCAAAGTAGTTTTACCGTTCCATTAGTAGATTTTCCATTGTGGGAAATACAAGAAAGAAAAACTCCGTTTGAAGAAGCAGTAACTTTCCATTACAAAGTTTGATTTTTAATAATAATAATTATTTAATACAATTTTTTAAATTAATGAACCGATTAATCGTCAAAGAAATCGAAATTACCGAGTGATTTTAAGATGCTATGTTATTTTACTTAAATATTATTTTGTGTAATTTAGTTCACGCCGTTATGAGGATCGAACTCGTGACCTACTGATAGCCGAACAAATCCTTACGAACTGAACCAAAGCTGCAGATGCCGATAATACAAAGTATGTCTTTTATGAGTTAGTAGGAAAATCTGTTGTGCTTTTTAAAGATTTCCTTTCAAATATATTCCTTAGAATATTTGTAAACGTTTATTTTATTTTATTTTAGACTGATGTATAATACTTATTATTTTTTAAAATAAATTTTAATTTTTTAAATAGTTTAAATGAAAAAAAAATCGCTGTTTAAAACCTCTGTTTTTTTTTTTTTTTTTTTTTTTTTTTTTTTAATGAATGAATAAAAAAAGTTTTTATTAACAAATTAAAAAAAAAAAAAGTATAGACAATTTTTTGAAATTGTCGTACACTATTTATTTATTTATTTATTTATTTTTTGGGGGGGGGGGCTAATTAATTAAAAGATTTTTTAATAAGAAATTAGAAACAAAAACAGAATAAATGTAATTTAAAAGGGATTTTTTATGTTTTCATCATTCCATGGCGCCAGTGGGACCCGAACCCACAATCTGCGCTCGCATGGTATTAGTGGTGTGGTGCCTTGACCACTCGGCCATGGAGTCCCTTTGCGTACTGGAATGTCTCCGTTTTTTGTTTATATTTCCATCGATGGTATTAGTGGTGTGGTGCCTTGACCACTCGGCCATGGAGTCCCTTTGCGTACTGGAATGTCTCCGTTTTTTGTTTATATTTCCATCGGTTTCGTTATTTTCAGGAAATATGGTGGAATTTTATGATTTGTAACGGAAAATGCCCTTTTGTTGTGAAAAGGGACCTTTTCTGTGAAATTCAAGAAAAAAATGTTCGTGAATTTCATTCACGAATATTTTTTTTATAATAAAGTAATTTATTATAATAAAGACGATTTTACGACCAAAGCAAAAGGTATGCAGGATTGTTCGGCGACTTCAACGTTTTTAAGCCTAACAAAACAACATTTTTATACAAACGAGATAAGCTTATACTATTAAAAATGATTTTTCATCGTTTGTTCATTGTTAGATTTGATTGTTGCATTCCATTCTTAAAGAAACAGACGTTCATTGTTGTGTCATTATTTACGTTATCATCATGCAAATTTGTACTGATGAAATTCTTTTTCTGTCGTTAGACTATGTTCTGTAAACTAAATACCACTCCAATCGTTAAATAATAATATGTCAAAAATATTAAAATGTAAATTATTAAATTAAAATCTAACTACGGAATTCTGGCTACTAAAACTGTGTAAGTGACTATAGATGTCGAGCAACTAATTTCGCTAAAAACAATTATTTTGCACACATATTGAAAGCTTACATAAACTGTCACAAAATATTAGCAAAATTATGCTTATAAAACTATTTTTCGATCGCTGCCTCATTGTTAGATTTGATTATTACATTGCATTGTGAAAGAAAGAAATGTTGATTGTTACATCATGATTCCGTTTGGCCATGTCTCTTGAAAAACGACCTATAGTTTGATTAATTTTATTTTAATCGATGATTAATTAATACAAAATAATACATTATTTTATTTTCTTACACATACTGCAGTTTTTGCCTTAATACGCATTAATGAAACACAACACATTATCAAATATTGTCTGAAGAAACTAAAGTTAAAATTAAAACATATGACTCCACTTAAACATGTTTAGAGAAGACTGGGGTTCCATGATCTGCTTTTTTGCTAAAATTCTCATAATTTGTATTAAGTATTACCAATAATTTTATTTATCTTAACTTTATCTTATAAAGTGATTTTTACGATTGATTTCTGGACGCATATGTATTAGACTTTCAACCTTACTCTTTCTTACTCTTGTAATTAAGAAAACACGATGCATTTGCCAACGAAAGTAAAATAAAGACTTACTTAAATTCTAAATTCTTCTACATTCATTTCGTCAAGTATCACAAAAATGACAAAAAATTGTCTACTAAGTTTATGTATGAAGCTTGAATTCATCAATATAATGAAAAAACACTTTATATTTCTTTTTCTATCTAGGAGACTTTTTATTATAACCATGTCAATATTAATTATCAGAAAACATCATTTACAGAATCTTTGGAAACTTCGGTATATGCCCAACCTACCAACTCAAAATGTTTTATGCAAATGAGAGAAAATTGTAATGATAAAGCTGCTTTTCTATCGTTGCCTCATTGTTAAACAAGATTGTTAAATTCCATTAGGAACAGATTTTCATTTTACTTCATTATTTCCATTATCTCAATTACTTTGCCGATGAAACTGCTTTTCTATTATAACCTCATTGCTTCATTTCATTGTTACATGCCATTCTTAACAAATCAGACGTTCATCGTTATGCCATAATTTTTATTCAGCCATATTTTAATAAGTCGGATATGCCAATCTGAAAACATTCTTCTATCATCCATGCTAATACCTCAACACTCGCTAATACCACAGTGGCAAAATTAAATGATAATCTTGCCCGTCATGAGGACAAAAGTGTATAAGTTCGCTCAATTATAAGCATTTGGGCAAGGCGATATATAAACATTGCATTTTTCAAATTAATCATTGAACTTCAGTAACTACCCCCTTAGATGCCTATAATTTAAATTCCTAACTGAAAGACCACAAAAGCGACACTTGTAACTCAAGCATATAATAAAGATCGTTTTATGTGAAATTGTAACAGAATGTCAAGTTTGATTTAATTCTGGGCATTAGTTTTTGAAATATAATAATCTCAAAAATCATGAAATAGATAACTTAGCATCTCTTATAAGATGTACACAAAAACTTAATTAATGCTAATTTATGTCGTCTAACAAAATATGATGTATGATGAAATTGCGTGCGTTAATTCTCCATGTATAACAGTTTTTAGAATCGTCTAAAACCTGAAAATTATGAATAGCAACACCCCCCTGTAGGTCGATTTAGACTAAAATTTAATAATAATTTAAAAAAAAAGTAACTGCTGATATCTAATTGCATCTGAAATCTGTTTCAGTCCGTGCATTAGTTCTTGAGATAAAACTATTTTAAAAATCGTGAAAAATGCAGCATAGCATCGCCACTTGTTGCGCGATTTACAGCAAAATCTGAGCATAAGCATTTTTAATATTTTAAATACTTCTAATGAGACATTTATATAATGAACATCTTTTGAAGCAATCACATTGATGCATAATATACAAAGGTTTCTCTATTCTCGTAGTCTATTTATCTATTCTCGTAGTCTACGTTAATGTATGGCAATGTCGTAAAAAGGAAAAAAAACCTATTGTGTTGTACCCTGTTAAAAATTTTGTCCTAGCCTGAATCAAATTTTGGTGTTCAATCGCTGCCACTGTAAGATGGTGAATTTTTGAAAGAATGTTTGAAAGTTCCATTGAAGCATAGTTCCAATAGTTGTAGTGACGTTGAAATAGGAAGCTCCAAATGTTGGTACGAGATTTCACCATTTTATGGTGGCAGCTACTGAGCACCAAAATTTGGTTCAAACTAGGACAAGATTTTCAATAGTGTAATGAATTTTGAAAGCTTGGCATTTATTACTGTATTTTATTTTTATGTATACCATATTAATTATTCACATTTGTCGTGACACAGACATGCTATTTAAGAACACTATCAGAAAAACTCGTCAATTTTTGCATAAATTATGGCACAGATGTCATATACGCACCACATTTGCACGTGCTTTTCTCCCTCGCCAATTTGGTATTGCACATGTGTGCCAAGAAAAAGATCTGTTTAATAAGTTTAAATAATAATAATAATAATTTTTATTTTATAACAATTGTTAGGGAAATAAAATGGGAAAAGTTAAAGATTTCAATGAAATGTGCTGATTAAATATACAACTGCATGTATTCAATATCGCTATAATTATTAATACTTATGAATTACTGTGAAAATTATATTTAGTGTTTTGTTACCTATTAAGTTTAATTTTTATAACTGTTTATTTATTGTTTCCCTTTTTATTAAATTCATGTTTATTTACTGTTACTTTTTATTTTGATTCTTTAAATTATTTTTATTATATACTATATCAATAATTGTTTATATCAAACTATCATTTATTTATTTTTATTTTCTTTTTTAAAATACTAGAATATCTTTCATTTTTTCACATTATTTTATTTTTATATTGCAATAAAAATCACGTCCTGTTACAGCATGCAATTTGTAACTTATATTCAAAAGCAAAATTTTCGCCAAATTGGCGGGGGAGAAAAGCACGTGCAAATGTGGTGCGTATATGACATCTGTGCCTAAATTATTCTTCATTTTTTAACAAATAATTTTCGTATTCCTAGAAAACATTTTAAACGTGAATTTTTCTCAGAAGTCTGAAAAAAGGTTGAAATTCCATTAATTCCTAGCTTTCATGCGCTCTAGTAATGATAAAATTCGAATCTTTTTAAAAAATAAAAAACCGAAAATTCCATACATTAAGATTTCTAATTTAGTTTTTTTATAAATCGAATTTAAAAATGAATAATAATCGCTTTTCTCATTCATTCCGAAATAGACACAATTCATTTTTATAAAGCAGAATGAGTTTAATAAAGCTAAAAAGTTGTTTATAGAAAATATATATTCGCATTTAAAATATATTTTAAATGAACTGATTTAAAAGATATTTTAATATAAATATTAAAAGAGAAAAAATCGATTCTAATCAAAAAAGAAAAGCATTCTTATCGAATAAAAATATAATATACATATTTTGCATCTAGCAGTCTACTTAAAAACATTTATAATTCATTTTTTTCACATTATAATACTAAATATTTAAACCCCAGGTACAATCTCGTTAAAGACAAAATATTTCCGAAATTAAATTTAAAATTAAAAGCTTTTTTAAGAAATTAATCAAACCATACTCATCTGTAGCAAACGTATCTACTTCAAAGTATTTTACTGCTGTGCCCAATGATTAGGTACTCGTCTCAAAGAGCTAAGATAGCTGTTTCGATACCTGGTCAGTAGCCTTTACATTTTCCCAAATTTCTTCAATTCACGTATATTAACGGAGAAAAAATAAACGGATATTCGTCAATTAACGAAAAAATCCTGGGATCACTGCTGCCAGGAGAATTTCTGCGGGTAGAATAAAATATTTTTGATAACGAATGCTCTAATTACGATTTACAAAAATATAGCATGGTTTTAAGAATATATTACATGACCTTCCTTTCTGTTAAACCTTTTATAGCAACCAATACATTTCAACCATCGCAAGTCACAAATTGCACTGTATAAGGTGAAGCAGAGTGTGAGGAATTAATGACCCGTTCACGTTTTCTATTCTGTGTCTTATTACTTTTCTGTAGCTTTTTAATTAATTGGATTGTAAGTGCTGTTATTTTAGGCGGTAATAAAAGTTTAAAACTTTTTACAAATATTTTTACCGCTTCTCGTCATTTCGTTATGTATTTAAAAAATCGTTTATACATTTATTTACTGTCACTTCTTTTTATCCCTCTCCAACAATGTTCAAAAGTACTTATGCATTCGGTTTGTCTGTACGTCTGTCCACTCTCTAATTCCCGTAAAAGTACTCGAATTTTCATGCAATTGACAAAGCCTAATTAGGATGATCAAAGCATGTTTGGTACTGCATATGGAGTTTGTATGAATAATGGTTCATTTACAGGAACAGGGACATTCAAAAGAAAAAGAAATCAATTACATTATGGTATGTGGAGGAAAATCGTTTGGAGAATATTTTAATGACATTACGCCATTTCAAATGTATTGAAATTGATATAAATCAATTAATTTCACTACGATCACGTTAAAACAGAGCATTCATAGTATTTTTTATTAATTTACACGGACACACAAAATAAATCAGTTACAGTACTGTCTTTGCGCTGTAATTGCTGGAGAGTACTTTTTAAAATTCGGTATGCGCTTTTAAGTTTAGCTAAAATTTTGCATTTTACTCTTTATATATAATTCTATACCTCATATACAAGGCTGCACAAAACTATTCCCATACCATTCTCTTCATTATAAGAAATTGCTGAAGGGGAATTTTCACTGGAATGTATGTATCTCTTAAATGAACTAAATTTTGGAATGTATGTTGCTAATAGATACAAATCTGTGTATGATATACAGAGCTACTGAAAAAATTGAATAATTTTCAAATTGTAGACGGGAATAGCTGCAAATCGATTTTGAAGTGCGTTATACATTTCCATATGGGGAAATGAAACGTAATATTTAAATTTTTTAAATGCTGCAGTTTTGTTACATTATTCTGAATGTGATGGAAAGTGTTTCATAATCTATGCTAGACGCATGTTTTTTCTTTCTTGTTTAAATACTAAACAGATCAATGATCTCTGCGTCGAAAAATGAATATTCAAGAAAAAAAATTGTACTATCTCTCTTTAAAAATAATGTTTCTTATTTATTTTGATATTTATTTTATGAATTTTTTCTGTATACAAATAAAATTCTATTCAGGAAAAGTTAGAAAATAATTTGAAAGAAAAAATACTACAGGAAAAGTTAAATTTTATCATATTCCCTTCCATTAAACTCAATAATCTTAAACTCGAAAAAGTTTATAGTAACTACTAACAGTGGACAAAATTAATATTTTACTTTCAATGAAATTTGAAAAGAAATATGATTATTTAAAATGCACATCCTATATAAAAAAGAGTTTTTCAATAACAGATATTTATCTAACTTCAATTTTTTATATTTCTCTCTTTTTCTTCTTCTTTTCAAATTCCAAACTAAGTATTTTATTATTAAATTTGCCTTCGGCAATTTTTGCTTTTGTATATAAAAAATATTGTGTTTTTCTTTTAATAGTGTTACTAAAATTCAATGCAAGTAGGGCTGATCTTTTTCTATTTTTATAAAGCGTTTTATTTAAATTTATTTCAATATACATATAAGTATGTGCATTTGTAGAACTTTTTTAATCTTTTGTAACTTTTTTTTTGTAGACAAAGTGATTGAAATGTTTTATGCATACAAAGGAACATTTATTTAAATGTTTCAAAAGTTGTATAGAGGAATATTTGGTATTATGGAATACCTTTTAAATTCTGATTTTGTAAGTCAACATGAAAAATTTGAGAAAGGTATCCTGTGGCAATAACGCCAGGTTGGGTAATAATGCAAAGTGCTAATATTGCGCGTAGTTATGAAGGAATCCAGAAAAATGGCACTACGGGCTCTGCGCTAAAAGTCTCTAAATCATCTGAATCACAAACAACCACTAAAAGTTAATTTATTCCATTTGTAAATCCTATCGCTGGAAGTAAGAGTCAATGTAATGGTCTGCACGGGTCCAGACTTGGTTCGAGCCCCTTACCCGGCCCGGTGGAGTGAGGGTAGATTTTCCAACACGCTGGGCCAGAAGAACTAAGACAATTTTTTCAACTGGCTGGGTCGAGAAAAAAACTTTTCTTGCCTACAGGCCTGATAAAATAATTTACAAAAAGCCGATAAAATATCATTTACTTTCAGAGAATATGACTTTCGCGAGAATAAGTAGAAAGGTGCGTCACGAACCCATGATAGTTTGACAACATCAATACAGAAATATAACATGTCCAACGTAGAGACCTGCATCGAACATGGTGTCTGAACGGTTTATTTTATTTTTATTTTTTCAACAGATTCGTGCCGTGTTGAAATCAGGTTTGTATTTCTTCCGAGCCGGATTGGAACTGAACTTAATTATTCCTATGAAATATAGATATTTTGTAAAAATTTTAATAGCAATAATGAACTTCTGTAAACGTAATCTTTGGAAATATACTTCAAGGTGTTTTCTCAAATTCACTGCTCCATAACGTGAAGCTTTGACACATTTTGCTAATTTCTAACTGGTTAAAGGTTTAAAATTACAAGCTTGACTATTAAAGGGATTTGAAATCAATTAACGTTTTTCATTTTTGATAAATAAATTACTTGTCGACATAAAAGATATTCTTGTCGCGGCTTTAGGTTTTTATCCTTTCCCGCGATGTCGTTTCTGGAAATTAGATTCAAAACGCTATCTTTAACAGTATTTTCTCAAAGATACATTGCTTTTAGAAAAAAAAATGGGTAACGCAATTCGATTACATAGTTTATGAATAAGAATACCTAACAATCTTCAATGTTTTCCGAAAAGTAATTACTTCAAACAGACCGGGAGGCGGCAACACAGACAATCACCTCATCGAGTTCACGGATGGAAATCAAGGTTTAGTTAAATCTTGATTTGTATGATAAAATGCAATCGGTCTGCCAAGTCATATCTTGGTGGAAAACACCTAAAATCCCGATTTCAGCTGTGACTCGTAGGTTTACCATTATATTTTCCTGCTGTCAATCTTCCATGTTTTCATATTTTTGGGTTCTGAATTTTCAAAGAAATTCAAGTTTCTATTTCAAAAAATCTGATGATTTGTATACGAAGTACCACTGTTTACTTATTAAAATGTCTTAGCTTTTCATGCAATTTTAATGTTTTTAATAACTTTATTCCATAGTATCCGATTGTTTCATATTGCCCGAAGAGTGTATTTTTTTTTAATTTAAATCTAAATATTGATAGGAATTTTTTTCTTGCGCAGTAAAAATGTGTTAAGAAATAGTCAAGGTTTGTATTTTGCTAATTTTTAATGTAAGCTGTAGCCATGTTAAGGTTCTACCAATTTTCACAGTTCAGTTTTAAATTTTTTTTGCCCAAACAATTTTATTTTAAGAGTAATTATAATTTGTAGTGATGACAGTACGCTATGACTACCGAAACTATTTTGCAACAAAAATAAAATGTTTTAGAGCTTTAAACGTTGTTTTTTGTCTATTTAATCTTGATATTTAGCCATACCTAAATCATTTCTTTGTAAGATATCCATTTTTATGAAGATATAATACATAAATGCGAGAGTAGGGCCAATTTAAAAAACAAAAGATGGGCATAGTGTACATTTTTCTCCACTGCCTGACACTTTTTTTATGTTCTTATCTAAGTCGGGGGCTTAGTACAGTGCTCAGCAAAAGTTTAGACACTGGTGTTATTTAACTTTTAAATAAAAAATACGTGCTCTTGAGTTGTACAAATGGCTATACTTATTTTTAAATATATTTTAAACATTTTAGGACGAAAATAATGGCGTAATACAGCATGATATTTAATTTAACTAAAAAAGGTGAAATTTGCACATTGCAAAAGTTTAGACACTTTTTTGATTTTTTGGCAATTGTTCACAAAAATATGCAAATTTCAAAGTCATGATGTTGTATGTCTGAAGTATTTATGTATACCTTGCTATAGCATCGGTTAGTGAATATCCCTTAAGCTAAAAATATTCAGTCAGATAAAGTAATTGAAGTAGTGAAGCTGAAAAGGAAAAGAAAGTTGCTGAAGCCTACTAAAAAAATCCGTAGAAAATCTGTTGGTAATTTGCCCAAAAATCTAAAGAAAATCTATAGGTATTTGGTCCATTCTGCAACTATTTTAAAGAAAATCGTAGAAAATTCTGCAGATATTTTTAAGGTGCAAAATTTCCTCACACTCTAAAAAATAAAAGAGTAAATTAGACAAATTTACATATATATGTGTGTAAATTCCTAAAATTACACACCTGACATGAAAATTACCCACTTTTTGCAAAGTTTTACCTGTTTTTATGTGCATTTTAGCTTAACAAACTAAGTGTATATTTTGTTATCACTTGAAAAACATAAATAAATGTGTAAATGCTGAACAATGTCTGAATTTACACAAATTGGTACGTTATTGTAATTTACACATAATGATATACACATAGGTAAGAGTGTAAATTTCTAAAGTCACCCACTTGTCATAAAAAATACCTATTTTAATGTGTGTTTAGTTTATGGCATTAAGTTTGTAAGTTTGTTATCAGTGCATAAACTCATAAAAATGTGTAAATATAGATTACTCCTGAAATTACACTAATTATTGTGTTGAAAAAATTATAAATGCGTGAATTTTAAAGTTAGACGTTACGAAAGGGATAGGAGGCTTACATATTATTCAGAGCTACACTTTTTATTTTAGTAAACCCATTCCATAAATAACATGGTGTCATTGCATTGCTGTAACAGTATTTTTAAGTAATAAATTAATATATTTATTAATTTTATAAGATACTCTGAACACCTCTCTCAATCTCCCCGTTTCAGCAGCACGTGAACATTTAAAAGAAGTTAAAAAATTTTTTATCTCGACACATGTAACAAATGTAACAAATATTTTGTTACATCTAACGTAAAATTTTATTCATTTAATTAGTAAATTTTAATTTCGTTTTCCGAATTCCCTTTTAAAATTTGTACATCAAATATAAAAATTGTATAATTCTAGGTTTTGATTAAATCGTAATTTCTTTCAGCCATCGCACAGACTGCTCTTTTTGACAATTTTACTTGTAATTTCCAGTAATAGTGCTAGATTTCATTCTTAAATCGATATTAGGAAGACTTCATAACGAGACATTATAATACAGATATAATCCCACTTTATGCTTATTCATAAAATTATTTTTGTACTGTTGGTATTCTTTTTTGCTGCCCCCCCCCCCTTAATTAAAAGGATAGTAGTTTAATCTTCAGTAAAATCTAAAAACTATTTCGAATTCTTTTAATATGTAATATAAAATATAATTCATGTAATTAAGATAATTCTAAATTCGTATCCTGAATTATTTATACATTTTGCACATCAAATATAAGTATGCTTGATTTTACCCTAAATTATTTGAGCCGTCTGGTAGCTTGTAAACTTTTATCCATTTCAAAGTTTAACTTGTAATTTTAGTTTAACTTCAGTTCGCAGTGCAATTGATGGCTGTATTCAGGAACTACTTCAACCCCGATTTAGACGCGAATCTAGCATACAAAACTAAAATCGTAATCTTCGTTGACTTGGCTTCATCATGTTTAAGTTGCAAACTAATGGTGGGTCCAGCTGATTGCAGGCGCTCTCGTTCAGAAAAATATAGTATATAATAAGTTATTCTCTTATAAAATATAAGGTATGTAATGTCATACGTCCGTATTACCTCCAATTCTTTTTATCTGATTTGTTTATATTTATGTATAAATGTATATGATACATGTTGGATTGTTTTTTACGCATAAGAATTTTTTACACGTATAATTTACTTGCGTTAAAAAATGTCAACATTACATAACTCCTGATAAATGTCTATTAAGATAACAACTGTTGTATCTAAAGTCATTTATTTCTTGAAAAATTTTCATCTTAAAAAGAATTTATGAATGCATGTTAACAGTAGCAAAATAAATATTAACATCATTTTTTGGGGGGGGGAGGGGGGGGGGAGGTGTTAAATTTTGGTTAGGTTGTGTGAAAGATAGTATAGTTTATTTATAAACTATTATACAAATGTATACCATATCTATAAATTATATATTCTGATTTATAAGTTAAACAATTCATCTGAGTTTTATTTATTTATTGAATTTTTTATTAATTATGAAACTTATAAGGTTAATTAAGTTTATCATCGATTAAAACTATAGCGTTGCTTTTGAGTTTCCTAATTTTGAGAAATTAATTTTTTTAATTTTTTATCTTAATTACATTAAATTTTCAGCTGTGTTTTAATTTGAAAATATTACATCAGAAGAACTATGTTCCACTAAAATAGTCATAGTAAAGAACACATAATTTTTTCTTGTTAATTATAGATTTAATAAAAATACACAGAAGTAAATTGCAAAAGGACACAAATACGTTGATTTAAAATAACCTTAGACTAAAAATTCTGAAGAAAATTTATATTAAAGTAATGGCTTTTTATTCAAATAAACATTTTTCCATTCCAGTTTTGCCTATTATTACAGAACTTATATGACATAAAACATATGATTGTATGTATATAAAAAAATATAACAGTTGTGTCATAATGAATATTCAAAATCGAACTTATCATTCTTTCTATCCCCCTCTACATAAATATCCCCCGCCGGGTGAGTTTTATACACGTAAGACACAAATGTAATTATCAAATAAATTCTACGAGCTCTAATTTCGAAAATTTATAAGAGTCAATTGATATTTGGATATAGACACAGTATTTCTATTTTCATTTATGAAGATAGGATTAATTTCATTAATGTTAAAATATATTTGTATTTTTTTTTTCTTTTTTTAAGACACAAATTTCTAAATATAAATTTAATGCAAAAGATGTTACTTTAATGATTCAACAGCTTTTTTGATAGTCCTGATAATTTATTAAGGTAAATTCTTTGTAATGATGAATATTTGTAAAAAGAAAACAATTCAACATGTAATATAGGTGATTTATGTATATATAAACAAATCAGCTAAAATATTTGCAGGTAATATGTGTGTGTGAGAGAGAGATGAAGTTTACATACCTTTTTTCTATTTTTTTATACCATTTTAAATTTTACTTTTATAACTGTATGTAACACAGTACCTTCAATATAATTGACTTTGTATCTTGAGTCTGAAAAATAAAAATGAAAAATTGAGTCTGAACTCTGAAAATAAAAAGTGTGGAGATTGCAAGTTTACCAACTATGATTATTTCATCTGATTAGTCTAAAATCTATCATTAATTAATTATTTATTTTTCTTTATCTTAATTTTTAATTGCATGTTCTGAATAATATATAAATGAGGGAAAAATGTAAAATTAAAAAGCAAGGAAGAATATAGAAAATAAAATAGCAGTTTTTATGTGTATATTTAGAGGAGAATGGGGAGGAATGGGACACTTTTTACAAAAATAATAAAATCAACTTTACTTGACACAAATACAAAAATTTTGATTTATAGAATACAAAATGAAACACTTTCTAATGTCCTTGAGCAATATAGAAACATAATTTGAAGAATCAGTTTTATAATTAAAGAAATGGAAAATTTCACAATGTGTCCCATACTTCCCCACTAACAGAGAAGTAATATTTGTACTATGATGGTTGGTGAGGAATATCAAAAACTAATGTCTTAAATGGCTATATGCTGAATTTTAGATCCATGGCTGCTATAGTAGCATAGTTTTAAAGTGGGGGGGGGGGGGGGTAAAGTTCTAAAAACATTTACAGGGAGTTTTTAAGAAAAGGGAAGTGAGTGTGATAGGCTGATTTGAAGCTTATGATGCTACACTTGTGATAGTGGATGAGAAGTGTGTACATCACTATGATCCCGAGTCCAAACAACACTATTTTATTGCATCCACTGTCACAAATCTAGCCCCACAAGCTAATAATCAGACTTTCAACTACCCCCGTCCCCCCATTTTACTCCTCCATACAAAACTATATGAATATTGCAGCTACGGTTCTGAAACTAAGCATAAATATATCGATATTCTTCATCAACCCGTTGCAGCATAGATATTTCATATACACTAGACACAATAGTTATTGAACCTCCATCGAATATGCGTATTTTGCATATTACGCAAATAAATGTGTAAATTACAATAGCACAATAATATGTGTTTTTTGCGTAATACATATTTATCAGTGTAATCACAGAAGATTACATAGATAAATGAGTAAGAATATAACACAGATATATGTGTATTCTTGCGCAATTTACACATTAATCTGTGTATATCATGAGTGATCAACATAGCCTTTACACACTTAGTGTTATCATCAAATTACACACTGAATTGTGTATTTTGAAATTTACACATTAGGCGTGTATTTTGGCAATTTACACACAAATTTACACATATAAACAAATCGTTTTTGTATCATCGATTTACACATTTTTGTGTGTAAATTTACACTTTTATTTTTTAGAGTGCAGATTTCTGTAAAATTACTAAAGAATGTGGAGATTTCTTCACATAATCTTAAGATTATTTTTTGTGGGGAAATTTCAGTTACATTGAATCGTCCAAAGAGGTCTGTCTATGAAGTATAGTCTAAGAGGGTGACTCCTTCAAAACAAAACATAAATCTGGAAGACCTTGTGGGACCAGAAAATGAGATGACAGAAGAACCTAAAAACTGGCATTTATACAAATGGTAGTTGCTAGTCATATTAAAAGAAGTTTGGGCTTTCTTTGTCGACGTATATGATTCGTTTATGAATTAAAGAAAGGGGTAAATCAATTTAAATGAAATTATAAAATAACCAGCTTTGAAATATCACTACTATTTGGCTAGAATGCAATGGACTTGTAAATACACTATCTACCAAAAAGTATTTGTACACTTTCAGTTTATAACATTTTGTCAAATATTTAAAAATATACTGGTCGGATTCTTCTGGAACTTCAGAAATATAAAGATTATGTTTCACTTTATATTTATTTACATTCATTTGTTAAGCGGGTAATTAGGGGGCCGGCAAAAAAACAAAGAATAATAGAAATATTTGGGATCGCCCTGTACATGAAAATGCACGAAACGACTTATCGCTTTAGAATACAAATATATGAATACAGTAGAATATGTACACTAATTTTTGTGAGAATAGCATGTATATTTATGGCGATAGAGCGATTTTTTTGAAAAATTCAAAAAATTCTGATATGTTTTTTGTTTATATCATGCTGGGTTTTTGACCAAATTTAACGCAAATTTCAGAAAAATTGGCAAAATGCAGTAGAAAAAATGTAGCGCAATTGGAATATAAATATATTAAATATTTTATGAAATATGAGTAGTTGTATAAAATAATTTTTATCTGCGCATGCGCGAACTAGAAAAACATTTTTTTTTACATCATTTAATAGTCAATTCTATGGAGTGACTTATAAAAAAAATCCAATCAAATATCGTGAAAATTCAAAAAGATATCATTATTTTAGTGAGATGTTTTTACTCTGCTCTCTAAAAACGGCTGAATCTTAAGGGATTCTCCACAAATTGACATTTTTTAATAACTGACTTTAAAAAAAACTAGTATTGAATTAATACAATATCTAATACAATATTGCTGCTAATAAGTACTTGAAAATTGTGATAGAAAAGAAAAAGAGCTTTATTCGCATTCAGGGCCAAAACTAAGAGAGAGGGGGGGGGGGGGAGAAGTGCTCCGGGCGCTAGGATGAAAGTGTTCCAAATGTAATCTTTCGTTTGGCGATTTTTTTCATGGCTATGTTTAGCATAATATTGTTAAAATTATTATATCTGAGCTATGCTAAAGCATAAAAAAATCTAATGATGATGGCTTAAGGTCCCTGCCCCTACCCGCGAAGATGCTCACGAGTTAATGCTATTCCTATGGGGATGCATTTTTCTAACTCTTTTGCATTTGGACATTTTTAAATAATAAGTTTTGCATTGGATAGCGGAAGTCCTTTTCAAGATCGCTCCGTGATTACTTTTTCAATTTTGGCGTAGATATTTTTATAATGTTTCTTTCACTTCCAAAAGCGGTTCTGAAAGTGAAACTAACTTTATAAAAAATATCTATGACTCAAATCGAAAAAGTAGTCAAGGAGCGATTTTGAGAGGGACTTCCGCTATCCAATGCAAAAAAACAAAAACAAAAAAATTGAAAATTTCAAAATGCGAAAGAGTTATTAGAAAAATGCCTCCCCACAGGAATAGCATTAGCTCAGCAGTGTCTTCGCGGGCAGGGACAAAGGCCTTAAAGATCCTGTTGAAAGTAGAATTTTTTTGATTCGGTTTAAAGTATCAAATTGGAGTATTTTAATAAAGCAGAATACGTTATTTTATATTACATATTTTAAGTTTTAAAATAAGTCGGCTATTAATAAATTGGAGAAATTTTCTTTGTAAATATGCTTTGCGAAGGAGGGGGAAAGGGGTACCTTCAAAATCCATGTTTGCCTCGGGAAAAAAAGACTGGTTTTGGCCCTGTGCACATTTAATAATTTGTAGATCCTCCTCGAGAGGCAATTACAGCTGCGACTCTCCTGAGCATGCTCTCAACTAGTCCTTGTATTACATTTAATGGTATTTTATTCCACTCTGTTTGCACAAGGCAGGTAAGCTCTTTTACTGATTTTGGGCGTGTGTCACCCGCCTTAATTCGACGATCCAACTCGTCCCAGAGGTTCTCTATTGGGTTCAGGTCTGGGCTCTGGGCAGGCCACTCGAGTTGATGCACTCCATTATCAGCATACCAATCCATGCTGGACCTCGCTACATGGCAGCTTGCGTTGTCATCCTGGAAATAACATGGGTCCAATCCATAGTATTGCCACAACGTAGGAAGTACACTGTTGTCCAGTATATTACAGTAGGCATCGGCATTGAGCTTACCATGAATTGGGACCAAGGGTCCTAGTCCGAACCAGGAAAAACAACCCCAGAACATAATTCCCCCTCCGCCAAATTTAACTGTGGGCACAATACATTCTGGTAGGAGGCGTTCTCCAGGCAGACGCCAGACCCAGACCCTACCATCAGAACGGTAGAGGGTGAACCTTGATTCATCACTCCAGAGAACCTGTTTCCATTGCTGTACAGTCCATTGCTGGCGTGTTTTGCACCAACTTAACCGAGCTGCGCGGTTGGACTTGGTGATTAAAGGCTTATGGGCGGCAGCACGGCCATAAAAATTAAGCAGATGAGCTTCCTTACGGATGGTATTCATGGAAACAACACATCCTGAAGCTTGTTGAAATTCTTGGCGTATGTGTAACATTGGTTGGTTGCGGTTCTTCCGAATTTCTCTAGACAGAACCCGCCGGTCTCTATCTCCCAGTTTCGTCGGTCTGCCTACTCTGGCCACATTCTGACAATCACCATTCAGCTTCCACTTTCTAATCACATAAGCCACAGTCGTTTTGGGGTAATTAAGCTCGCTAGATATGTCGATTAAAGATCGGCCATTTCGGTGGTACCCGATGATCACACCTTTCTCAAAATCAGACAGCTCTGTTCTTCTTGGCATCATGCATGCGATTGATGTCAGTGTTGTTTTCGACACCACATTTAACAGTGGAGAACTTGACGTATTTCAGGATCGCATATATCGGCATTTGCATAAGAGCCATTATCAATTATGTATCAATGGGTAGATTTGACACAAATGCTTCGATTTTTTATAATTATTTTTATCCTGAAATAGGTTCGTTCTGGTAATTATCTAAGAAAAGAAGTAAATCACCAGTAAAAAACGTAAATGGAGATTTGACAATTTGCGTAAAATCTGACGTCATTCAACTGCTTTCAGAGACCAATTGAAAATCAGTTCACTCCTATCCACAATAACTTTCTGAATTTCCACGAAATTCGATCGGATTTTTTTATGGGTAGCTCCATAGAGTTGAATATTAAATTATGTAAAATGATAAATTTATCGTTCACACATACGCTGATTAAAAAATATTTCATACAAATACTCATATTTTAGAAAACTTTTAATATATTTATATTTCAATAGCACCTTATTCTTTCTACTACATTTTGCGAATTTTTCTGAATGTGGCTTTATATTTGGTTGAAAATATTGCATGACATAGAACATTTTAGAAAATATTTAATATATTTATATTTCAATGAATTTTGGTGAACTCCCGCCCCCCCCCCTTTTCTTCTTTGCAAAGCATCTGCAAAAGTATTTGCAAAGAAAAATTTTCTAATTTATTAATAATCGACTTATTTTAAAACTTAAAATATGTAATATTGATTAAAGTAGTCTGCTTTGTTTAAAAAAAAAATGATACCTTAAAATCGTGAAACCGAATCAAAACGAAAAAAAAAAATCTGCTTTATGCGGGATCTTTATGCCATCATCATTAGATTCTTCTATGCTTTGGTATAGGAGAAATGCTTTGAATGGGACGATTTTGACAATATCATGCTAAACATAGACATGGAAAAAATCGCCAAACAAAATGTACATTTGGGACACTTTCATCCAAGCGCCCGGGGCACATGCCCTTTTCCCCCAACCCTCTCTTAGTTTTGGCCCTGAATGCGAATAAAGCTCTTTTTCTTTTCTATCACAATTGTCAAGTACTTATTAGCAGCAATATTGTATTAGATATTGTATTAATTCAATACTAGTTTTTTTTTTTTTTTTTTTAAGTCAGTTATTAAAAAATGTCAATTTGTGGAGAATCCCTTAAGATTCAGCCGTTTTTAGAGAGCAGAGTAAAAACATCTCACTAAAATAATGATATCTTTTTGAATTTTCACGATATTTGATTGGATTTTTTTTATAAGTCACTCCATAGAATTGACTATTAAATGATGTAAAAAAAATGTTTTTCTAGTTCGCGCATGCGCAGATAAAAATTATTTGATACAACTACTCATATTTCATAAAATATTTAATATATTTATATTCCAATTGCGCTACATTTTTTCTACTGCATTTTGCCAATTTTTCTGAAATTTGCGTTAAATTTGGTCAAAAACCCAGCATGATATAAACAAAAAACATATCAGAATTTTTTGAATTTTTCAAAAAAATCGCTCTATCGCCATAAATATACATGATATTCTCACAAAAATTAGCGTACATATTCTACTGTATTCATATATTTGTATTCTAAAGCGATAAGTCGTTTCGTGCATTTTCATGTACAGGGCGATCCCAAATATTTCTATTATTCTTTGTTTTTTTGCCGGCCCCCTAATTACCCGCTTAACAAATGAATGTAAATAAATATAAAGTGAAACATAATCTTTATATTTCTGAAGTTCCAGAAGAATCCGACCAGTATATTTTTAAATATTTGACAAAATGTCAAAAACTGAAAGTGTACAAATACTTTTTGGTAGATAGTGTATATGCCATATGGACTTATGGACACTATGGTATAGAGTAACAAAAAAAGGTGGAATTTGAATAGTCCTAATTGATTAGCATTTTATTGGCCGACTTGTGTAAAGAGCCTGGAACTTGCTTTAGTCGAGAACAAAGAGGTGACTATTTAACGATTTGGTCCTTAATTTTTTTTAATGCTCGAGTATCTTTGGGATTACTCAATGGTTGTCAAGCAGCGCAAAATTACATACATACATTGGAAAACAATTTACAATCATTTCGGGAATTTTTAGCTGGCCTAATATATGTATTAATATGTATTTTAGCAAGATAATGTTTCTATTCATATTGCATATAAAACAAAACTTTGTTTGACTCTCAAAATATTACTGATCTCAACTGGCCGCCGTGTACCCCTGATCTGGACCTAATCGGAAACCTTCGGAAGGTTAATGCAAATTTTGCTATACTTTTATTTTAATGAGCTTTGAGCTGCTGTTGCATGTGTTTGGTACAAAATAGACCCCCAAGTGAAGCATGGTTTAGTTTATATGATGCAAAATCACATTCTTGCACTAATTGCAAACAATGTGGTTGCAACTTGATTTTAATTTATGGTTATTTTTCTGTAAATATACAGATTATCTATACTTTTACCACAATGTTAATTTTTTTTTTTTTTTTTTTTTTTTTTTTTGTAATTGTATATTTTTAAAGGTATAGTTTAAAATTTATTGTTTGTGCAAAAAGGATAAGTCACAAGCAATATATGACAGATGAGTTACAAAAATTCGTTACGTACTTCTGAATATAGAGACGTAATCGATCATTGTCTAAACTTTTGCTGACCATACTGTATTACTCGTCAACGTGCCCATTTGGTCCATTCATCCATTTGCTAATAACTTATTTGTTTAAGTTCCGAATTGTACCCAATTTGGTATTATCCATATCTACATCATTTACATGCAAGATAGTTTTATAAGCTCATCAAAGCTGATAAAAAGCTCATCGCAGATGAAGCGTGGGAATGAAATGATTGATGATCTTTACAAGATTAGTCTTAACCCTTTTAGGGGCAGGGGAAAGCAACTGCGTTTGTGTAATTCTGAATTCCGAGCGGAAATTTGGAAAAATTTTATTTCAAAATAAGAAGAAGGAGTTTCGCGACTTTTTTCCCACTGAAGTTAGAAACATAAAATTTAATGAAATTTTTCTGGTGTAAAAATCTTTATTAATCGTAAGTGGGATAAAATGTATCTTACCAATCTTCAAGGGATTAATCCTTTAGCTACCGCATTATGAATTCATGAAAATTTTACATTCTAAAAAATTTTACGTAAATTTATTAAGTTAAATTAAAAGATTTACATAATTATTTAATAAATTTTTGAAGGATTTTAGAAGGATTGGGGGATTTAGAAGGATTGATTAAATTTGAATTTACAGGGATTTTGTGCAATATTTATAACCCCACTCAAATCTTTTATTTTAAATTGTTTTCTTGGTATTTTGTAGCATTATAAAATGTACAAATATGATGTTCTTACAATATAAATATAGAAATATTTCCGAATCAAAAAATCCCCATCCCCCTCTCTCAGCGCTAAGAAAGCTGAAAAGATTCAAAGGCAAAAGAAATCATCCTTTTAAAAATATTTTTGTTTTATGTAACCAATAATGATTTTGGAAAAAATAAAGTAATGTATCTGTAACTCATTCTAAATAGTATTACAACTAATTGACTAAAAGAATTTTATAATAAGTAATTTTTACAGTAATTATAAGTAGCGTCGGTAGATAAAGGGTTAAAAAAGTTGTCTAGCTGATATTCCATATTATCGTACAAGTCATCTTGAAAAAAAAAACAGAAAAAATCTCTGCACTCGTCAAAAAGTTAACATAGAGCTAAACGGACTAGCAGAGCTATAAATATAATGTTTCTACAATAAGTATAATGTCCCAATACTGAAGTTGGTTAATATCATTAACGAAAAGGTCGTATAACTACAATTTCTAAAATTCATAGTCTACGCTTCATGCACGCATTTTCTTTATTTGTTTCTTCTTTCTTCCTTGCTCTGAACTCGATATTATTTTAGTTTTATTACAATACCAATCTCTGAAAAAATAAGTAACAATTAAAAATTTTAGACTTATTTTAATGTTTTGAAAAGTGATGTTTACTTTTTTAGTGCTTATTTATTTAATTAATTCTATTAAATAATGTAGTTGTTTTTTCCTAGTGATTAGTTTTTTTATGCTTTCGTTTATTTTATTTTTATACTATTGTAAAAAACAAACAAAAAAAAGCTCTATTTGTGTTGTAAATGTAGCAATTTTTAATTAAAATGCATAAGTAATTGATAAAGAGCCTTCTTATATTTAATATAATATTTCATAATTGCTTTTTTATACACATTAACAGAAAGATAGTTTCATTTAATTAAATTTTTATAAACATAAAGATATTTCAAGAATACCCGTAATTGAATTAGAGTTTCATGTTACAAGACAAATAAAAATTTAATTAGAAAATCTTGATTATTTATATCATAAAGGGCAAATTTAAGAAACTGTATTTGATTAAAAAAAATCCGTTTATAATTGGATATCTATGTATGTTTAAAAGTATTCATTATACACTATACAGGTTGTTCACTCTCAACTGTGGCCAATGGCTAATTTCTAAACCGTTAGTAATAGACAAATAGTTCCATTTGCAAAAATGCTTTAAAAAAGGTAAAGAATTGTTCTTTAAGAAATTTAGGTTAAAAAAAACTATCAAAAATACGAAAATTAAATTTTTATGCGGTCTCCCGGTCCTATAAGTGATATTTAGTAAAATTTTAAAACTACTCTAACAAGTAAGACAAAAAAATCCAATTCCACTACGATTAAAACTGACCGAGTAATAGCTGTTTAAAGTTGAAGCATCTTTTTTGCTGCAAAATAGGGGTGAGTCACAAATTTACTGGAAATAAAAATAAACGTCAGATATAAAATTTAACATTAAACAGTGAGAGTAAAATATTTTTCACAATATTATTTTTAAATACTTGTTGATGTTAACATATTAAAGGAAAAATATAAATAAAAAAATAACAGAAATTTTGTTAAATTAAATTATAAAAAGCAACAATCACAATTCGTTACAAAATGATACATATTTAAAATCCTATTACAATACTTAACCTAATGGAATTTAGTGTAATCCTATTAAATAAATAAATGGTACGCACCTAAAATAGCATTAATATTACAATGTCATTGGATATAAATAAATGTGCGAATTGAACCTTGATCGAATATTTGGAAATGAATTAATATTTGAATACAAATTTTGAACTAGGAAAACGGACATACGAACATTTTAAGTAAAATAAAAGCTTATCAAAGTAACACACCTTTTTAAAGTAAAATCATGAAAAGAAGCAGATTCATTTCCTTCCAAAATAAAACACATGTAAAAATACAATTGAGGATGTGAATTTCAAAACTCACCTTATCACTTTTGTTTTCTCTATCACTTTATACCAATCTGCACTAATGTAACACTACAATCTCCAAATTTATAATGAAAACCAATGGACGCATTTAAAGGTTTTTCGCGATTCCGCAAAATTTGATTTTCTCGATAAAGAAAATTTTGGAACTCACACCTTAAATTATTTTAATCAATCTAGAAGTTAATTAATTAAAATTAACACTACCGTAAAACTTATACGGTGGCAACAACTTCAGTTAAATTGCTTTAAAAATATTTCTTTACATCATTTAAAACAGTTTTGTAATTGGAATTATAAGTCTGTGACAAATGGTTTAGGAAGTAGCCATTGGACCGTTCTGGAAATTGATGCCCTTTATAATACTTTAAGCACTTAGTGTACGTTTCCTTAAAGCTCAGTCCAATTCATCCGTTTTCAGCTACAGAAAATTTGTTTAAGTCATGAAATTCAAAGTTTCATAACTCGGTCAATGTTAATGTTAGATGAATGGGATCGTTTTTCTCTTACTTGTTAGAGTAGTAGGAAAAATTTACTAAATACCACTGATAGGACCGGGAGACCGTATAAAACGTTAATTTTCGTAATTTTTTAATGAGTTTTTTTTTACCTAAATCATTTTAAAATCAATTCTTTACCTTTTTTAAAGCATGTTTGCAATTGGAAGTATATGTCTGTGAATAACGGTTTAGAAATTAGCCATTGGCCACCGTTGAGAGTGGACACCCTGCATAATAGCCAAAGGTGACCGGTCACTTGTGATTTTAGACATTTTGTTAATTGTGTAGAAAAATACATGAGGAAAATTATCCTGAAATTCTAAATGTGTAAACATAATAGTACAGGTCATACATTTCCGTAAAGATTTTCCCCTTTACTCCATAAGGGACCATCAACAAATTGAAAAATAACGAATATGTTTTGGATAACCCTGTTAAAACTAATTTAGCGAAAGCAATCAAACTGTAGATTATGATTAAGTTACTTATTGTAATAAACTGTGTTTATTTTTATGCGGATAGCATGTATACTCTTAGAGAAAATTACGTTATTATAAAAATAGTGCCGAATTTTTTCAAGTTTTTTAGCTAATAATTTGCGGAGTTCTTAATATATAAAAAAAAGTTTTTTTGTTCCGAAAATATGCAAACAATATTGAATACAATACCCTGTAATCAGAATTTAAAAAAAATAATAAAAATTGTATGAAAAATGAGCAGGTTTTCTAAATAATTGTTCAATGCGCATGCGTAAACGCTATCAAAATTTCACTTTCATATTGTGTTAGCTAAATGTTTAGAGAATTTTTGTAAAAGTCTCAAAAACATAGCTTGAAAATTCTGAAAGTGATCGTCAGTAGAACAAGCTCAAAATCCTTTGTTTTCAAAATGAATCAAAAAAGTGAGAGGCTGTATCCAAATATAGTGATACGTGCCATATTGTGTATGCTATATTGACACTAATCAATGGATAAATGGATCAGCCTTTCATCTTTTTGCTTCATATTGGAAATAACTGATTTTGAGCCTATTCTACCGATGATCGCTTTCAAAATTTTCAAGCAATGTTTTTGAGATTTTTATAGAAGTTGCTCTATACATTTAGCTAACAAAATATGCAATTGTTATTTTGATAGCGTTTACGCATGCGCAATGAAAAATTATTCGGTACACGTACTTTAGTACACGTGCAAAAAAACTTAACGGAAATATATGATCTGTACTATTATGTTTACACACTCAGAGTTTCAGGATAAATCCTCATGTATTTTTCTAGATATTTAAGAAAGTGTCTAAAATCGCAAGTGGCCGGTCATCTTCTCCCGGATTTTCTAAGTTTTTATTATTGCAGAAATATTATATAATTTTACTACACTTTTAAACATTAAAACACCTTTTATACCTTTTCTGTAATACTATTTCATTTTTTTTTTACGTTTATGTATGCCATAACATCGATTTTCAATATATTACCCGAAATTAAGAACTATCATTGTTTTAGAGAACAATTTGGGTTCTAATGTTTTTTTTTTAATGAGGTATGGAATTGAATTATACCCCACACAATTTTAAAACTACCCATTCTTTACGAATTCTAAATTTTCGAGGGTGATTTAATGTTTATCATAACCAGCGTTCTATACTTTTACCATTACTTACCTAATTACATTTTGTAGCACTAATGGTTAAATTATATTTTCCAACAATTACTGCCTCAGCATTTTTTATAGTACATTTCCTTTGTTTATAATATGGACTCTGCAAAACTAAAAGACAATTTTCCTTTTGAAAAGAATTTCATTACCACATTAGTTGTTTGCAAAGACTTTTTTCTACTCAAGAACATAATATTTTTTTAATTAAATTTAAATTATATTGTAGTGCACAGAATTTTGAGACTACGGATTATGCACAGATTTCTACATATTATGCAGCTTTTTATTTTTCATCATCGTCCTTTTTCTAACATTATTTAATAAATATTAAATAACATCATCGCACTTTGTAAAACTCATGGCTAATTATATATTCAAAATATATTAATACTCATCCAAATATCAAATGAGATTATTTAGACAATACCAAACTTCATTCAAACAATTAACAATTTACAAGGTTTATATATATGTGTGTGTGTAATAAACGATTTAAAATAGTTTTTGACTAAATTTTAAACTAAATTGTACCCCACAGAATTTCAAACTATTCATTATGTATGAAATCAAAAATTTTCAGATCGATTTAATATCCATCGCTGTCTTTATCCTATATTTTAATTATTTAATATTCGCAGCATAATTGCAGTTTGTAACATTAATGACAAAATTTTATCGTCTAATACTTTTGCCTTTTTATTCATTTATAATCGCTTCTCTGAAATCAACTAAACAGAGAAATTTAAAGGTATTAATTATTTATACTTTGTAATTTTTCAACGGAAATTTAATATCAGTCACCTACAGTGTTTGAAATTTTTATTACTGAATTGCGTAATTTAGTTACATTTTTAAAGAATAATGGTGAAATAATGTCTCCCAAGTGATATTAATTCATTTTAAATTTCCAGTTAGACTCTTTGCATATTATTGAATATCAATATATGCATATTATGCCATTAATTATTATGCATATGTAGTTTGAAAATTTAAATTTCGTCTTTTAAAATTCGATTGAATTGCATTCCAATAAATTAAATTATCAGTCGTATTTAAATTATAGTTTCATGTTTCAAGACAAATGCAAACTTAATTAGAAAATCGTGAATATTTATATCATAAAAGACAAATTTAAGAAACTTTGATTTTAAAAAAATCGCGTTTATAGTTGGATATCTCTATAAGTTTAAAATCATTCATTATATATGAAAGATTAAATCTCCAGGATGTTCTAAAATTTTATTATTGCAGACATGTAATTTTACAGTATTTTTAAACATGAAAAGACATTTCAATATTGAAGTGATATTACAATATATCTGTAATATTATTTCATTAATATTACAATGTATTATTCATATATTATTGATATATTATAAAGTAATATTACAATACATCTGTAATATTACTTCATTATTATATTTTTTACTGATTTATGTATGCAAAAACATCGAATTTACAACCCTCAATTAAAATCTATTATTGTATTAGAGAACATTTTGGATTCTAATGGGGGTTTTGATAAGATATAGAATATAATTATACTCCACACAACTTTAAAACTACTCATTATTTATTAATTCTAAATTTTCTAGGCTGTTTTAATGTTTATTATGAAACCAGCGTTCCAAAAGTTTCATTACTAGCATAATTACATTGTGTAGTACTAATGGTTAAATTATATTTTCCAACTATTATTGCCTCAGTATTTTTTTATAGTACATTACCCTAGTTTATAATGGGCATAGCAAAACTAAAAGACAATTTTCATTTTGCAAGGAATTTCATTACCACTTTAGTATTTTTAAGGCTTTTTTCTGCAAAAGAACATATAATTTTTTTATTACACTTAAATTAGATTGTAATGCACAGAATTTTATAACTATTCATTATGCATACAGTTCTAAATTTTATACAGCAATTTATTATTCACCATAGCCTTTTTCCTAACATTATTTAATAAATATTAAATAACGTGATCGCATTTTGTAAAACTAGTGGCTAATTATGTATTCCAAAATATTATTACTCATCCAAATATCCTATGGGACTTTTTAGAAAATACCAAATTTCAATATGCAATTAATAATTTAAAACAAAATTCTTATGTTAAACGATTTTAAATAGTTTTTGACTAATAGTTTTACTCCACAGAATTTTAAAACTGTTCATTATGTATGCAATCGATATTTTCCAGATCGATTTAATGTTCATCGCAGACTCTGTTCTACATTTTTATTATTTAAGATTAGTAGCATACTTAAAATTTGCAACATTAATGACAAAATTATACCTTCTAATATTTTTGCCTCTCTATTCCATTGTAATCAGTTCTCTGGAATAAACTAAACAGAGAATTTTAAAGGTATTAATTATTTATGCTTTCTAATTTTGCTAAGGTAATTTAATATCAGTCACATACAGTGTTTTAAATTTTTATTATTGCAGAAACATTGCATAATTTAGTTACATTTTTAAAGACTAATGTTGAAATAATATCACCCATGTAATGTAAATTCATTTTAAGTTTACAATTAGATTCTTTGCAAAATATTGCAAAATATTATTCTGCTTTAAATTCGAAGACATCATATATATATTATGTACATATGTAATACAAAAACTTAAATCTCGTCTTTTAAAATTCGATTTAATTATATTCCAGGAAATAGATTTATGTACCATAATTAAATTACACTTTCATATTAGAAGACAAATGAAAAATTAATTAACAAATCTTGGATATTTATAGTATAAAGGACAAATTTACGAAACTTTATTTGATTTTAAAAATTCTGTTTATAATTGGATATCTATATAAGTTTAAAAGAATTCATTATATATGAAAGATTCATTCTCTAGGATAGTCTAAATTTTTATTATTGCAGACATATTGCGTAAATTTACTATATTTTTAAACATCAAAAGACCTTTTACACCTTCTCTGTAATATTATTTCATTGTGTATTTTTACATTTGTGTGTGCTATAATATCGATTTTCACTACACTAGCCGCAACTAAAAACCATCATCGTATTAGAGGACAATTTTGATTCTAATGGAATTTTCGATGAGATATGGAATTAAGTTACACTCCACAGAACTAAAAAAATACTCATCATTTATGAATTCTGAATTTTCTACGCTGTTATTTGGTTTATCATAACGAGCGTTGTAAACTTTTATCATTACTAACATAATTACATTTTGTAGCACTAATGGTTAATTTATATTTTCCAACTATTATTGCCTCAGTATTTTTCTTAGTACATTTCCTTAGTTTGTAATAGACTCTGCAAAACTAAAACACCACTTTTATTTCGCAAAGAATTTCATTATTACATAAACGGTCTGCAAGGACTTGTATTCCTGCTCAAGAACACAACTTTTTTTTAAATTAAATTTAAATTAGATTGTAGTGCAGAGAATTTTAAAATTATCGATTACGCATACATTTCTAAATTTTTGTACATCCATTTATTATTCATCATACTTCTTTTTTCTAACATTATTTAAGAAAGATTAAATAACATCATCGCATTTTGTAAGACTAATGCCTAATTATGAATTCCAAATTCATTAATACTCATCCGAATATCACACGGAATTATTTAGAAAATACCGAATTTCACTGTTCAATTAATAATTTGGCGAAATAATGTATCCCATGTACTATTATTTCAATTTCAATTTACAGTTACACTCTTTACAAAATATTGAATTTCAATATTCTGTTTCAAATTTGAAGACATTAATATGTACAAGTAATTTGAAAATTTAAATTTCGTCTTTTAAAATTCGATTGAATTATATTACAGGAAACTAAGTTATTAGCCGTAATTAACTTACACTTTAATGTTAAAGACAAATGAAAAAACTTAGAAAATCGTGAATATTCATTGCATAAAAAGTAGATTTAACAAATTTTATTTGATAAAAAAAAAGTTTATGGTTCAATAACTATACAAGTTTTAAAGTATTCATTATGTCTGAAATATTAATTCTCCAGGATGCTCTAATTTTTTTTTTACTGTGGAAATATTATGTAACTTTATTTTTAAATATTAAAAGACATTTTATAACTTCTCTGTAACATCATTTCGTTATATATTTTTACTGATTTAATTCAATTGAATTTACTAATTTAATTTAATTGAAAACAATTTGAATTCTAATGGAGTTTTTGATTAAATATGTAATTAAATTATACTCCACAGAATTTTAAAACAACTCTGTATGTATGAATTCTAAATTTTCTAAGGTGATTTAATGTTTATTAAGACCAGCGTTCTAAACTTTTTTCATTACTAACATAATTACATTTTGTAGCACTAATGCTTAAATTATATTTTCCAACTATTATTGCCTCACTATTTCTTTTATAGTAGATTTCTCTAGTTTGTAATGGAGTCACAAAAAATAAATTATCATTTTCATTTTGCGAAGAATTTCATTACCACATTAGCAGTTCGTAAGGACTTTTTTTCTGCTCAAGAACACGGAGTTTTTTTAATTAAATTTAAATTAGATTGTAGTGCACAGAATTTTAAAACTGTTGATTATGCAAACATTTCTAAATTTTATACAGCTATTTATTATTTATCAAAGCCCTTTTTCTAACACTATTTAAGAACGATTAAATAACATGATCGCATTTTGTAAGACTAATGGCTAAATATATCTTTCAAAGGTATTAATATTGATTCGAATATCACACCGGATTATTTAGAAAATACGGAATTTCATTGGACAATTAACAATTTACAAGTTTTTTTTTCTTATGTTAAACGAAGTTAAGTATTTTTTGATTAAAATTTAAACTAAATTGAACTCCACAGAATTTTAAAACTGTTCATTATGTACGCAATCTAAATTTTCTGAAAAATACTGAATTTCATTGCACAATAAATAATTTACAAGTCTTTTTCTTATGTTAAATGAATTTGAGTAGTTTTTGACTAAAATTTAAACTACATTGAACTCTAAAGAATTTTAAAACTGTTCATTATGTACTCAATCTAAATTTTCCAGATTGATTAAATATTAATCGCTGACTTTTAACTGTATTTTTATTATTTAAGTTTCATAGCATAGTTACGATTTGTAACTTTAATGACAAAATATTATCTTCTAATATTTTTGCCTCTCTATTCATTTATAATTATTTTATACAGTTAGACTCTTTGCAAAATATTGAATTTCGATATTCTGCTTCAAATTTGAAAAAATATTAATAAATATATATAATTTGAAATTTTCACATTAAAATTCTATTGAATTGTATTCAATCAAGTTAAAATCAAGTTATTAACCGTATTTAAATTACACTTTCATGGTACAAGGCTAATGAAAAAAATTAATAACAAAAGCTTGAATATTTATAGCGTAAAAGGCAAATACTTTACTACATTTTTAAACATTTGAGACATTTTATACTTTCTCTGTAACATTACTTAATTATATATTTTTATTGATTTATGTATGGAAATACATCTATTTAATTATACAACCAACAATTTAAAACTGTCATTGTATTAGAGAACAATTAGCGTTAGAAAATAATGTTTTTTTTTTTTTTTTTAAAATGAGATATGGAATTAAATTATACTCCATACAATTGTAAAACTACTAATTATTTACGAATTCTATATTTTCTAGGATGATTTAATGTTTATCATAACCAGCGTTCTAAACTTTTATCATTACTTACATAATTACATTTTGTAGCACTAATGGTTAAATTATATTACTAATGGCCACTAATAAACCATTAATATATGTATGCTAATGGTTAAATACATTTTTCGAAATGTTATTGCCTCAGTATTTTTTATAGTACATTTTCCTAGTTTATAATAGACTCTGCAAAACTAAAAGATCATTTTCATTTTGCAAAGAATTTCATTACCACATTAGCGGTCTGCAAGGACTTTTTTCCTGCTCAAGAACATAACATTTTATAAAAATTAAATTTAAATTAGATTGTAGTGCACAGAATTTTAAATCTGTCGGTTATATATACATTTCTAAATTTTATACAGCTATTTATTATTCATCAAAGCCCCTTTTTAACACTATTTAAGAAAGATGAAATAACATGATCGTGTTTTGTAAAACTAATGGCTAATTATACATTCCAAATGTATTAATAGTCATCCAAATATCACTCGGGATTATTTAGAAAATTACCGAATTTCATTGTACAATTAATAATTTACAAGCTTTTTTTCCTTATGTTAAATGAATTTAAGTAGTTTTTGACTAAAATTTAAACTAAATTGAACTCCACAGAATTTTAAAACTATTCATTATGTACGCAATCTAAATTTTCCAGAATTTAATATTAATCGCAGCCTTTTTCCTATATTTTTATTATTTATGATCCGTAAGCATAGTTACATTTTTTAACATTAATGACAAAATTTTATCTTCTAATATTTTTGCCCCTCTATTCATTTATTATCCCTTCTCTGGGATAAAACGAAACAAAAAATTTTAACGGTATTAATTATTAATGCTTTCTAATTTTTCTGAGGTAATTTAATATTAGTCACATACAGTGTTTTAAATTTTATTATCGCAGAAACATTAAGTAATTTAGAATATTCTTAAAGAAGGATGTGAAAAATTATCCCACAAGTAATATTAATTCATTTTAAATTTACAGTTAGATTCTTTGCAAAATATTTAATTTCTATATTCAGCTTCAATTTTTAAGGCGTTAAATATGTAAATGTAGCTTGAAAATTTAAATTTTGTCTTCTAAAATTCGATTGAATTGTATTCCAGGAAATTAAGTTATTAACAGAAGCACGTTTTATCTTCAAAATAATGCTATTCAATATAAGTTTCAATTGAATTAGAAGTTGTGGAACGAATGTAGAAATCATTTGTCCAGTCAGTATTTGTTTCCATTTCACATAAAATACATCTCATATTTGAGATCAAGAAATGCATCGCTTTCTTATTAAATTAAAGTTTACTATTATTTATAATTAACTTTAATTAGTATAACTGATTTATTTAGAGTTCAGATTATTGTTCTTTTTAAACACTGTTAAAAATAAATCTGTGAATTCACGGTAAAACTACTGGCAGCAAAGTTGCCAGATTTTTTCCGTGTCGTCAGTTGATTTTCTGTTTTGGAAAATAAAGAAGGAAAAACTGCATTTGAAGAAGTGGCATCTTTTCATTAAAAATTGGTTAAACAATAGTCTGCTGGCGCCATCTATAGTACAGTTTAGACGCCGCTAAGTTTGTTGATCGAGGAAAAACATCAAAGTCGTCGGTGGGATTCGAACACACAACTTTTGGCG
Source organism: Maratus speculifer (assembly GCA_964019185.1). Taxonomy (NCBI): domain Eukaryota; kingdom Metazoa; phylum Arthropoda; class Arachnida; order Araneae; family Salticidae; genus Maratus; species Maratus speculifer. The sequence goes on from CAXHSM010000659.1 coordinate 1,247,383, forward strand.
CAGAAGTTCGTTGTTCTACCGATCATGCCACAGGATCTTCGAATGCATCTGATTCTAAAGTCATATAGTGTGTTCTACACTATGTTTTTATATTGTAATTTTATCGATGCTGTTATAATTCTTGCAGGTTTTAATTAATAAGGTTAATTTATTATTATGATTTTATTTTAGTTAATGAATAATTATAACATGATTTGATTAAATAATTTATTAGAGAAATTTTCTTTCCCCAATGAATGATTAGAATATGGCTCGATTAATTTGTTGCTCTTAATTTTATTGGTATCAGTACAGTTGCAATTCAGTAGCACGATACAAATCTTAAAAAAGAGCCAGTATTCTTCCAATGAGTTTTTTTTTTATTTCTGTGCAACAACATGTCAGTTTTGTAAACATCAAAAATAAGTTTGCAATAGATAAATGTGTATCTCCATTATTTCCTTCCATCTTCGGCCGTTTCGTTGTTTTCAGTAATTATGATGGAAATTTCCGACTGTTAATGGAAAATGATTTTTGGTCGTGAAAGGGACATTTTTGTGAAATTCAGGAAAAATATATCTCTTAATTTCAGATTTTTTTTAAACAGTGAATATAACAAACCAAATTTTCTGATGTTTTTCATGTACAATCCAACTTAAAAATCTAAAGAATGACAATTTTATAAATTTAAATATCATAATTGAAATTTCACTCGATACAAAAATCTGTTTATTTTAGTCTGAAACTCTTCACTATAAACTAATTTTAAATACTGTTAAAAACTGCAGCAAACTATCTAGAAATTCGACCGTTTTTAAAGATAACGGTTTTTTGGCCATATTATTAAGCGCAGATGACAATATTAATAACCATATTACGGCCAGAATAATGTTAATATAAGGATATATAACTGTTTCCCATAAAGATGATCGAGTTGCTGTATAATTTGCTGCAGATTTTTAACAATGTACCATTCGTTAATTTAATACTCATTATAGTCTTCGTTTCAAACATTAAAATATTGTACAAGATTACGTTTCTAAACATTAATAGACAAGTATTAAAAAATGCTCTGGTGAGCAACAAAAAAGGTTAATATGTTTTTAAGTATGAAAAAGTGCTTGATAAGTGCTTCTAATTGAGCATGTAAAGGGTCAAGGGGTCCCTTCTTGGCTGCAGCTCACTATCAATGCCATATTTGAAAAAAATCATATTTGCGCTTTTTCCATATAAAAGAAATTAGTCACAATTACGATAAAATTGCGTAGTGTAAAGACGTAGGCAGAAAAATCGCAGCGTAATCAAACATGGAGTAAGGCGAAAGTACCAGAAACCTTAGTTCCTGCAGCGTATCATACTCATTGCAGTGCTACTAAGCATTCCCGCACCGTAGAACTGCATAGAAAACTGATTTCTAGTGCACTTGCACTGCAGAGTCAACAGTGCAGTTCACATGTAAAGCAGGATTGAAAATTTTACTAAAAAGAAGGACGGGAAGTTTTACGCAGATTTCTTTTATATGAAAAAAGCGCAAATATGATTTTTTCAAATTTGGCATTAGCTACAGCCAAGAAGGGACCAATTGTCCCTTCTCATGCTCAATTAGAAGCACTTGTCAAACACTTTTTCATACTTAAAAGCATATTAAGCTTTTTTGTTGCTCACCAGAGCATCTTTTAATACTTGTCATTTAAATTTTTTGATAAAAATTGAAGATTCTTTTATATCTTGAAAAGCAAAATATTTGCTGGTGTCAAAATTTTATTCTTGTGTTAGAATAATTAGGAATGTTATTGCATTGCCATATAAAATGCACGATGTCTGAAAAATAAACCCATGAGTAGAACGAAAGCAATTACAGTGCGCTCACAACTTTATTCAAAGAACTGAAACTAAATGCTTCGCAATAAAAACAAAAAATTATATTTTTTCACGTGATTTATTTAATTTGAATAAATTATGTTACATACATAAAAAATTATATTTATTTAAACTTGGTGGCAATGAATAAAAAAGCAACAACAAGAAACAATGTTCAACTGGAGCTTTAAGGCACAAATTCGTTTTGTCAGCGATTGTCAAACATAGAAAGATGAAAAAATATATATTAACCAAAAATTAATTAGTATTATAAAATAAACCAAATTAACCTAAATATTAAAAGAAACCAAAAATGAAGTTAATGCATCCACATGATCATCAGCTATCGCTTGTTGAATTTTACAACTTCATTTTTCCGTTAAAAGTTAAATAAAAAAACTACAGTAAACTACGATAATTTTTTTAATGCTATCATTTTATTTGTCTTCTCGAGTTCTATATTTTGAAAGAAAAATCACTGTCCTACGTCAACTGGTTCGCCAGAAATTCCAAAAAGACGTTTGCATTTTCCATTTTGTACACATATTATACCAAACGCTACCGCGTTTGCCATGATAAATTAAATCTTTTAAGTTTTACTGCCTCATTACAAATTCACGTTTGATTCTCTACGAAATATTGTATACACTATCTGCAATTTGTAAGTATTTTTATATTACTTCAGTATAAGTAAATTTGTTTTTCAAATTGAATTGGCATGAGTTGCATTTCAGAAAATTACGTTTTTAGTAAATACGCAATTTTCTTCAAATATAGTGTTATTCAATACAAAAACCACTAAAATAAATAATTGCGAAGTTAAGGTAAATGATGTGTGTACTCATATTCTTCTTTTTGTTAGGTAATGGCGGTGTGGTTTAAATAAAAATAAATTTCTGTGGCACACGGTGCAGTGAAAGGTTAAATTTAATAAAATTAATTATTATTGAAATTCATGAAATTTCATGTATGATTAAATTTTATCGGTTTAAGTCTATATATTTGTATTTGAGCTAATCTGTTTTACTTTTCTCATGTCTGATATTGTGTAATTATTGAAATATTAATGCATTGTTAAAATATGTATTTTTATGCAGGCAGTGAGAAATGCAGTTTTAGTTTAAAAAATCCATTATATTATACTATAAAAATCGTAAGTATCGATTTGCTTGAAATTATTCTATTCAAGACTTGCCATTAGATTAAAAAAATCTATACTAATAAAATAACAAATCGCTCTGTCTGTGTGTGTGTGTCTGCGATGGCTAGCAAAATCTATGGGACGTACGAAGCTCAAAATTTTTATGAGAGTAGCCCAATACCTCTCCTGATGCACCTGAGGCTCAGAATTTTAATTTTTTGATTAGTTTCATAGATATTAATTATGAAGCGGAACTCACTCTCATCAAAAAGTCATTTTTTAAATGTTCTGGGAAAGAAAACGTTTGCACATGAGCAGAAACTCAATTACGCATCTAATCCGAGGAAGGACCTTTTTCCCTCGTTTATTTCTGTTTTTGGATCATTTTGTTTAAATCCAAATCAACCAAACTGCTCGGCGTAGTTAAACTTAAGAGACATATTTCGAAAGATCATATTTTTAGGTCTCAAATGCAATAATCAATTCGAAAAAATGTTGCAGTTAACCCTTTGAAAACAAATATTCAAAAATGGTCGTTTTTTCCAAAACTATTTTTCTTCCTTTTGTCAATGCCCCTCCAGGGCGTAATTTAAAGATATAAACAAACCAAAAAAAAAAAAAAGATCTTAAAGTTGAAACTTTCTTCTGACTGATGGTGTAATTGGTTTTAAAATATTTGGATTTTAACCCTTTCAAATACACTGGCAAAAGAAGGTCATTTTGCGACTCGCAGAGAGGGTATTTTTTCCATGCTAAAATTATCTTAACGTGCATATTTCAACTCAATCTTTTAAAATCTTCTCAATAGACCAAATTTATACTCCCTACAAAAAATTTGACACGTTCGAACGGATAGAAATATTTTTTACAAAATAAAATGTGCGAAAATTTTGATGAAATCAATAAAAAACAGATCGTTTTCATTGCGGTTTTGACTTAACAAAACGCAATCCTATAGGTACCGGTAAATAAAAAACATATTCTTTAAGCTAAAAGCATTTTTATAATCTATGATGCAATCGGTTTTTAAAATATAAGATTTAACACTTTCAAATACACCGGCAAAAGGAGGCACTTTGCGACTCACAAATAGAATATTTTTTTTCTACGCTAAAAGTATCTAAGCGTACAAGCCCAAACTTTTAAAAGCATCTAAATAGATCAAATTTACACCTTCTTAAAAAAATTTAAAACGTTCGGACGAGTAGAAATAAGTTTTACAAAATAAAAAATGCGAAAATTTTGAGGAAATCAATAAAAACCAGATCGTTTCATTGCGGTTTTGCCTTTGCAGGGCGCAATTCTATATACGTCCTGGCAAACCAAAAATATTTTCTTAAAGCTAAAACATTCTCATAATTTATGTTGCAATTTGTGTAAAAAAAATATATGGTATTTAACCCGTTCAAATACACCGACAAGCACGAATTACATCCCGGCTAAAAGTAACTAGATGCCCATATTTTAGCACAATCTTTTTAGAGCCTTTCAATAAACCAGATTTACATTACTTTCAAAAATTTTGGAACTTTTGTATGGATAGAATTCTTTTTTTACAAAATAAAATGTGTGAAAATTTTTACGAATTCAGTAAAAACCTGAATGTTCCGTCGCGGTTTCGTTCGCTCTCGGTTCGCATAGTTTCCAAAAAATCAAATTACATAGAAAACAAAAAACCAAATAGCATGTGCTTTCAATTCAATATCTTTTCGCGATTTTTCCGTTTTAAAAATATAAATTTTGACATAATCCACTTAAAGATATAAAATCCTAGAAATTTGAGTTTAATTTAAGGGTCATTTAGAAAGCAAATAACACATTTGAAAACTGAATAACATCACGGGCCCGGGCAACGCCGGGCAGGACAGCTAGTATTTAATAAAACTTGAATATTAATGACGTTAAAGAAACAATAAAGATAAATATACCATAAAATAGCTATAAATTTATTATTAAAATCTCGCTCGCACAGAGGCAAATATTTTTGTTCCTTCTATGGAATATTCTGAATTACCTTGAATAAAATATCATTCATGAATCTTAATTTAATCTTTTTTTATTCTGTAGAAACATTTCGTAACTCCAATTTCAAATTGATAATAGTAGAATTTCATTTGATAGGTATCATTACATCGTTTCATATTCAAAATAGATTTTTCTTTTTAAATATAAAATTTTGCTATGCTAACAACTTATAAATATTTTTGTATTTGATAAATTTATTATTATTAATATTATTATTAAAACGAGACTTGAAATAGATTGTATATTTAAGAGAATTATGTTATTAGAGAGGCTTTAATTTTAAACTAATGATACAGAATATAATGGTTTTCAAGAGTAAAAATGTAAATGTAATGTAATATCGTTGTGAATGTAAATATAATTTATTAAACTAAATTTGTTTCTTTATTATCGCGTTTAGCTAAGTAAATATAACTGGCATCAAGATTTATAATAATATTTAATTATAATATTTATTGAAATGCACATTACAGACGAATCCATTTACAGTTTTGCAAGAGCATCATATTGCTATGTGAAGTAGCTGTAATTTTCATTTATTAAAAAAGCATTGTCGTTAAAAATTTCACTAATTCATAAGTTAGTTCAAACCGATTAAGCATATCAATTTAAATGTATATTACTTTAGTTTAAGCTAAATTACAACTATGGAAGATTCCTCAAATGGAAGATATCTCTTTTCCAAAATGCTTACTAGTATTACTTATATTTTTAGATTAATCATTGCATTATGTATTGTTCTTAATGTATGTATGGTATCTATTATATCTTATATGTATTGTGCGCTTTTGTATATACATATGAATGTATGCATTATATATTGCTGGGCGTATATATCTTGTTTCGACTATGAGATGTGCATATGAATGCACGTAAATCTGGGGGTTTAAAGTAGGAAGATAAATAAGGAGGGTATAGGCAGAAATATTGAAATATATTCAATTTACAAACTAAATTAATGTAAATAATAATAATGATAGAAAAAACAGAGAATAATAACATTTTTCTAAAAAATAATAGTGAAAAAACTCAAGCTGTTTAAAATATGGGACTCATTAAATGTAAAACAAAATACCAAAACTTGTATTATTGGAAAATATATAACTGAAATATAAAGAAATGAATGAAATATAAAATAAATAAAAATAATTGAATATTTAAAATACATTTTCCATATTTGGCTAAAAGAAAATGGTTAGGTGTTAAATAAACAGCAAAGGGATTAATTAATGTTGTATCAAAACCATCATGTTTGGACAATGTTTTAAGTTGAAGATAAACATTTTTTAAGATTTCCTCATAAGGAAAACGAAATTAATTCGAATTAAATTTAGTTAGTATTGTATGAAAAAATGTGTTGTATCAATGGAATGGAGTTCCTCTTGTCATTCAAAATTAGTACCTGAGAAAAAGAAATCAAAAAATATCACCGGTTATCAAGCGAGAGAATGGACATCACGGAAAAGTGACAATTTGAGCAGACGAAGAGATTGGGGTTCCTGTTGATTGAAGAGAATCCCCATAGGCTGATTTAGAGAAAAATATCAGTTCCACGCCAAGAAGCTTGTTTTTATTTTATTTTCATGAGAAGAGTTTTCGGACGGAAAGTGTATTAAGGTGCGGACAAAAGTTTGAGGCTCTTGGCGTATATAGCAAGTGTAACGGAACAATCAAGAATTATCTCCGATAAATTTATTTTAACTTGCGTAGTGTGAGAGGGACATTGAGTATTTAGATAATTAAACCAAGTGCGCAGAAAGTATTTGCTGAATGTAACTTAATGGCGGACCGGATCATCTATATCCGAGTTCTTAATTGTAAATATTGCTTAGTTACATGTAAATAATGAGTAAATAAATTGATTGTTAAAGTTAATTGAACACGTTTTAACCCGACAGTAGTCTCGACTTTCTCCAGAACGTCATTAGTCGTGCTCGGTCTTTTTGCCGCCGGTCATTTACATGTGAAAAATGTAAAATTAGAAACTTTTTCACTTAATATTCGAATATTACATTTCAGTGAATATAACAATTTGCATTTCTCTTAAATTATACTTTTTATTAATGAGATTTGGAGTAATGGAAAATGGTAAAAAAGAACTGACGTTAAGAATCACGTAGACATTTTAACCAATTTCAAATTTGTTTGTAACCATGTACATAAAGAAAAAAAAGATGTCTTGTTAATACACCGAGGTGGTAGAAAAATACTTTAAGTCAGCTACATAATAAATTTGTATTGTATTTGTAATGGGATATGAGTTAGAAGATTATAAGTTACACGGGCGGCAAAAAGTCTAAGACGTGCGACTACTGTCGGGTTAACATTCTTTTAGGTAGCTTTAATTACAAAAAGTAAAAAGCTACCTATTGCAGCCATCCGGGGGAAAGCACTTGTAGAAAATTTTGGTACATTTTCACCGATCATGACTCCCAGACTCCAAAACAACCTTTCGTTCAAATGTTGACATATATATATATATATATGTGTATGTATCTGATTTTTGTCATGCTGTAATTATCGTATTTATGAGCCAATTTGAATGAAACTTAGTATGTACATAGCTCATACAAATGTCTCGACCAAATTCATTGGCCAGCATTATCCGCCATCTTATTTCAAAATAGCGGTCATTTACATTAAAAAAAATTAATTTAAAATTAAATGCGAAAAAATTAAAAGTTGAAAAATATTTTTCTTTAATGTGTTAGAACTTAAAACAACGATTCCAGAACACTTTTTATTTCGTCTATATCTTAAAAAATGACTGAGTTATAGCACTTTGAATTTCTAGTATGACTGACATTTTGAAACAATCTGATTTTGTCACGTGATAATATGAGTAGTTATGAATCCATTTCATGTAACTTGATATATACATAGTACATAAGGAGGCCTGGACTGAGTTCGTTAGCCAGTTACATCCGCCATTTTGTTTAAAAATGGCGGTCATTTAATTTTTTTTTTTAATTTAAAATTTAAAATTGGGTACAAAAAAGATAAATTAAAAAAGATTTACTTTTATCTATTTGACCTTGATACAAAGATTCCACAGCATTTTTTGTTTCGTCTATATCTAAATAGCTGAATTATAGCACTTTGAATTTCTAGTGTGGCTGACATTTTGAATTGATATGATTTTCGTCAAGTGATAACACCCAAATTTATGAACCGATTTGGATGTAACTTGGTGTATACACAGTAAATACCGATGCCTTGACTGAGTTTTGGCCAGTTTTATCCGCTATCTTGTTTAAAAATGGCAGAATATTAATTTTTTTAATTTAAAATTTAAAATTAGGTACAAAAATATAAAAAACTGAAAGAGATTTTTCTTTTGTGTGTTTGATCTTGAAACAAAGATTTTAGAGCATTTTTTATTTCATCTACATCTTAAAAAAAAAATGGCTCAGTTATATGGCTCACTTTTAATTTCTAGTGTGGCTGACATTTTGAAACGGTCTCAAGTTCATCATGCGATAATACGCATATTTTATTAACTATTTTGGATATAACTCCGTGTGTGTATAGTGCATACCGATGTCTTGACCGAATTCATTGGTCAACTTCGTCCGCCATCTTGTTTCAAAATGGCGACCATTTAAGTTTATCAAAAAACTTTTAAGTGTATAATGATGTACAAACAAAAAATTAAAAATTGAAAAAAGTTTCTTTCTAAAGTGTTTGATCTTAATAATGAATTCCGAAGTATTTTTTGCTTTGTCTTTACCTTAAAAAACGCCTGAGATATAGCAATTTGAATTTCTAATATGGTTGACATTTTTTCAAAAATGAATTTGCCCGCGATAGCACTCGTACTTATCAATCGATTTCGATGTGAGTGTGCATGTGCACATGAATTAAGATTTGGATTGTTTTATCATTGGTTTGTTTTATCCATCATGTTGTTTTAAAATGGCATACACTTCATGATATCGTGGAATTTGGCAACCCTATAAATCGCTTACTATAAAACGAGCTTGAATAAAAGATGACTAATTTTTAAAAATTCCCATTAATATTCAATATTGACAAAAACTAGTATTCAATCCTATATAATCGGGTTTCACTAATTTGAGCTTCGTATGTTTGAATACTATAACTTATTTAAAATAAATAAATAAATAAATAAGATAAATGAAGGCTACCTCTTCCTCCCGGTATTGCCGGAAGGACTTTTTGATAATTCTTCTCGCAATGTGCCCGATATCACGTTGATATATCGGTGGTGGCAGCAAACCAAAATAAAGGAACATTCTTAGAAGTTGTGTGGACTAAAAAGAGTGCAACATATTACATAGCAATAATGTTTAATCAAAATCCTTTAATTAAATTCTTGAAAATATAATATATATATATACTATAATACATTTGAAAATCAAAATGTCATTAATACGATTTTCTCATAACGAAATCTTTAAAAAATTCCTATTGTTGAGATTGCATATGTTTAATTTATATATAGAATACCTAATGAATTGGAAAATATGTTATTCAAAGGTGAACTTTAATTAAATTACAATTTTGCTTTACAAAACAAATGGAAAACTTAATTTGAAAATCTTGAATATCTGTAACAAAAAAGAAACAATTTATGAAACTTCACTTAATTAAAATTTTTCCGTTTGGTGTGGATACATATGTAGCTTTTCAAAGCGTTCATTATTTAGCATTCTTAATTTGCTAGCGTTATTTAACATTAATCATAGCTTAAACTCTAAAGTTTTATTACTAAAAAAATAATTCGCTGTTTCATTACATTTTTAAACATTAATAAGTAAATCATACGTTTCAAGTATTATTGCCTCATTATAAATTTATAGATGGATTCACGTCGAAATATTGAATATGACTATTTTACTTGAAACTCAAACATTATTTTTCTGTTTAGTTAATGTAATCATTTCTTGAAAATACTTCTTCTTATTATTATTATTATTAGAACAAAGAAGATTAGGACAACCTGAGCTTTCGGATTATAGAATATAGAGGAAAAGAATTTTAAAATAATAGTAACTGTAACAGATTTTAGCGCTTTTTTTAGAAAGCGCACAAGTATTTATTTGAAAAATAGCAATTATGCTTTTAAATAAAGTAGTTTTGAAACTTATTAATAGTGACACATTCGTATTTTCGTGACACTAATTAAAAGCTAAATAAATCGTTGAAGATTTTAGAAGATCAAGGACTATTTATTAAAGAATCTTTAGAAAAAGGTTTTTTTATTCTGATAATTGCATTAATTTATATACGCATAGTTTAATTACATGTCTGTAATTTGTATTTTTACGTATATATTATTCGTTTATTTATTTATTTATTGTTGAATGTTTTAATTTCGTTATGGAATATAAGTTAGAAACAAATGCTGAGCTATTTATATTAATTAAAATGCAAACGGAGTGGGTTTTTTTTTCAGTTGTATGTAACCAATAAAGTAAAATTAAAGAAAAAAACATGCTTGGAAATTTTTTAAAAAACAATAAAACTGAGTAAATGGCGATACAATTTTCCGAACAAATTGTGATAAAGTTTTCAGAGATTTTATTTGAAAGATTATTTCTTTCTGTTTTCGATGGTGTAAAAATTTAAAATACACGATGTTTAGAAGTTTTAAAAAATGCAGTGAAATGTAAAATTAATCTTCTAGTGCTGCCACTATCTAAATGATGTCAGCATTTCGCACTGTCGCGTTTCTCTTTTATAATATACATTATACCTCAAGGAAACGGGTTACTAAGAAGATTCAGTATCCTTTGGGCAAAATGATGAAAATATCAATATTTTAGTTTTTGCTTTCTGCTATCTTTAAAAGAAGAAAATAGTGAATCGATTATAAAAAAGAAAAAAAAATACTGCCTTCGACGAATTTGCATATTTTAGGCGATATTCAACACGATTTGATTATTTGTAAAAAAGGTTTCTCTATTAGTCTGTTTTCTTCGATATTGCGAAAAAAAAAAAAAAGAAAAAAAATGTAATTTACCAATTTACAACGACTATTTGGCAAATAATATTTTCAAAGACTATAATTTTAGACTTATAAATGATTTCTATATATATATATATATATAAAAAAAAAAAAAAAAAAAACAATAATAACATTATTTTCATGATGAACAAAACGTAGCTTACGTAATAACAGAGTCATATTAATATGATTGGACATTTAGAATCCCGTTAATTACTGTACGAATCACAAACAAATATTAAATGTAATTTAAATTTAAATAAATTTTTACACTTCTAAAAATCGCACATTTTCAATTTTTACACTGTCGTATATAAAAAAAATTACTGTTAAATGCAACTTGTTTGAAATCTGTATCTAAATTTGTTTTTGAGTTATTAATTTTTTTGTAGATTTAAATACTTTTTTTTATCATTGTGGCAACAGAAGTATTCTATTTCTAGACATTATGTATGGATCAATCAGAAAACGAATAAGTTGCGGAATTCAACCAATAAAAAGATTCAGATATATTTCAGATTTCCCAACTCTGCCGAGGATAACAACTATTTTCAATACAGTTAATAAAGGAATGAACTCTATCTTTACATGAACTTCTCAAGATGCTTTTTGTCTTTTGTTACACATAAGTGAAGAAAGTATTGTAATCGAAATATTTTACGACTCCTGGTTTTTGTAGGATTTTCATATTTTGAGGGATTAAAGATACCGTAAAATATATTTTTACAAAATGGCTGTTTATCTATTTGTGTATAAGTCTTTTTTGAATCATCCAAAAGTGTATGAGGCTGTGCATATATAAAGCTATCAACTTTTTGGTAATTTTGAACCCCCTCTAACCCTGTCCGATATCGTACGTTATCATCCCATCCCCCCCCCCCCGGTAGTGATATCATTATCAATGTCTGTTTTTTTTTTTTTTTCTGTTTTTGGAGTGATGTATAAAACTGTAAAACTGGTAACAATTATTTTTCGCATAATTTATTGATTCAAATGAAGCGAAGTCAATGCAATATCACTTTGCATCAAGTAGCACTTAAAAGAAATTGTTATTATTTAAAGGTATTTTATAATAGCATATAGTTACATAATATATTCAACAGCACTAATGTCTTATGTACTTGCCCTGAATGAAGAAGATTAGGTGGGGAGAATGAAATTCTTACCAACAATACAAGCTGCTTTTCAAATATACTTCACCTATGATCTCTGGAATATTGATTCACTATGCATAAACATATGAAGAAAAATAGGAATGTCAAATGTTGGAGTATTCCATATTTTAGAATTAAATATTTTTATAATAATTGAGTGATTCTATCAAAAACTGTATTTTCATTAATATAGGTAACAGATTAACAAACGATAACATGATATTTTTGAATCAAAAACCATATTGCAAATGAATTTTTTTTTTTTTTTTTTGGATTACAAATGATATCGATATCGATATCAAAAGACATATCCCCCTCTACCCTAGAGATATCTTACGATCTCTCCCTTCCCCCCATAATGATAACATTATATTTGCACAGCCCCTATGAAGTTATGATTGAATTCAGCCAAATTTCATACATATATTTTGGCTATGGTCAGCAAGTCTCATTTGAATTTGGGGATATTCTGCCTGAAGGGGTCGCTGTAGTAGATTTTTATTATTGTACCATCCGGAAGTCTTCGAAGTTATGCATAGAATTGAAGCAAACTTCATATACAGTAGAGTGTCGATTAGCCGGATCGATAAAGGACCATACGTCTTTTTGCCTCCTTCTCCAAAATTTTTAAAGCAAAATTTCTTTTGGCATGGTAAGGTAAATTCAACCGGATGTCACAAAAGTTAACCGTTAGATGACTATTTCCAAATACCGAAATAATAAAATAGCCAACATTTGCAAAGACAGCAGTGCATAAAATCAACTGTATCTAAGAACCTAAGAAGTTTCACTTCTAATGCACGAAAGTTCCAAAGCATACTTTTTTCCATGAAAATCACTCTTCTCTAGCAGACGACTATTAAGAATTTATTTTCCCTATAATAATGATTTTTTTAAATATGTGTACTGCCCAGTGTATGTATATTTATATATAATAATGCCTATGGGTACTTCTATGCATAACTTTATTTCAATTTTGTATAAAATAGAAAATTGCTTAAATATCTTCTAAATACGCCATTAGTAATACGTTAAAATGTGCACTACTACAATTACCAGTTCAAAGCCTAAAAAAATTGTGAAGTTACCTAATAATAAAAAGAATATTGCACAGTTAAACTGATGGCATTGAGCTCATAGGCTACGCATACTAATTGCATATTACAACGTTATATTTTGAAGGGTTAATGTCGTTCGAAAAAATAAATTAAGGGGGGAAATAGCTCACCCCATTTCCAATATTAGAAAGAACTTACATTCAAAATTTAAAGCAAATCGGGTAAATCTACATAAAAAACCATTTATCAAATTTAAGGGGAGAGGGGGAAGTAATCACCCTACTCAATATTAAGGGAGGCGCATTATACCCCCGTTCCCCCTCTTTATACTTATCCAAAATCACCTAATAGTAATCACGGAGGCGTCTCATCAGAATGATCCCATATCAAAATTTTGAACGAAAACGGATAATTCTGCATGAAAAACCCATTTGAGTAAATTAAGAGAAGGGGCATTAGCCCCTGCTCCCCGTCTTATATTTATCGAATGAACTCCCAAAACTAATCAGGGAAGCGCCTTATCAGAATATACCTGTATCCAAAATTTCAAGTGAATCGGGTATTTTTATCATGAGTTATCCCGTTATGCACGCACGTACATAGGGGAAAGTCGGATAAAACCGGGACCCTAATGCTTTTCTTTTTATTATTGTTCACTATGTGAACAAAACAGTCAAAATTTATATTAAAACAATAAATTAATTCCTTGGGAATAAAAAAGAATTCATTCATTCGCGAACAATAACAATTGAAATCATAACAACACTTTTTCTAGAAGGGTGCAATGTCCCGGTTTTGTCCGACCAGGTCGGACATATATTTTAAAGCACATTGTAACTTCCCAATAATACTAAGTATTGAAGGAAAATCGACATTTTATACTTATAGAATGTGTATTTATATGAAATCTACACTAAATAACAATGAGTTTAGTTATACTTTAAGAGTGGAAATTGTTAGGCACAAAAATCACAAAAGAAAGTTTGATCTTGTTCATTTGCATTGCTGCATGCTTCATATGCCTACCCTCTGCAGTGAAGGCGCTGTATCCAACTCTCCTTAGGTTTAGATTATTCATATATTTGCCGTTGCCAAAGATGCATGCTTCACTTTCATCTTCCCCCTCGTTTGATGTCAAGGTTTTTTTTTTCCTTTGGACTCTTCTTTTTCACATCAGTTTTTCCATTTTTCTTCTCTGCCATCATGGAAATTTTTCGCTTCAGGGTTAATTTCTTCTTGTCTTGTTTTTCCAGCCTTTCTTTTTCTTCTTATTCGAGTTCTAATTTGTAGGCGGTTGAAATAAGGATAGCTGTTGTCCCCATCGCTTGTCAGATTTCCTTATTGTCCTATCATCCGTTTGTACTGGAATAGGCTTTATATGGTGTTGTGAGACTGCAAAAGAACGCTTGATATCTCTGCCCAGACCTTGAGAAAATGTAGAACAACTGGAAACTTCCCAGTTATGTCCAACAATCTGCATCCCGGTTTTGTCGGACCATGCCACTTTGAAGAAATATTACTCTAGCGTTGTTCAGATAACTCGTAGACATCAATACAAAACGTTAAACTAACAAGTAAATAAGAGACTATCATACGTTATATTTATCTAAACCAAATCTTTAGGTATTTAGGATTGGTAATGTAATATTGCAGATGTCGAATTTCTAACTTTTTCAAGTGAATTCTTTAACAATTAACTACTGCGAAATGGGTTCGTTTACACGACTTCTGCTTATTGGGAGTTGGCATGCCGCTCACCTAGAAGTAATTCTAGAAGTTTCCGCAAGATACAATAAAAAGTAAAGCCATAAAGCCTGTTTTCCGGTTTTATCCACCTATCCGGTTTTGTCCAACTTTCCCCTACATACATACTTACATACATACATTATAGAACGGGCGGGCACATAAGCTCTCAGGCTTTGGCAGCCTGTGAAAAGACTGTTTTTTAAGGTTTCCAATTATCCGATTTTTTTTTTTTTCTCAGTAACTGGATTGGCCTTGGTCCCGACAACTCTGGATATTCGGCGCTCTATTGTACATGTTTTTGACTATGGACGTCAGGTCCCATTCAAAAATGGGGTATTACCCTACGGTTAACTACACTGTCGTGAATTTTGTCTAATTTAATATTAAGTCATATTCTAATGGTAATAGACGAAATAAATAATAATAATAAAAAACATTATAAATTTAATTCCTTTGTAATAGTACCATATTAAGCATATTTTCGTTTCATATTTTCCATAATTCGAACTTCAGATAATTCGAACATTTCTTGTGGTCCCAACGAGTTCGAATTAACCAGAGTCGACTGTATATATGTAACTACATGACTACTTTTAGGGCACCCTATGCATCGCAATTTTTCCGTGCTTTTTTTTTTTTTTTTGATCTTGTTGAAATAAGATACACATTCACAAATAAATAAATAAATAAAAGCATGCATTTGTTATATTGTAGCTAAACAGTGTTTTATAAATCCCCCATACGCATATATACATAAAATATTATATCAAAAGTCAATAATTACAATAAAAATATTGAAACACGGTTGTTTAAATTTATATCGAAATATTATGAAAAATATCACCTCCTAAAAGCAAACTACACTCTGCGAAAAGTCATAATACCTTCAAATATCTATTTACTATTGAATTTTTATTGCTGAAATAGAAAATTTTTATTTTTTTACCCTGTCCCATAAAATACATTTATATTACTAGGAGACATTTACGAGGTACATTTTAGTTTTTTGTAAGTATTTATGGGTCCCTAAGCTGTAAATACTTCTAAACACGAATGAATCTTAAAGATCTATTTTTAAGAACTTCAGGAAATGTTTTTAAAATAGAATGATCTTATTTGTATTTGCTAGAATAAATAGTATCTTTTTTTTCAATTTGTTAAAATGATTTTTTTTACCTTAAATCTAAAATATATATTTATATAATATATGTATTGTCTTTTATTCTTTTTATTTTTGAAACTTTTGCTTTGACAAATTGAAGTTTAAAGTATTTACCGTAAATATATATATATATATATAAAGGATTCTATAAATTATTAGACATTAACCCTACTAACTTTAAATATCCTTATGTAGTCCTTATACCCAAATTTCATAAGCATCCTGTTGAATTCAGAACTGTTTCAATTGGTTGCAATACTTACAATAATGCTGCTAATAAACTTCTATTAGTAATACTTAATCAAATATATAATATTACAAAAAAAAGTGATAATACACATTGCATAAAAAATAGTTATGAACTGGTCCATATTATGAAAAATCTTAAATGTATAAAACATATCACTACTTATGATTTTAAGGATTTATTTAATAATATCGATTTATCGGATTTACATAATAACATAAATGAGCTTTTTAAAAAATATCAACACGAGTTGGATATATCACATAATATCGATTCTGATTATTTTCATACCTTAACCAATTTCATTATCTATAATAATTTTATCATGCATGATAACAATATATATATTCAAATTGTTGGTACACCACAAAGTGGTAGTACATCTAGTTTATTATCTGACTTATATTTATATTACTATGAACGTCATTATTTAAATAATAAAATACATTTATATCGATATATAGATGATTTAATTTTAATTGATACTGATAACACCTGTATATCTCAATTTCCTGTTGATTATCCTTCTAATCTAGAACTTTCAAAAAACCTACTTTTTAATATTACAATCAATTTCTTAGATATTAAAATTATATTAAAAAAGAACAGATTTATAACTGATATTTATGACAAAAGGAAAGAATTTAATTTTAAAGTTAATACCTTTACTAATTTTAAATCATGTCTTCATACTTCTGTATATCGTAATATAATACTTAACCATTTATATAGAATAAAATGTCTATGTTCTTCCCATTTAATTAATACTAATATTAAAAAGCTTGTATATGATGCTATAAATAATGGTTATCCTAAAAAATTCATATATTCTTTAATTTATAATTAGATATTACATGATCTTATAATTAATTCTTTGCGTAAAAAATGTATAAAAAAATTATAAAACATAAAAATAATAATAAAAAATTAAAAATGTTAAAAAGTAATAAAAAAATATATGTATAGGTTGGTTGGTTGGGTAGATGTTAGAGTTTGGAGGAGGGTGGTGTTGTCTGGATAAAAACGCAAAGGTTAATTATTATATATATATATATATATATATATATATATATATATATATATATATATATATATATATATATATATATATAAAATTGAGAGTGGGTTATTCATTTTAACATAATTTTTAAACTGTTTAATTGACACCAATATATGGATATTTGTCTAGTTATATCTATAGTTAAATAGCTATATTTTAATTTTCAAATTACTTTTAATGTTATTGATATAATTTTTGGTATTATTATTAATAATATCATTACTATTATTATTATTATTATTATTTTTAAATTTTTACTTATTTTTATTTTATTTTATTTTATTTTTATTTTTTAATTTTAATTTAATTTAATTTTTTAATTTTTATTATCATATATTAAGATAATGAGTTTTTACCATGTAAAGTCACATAAATGTTACTGATTAAAGTAACAAAATGGTATTTTAAGTTATATGTTAATATGAATGTTATCTCTTAATTCTAATTTTAATTATTTTATTAATTTAATTTTATGTTAATATCGATTATTAATTATTTTCTCTGGTTCAATTATATTTCCATTCAGCTTTATCTTTTTTGTTTGTTATGGATAACTATTATTTTTACTTACTTTCAACTCCTTTTTGTAAAATATCTTTGTTCCTTGTTTAATAATTTGGTTTTTGAGTGCTGGTAGCCCCAAATACTATTATTTTGCTATTTCATGGCTAATACGTGGATGAAACCGCACACTTCATCTGTAGTTCCAGAGCATTTGGGGCCTGATGATTCTGCTTTTGGAGCTACAAATTCTATTTGCATTCATTTTATTTATTTATTTTTTCAGATTTACTCGTTACACTATTTTTTATTTTATTATAATTCAATTCAATTCTAATTCTTTGTTTTGGTTTATTGTTTTACTGATAAAATCCATTGGTGAATCCTTGTCTACTTTTAATGGTATTATATATATATATATATATATATATATATATCATGGTGCATTAAGGAATTTATTTAGTATTTATTTATTTATTTATTTTTGTTCATGTTCCAGATTTAGAGCCAGAATCGTAAAAGAAAAAAATCCTAAACATTGTAAACCAGGAGGCAACACAGACAAAATGTGGTTGGAAGCTGAAATTCTAGAATTAGCCTAAACACAATTAGCATATTAAAATGCAGTTGGTCTGCTAAGTCATATCGTGGTAGAAAACACATAAAATCTCAGTTTTATTGATTGACTTGTAGGTTTACCGTTGTGTTTTTCTGCTTCCAGTCTTCCATGTTTTCATACCTATGTGCACAATGATAAACACTCAAGTCAACAATTAAAATCGGGTCTGTAGGTGGTTTTCACCAAGATATGTTTCATTTTAATAGGCTAATCGAATTTTGTCTAATCCTGGAGTTTCAGCTTCTAACTCGATTAAGTGATTGTCTGTGGTGCTTCATTCTGGTTTAATGGTCGGTTGGTTATACACTATATTGCCATTGATTATGGGACACTTGCGATTTTAGACATTTTACTAAATATCTAGAAAAATACATGAGGAATCATCTCGAAACTCTTAGTGTATAAATATAATAGTATACGTCATACATCTCCGTGAAGATTTTTTACCGAAACGCCATAGGGGACCGTCAACAAATTAAAAAAGAATGAATATCTTTTGAATAACCCTGTCAAAACTAATGTAGCAAAAGCGCTCAAACTCTAGATTATGATTGAATGCCTTATTGTAATAAGCCTTGTTCATTTTTATACAAATAGCATGCATACTCGCAGAGTAATTAAGGTTTTTATAAAAATGATCCCAAATTTTTCCAAGTTTTTTCTTTATAATTTTCAGAGTTCTTAATATAAAATATTATTTTTTTCAGAAAATATGACAAACAACATTGCACACAGTACCCTGTAATCAGAACTAAAAAAAAATGAAAATTGTATAAAAAATGAGTTGGTTTACGAAATAATTTTTTACTGCGCATGCGTCAACGATATCAAAATTTCATTTGCATATTATGTTAGCTAAATGTATAGAGCAACTTTTGTGAAAGTCACAAAATCACAACTTGAAAATTCTGACAATAATCGTCAATTGAATAAGTCGAAAATCCGTTATTCTCAAAATGAAGCAAAAACAAGAGGGGTTGTATCCATATATTCATTGATTAGTGTCAATATAGAATACACAATATGGGATGTACTACTGCATTTGGATAAAATCCCTCTTTTTTTTGCTTCATTTTGGAAACAACGGATTTTGTCCTTTTTCTATAGACGATTACTTTCAGAATTTTCAAGCTATGATTTTGAGACTTTTACAAAAGTTGCTCTATACATTTAGCTAACATAATATGCAAATGAAATTTTGATATCTTTGACGCATGCGCAGTAAAAAATTATATAGTAAACCTACTCATTTTTCATACAATTTTTATTATTTTTTAATTCTGATTACAGGGTACTGTATGCAATGTTGTTTGTCATATTTTCTGAAAAAAATATTATTTTATATTAAGAACTCTGAAAATTATAATGGAAAAACTTGGAAAAATTTGGGACCATTTTTATAAAAACCTTAATTACTCTGCGAGTGTGCTTGCTATTTGCATAAAAATGAACACAGTGTATTACAATAAGGCATTCAATCATTATCTAGAGTTTGAGCGCTTTTGCTACATTAGTTTTGACAGGGTTATTCAAAAGATATTCATTCTTTTTTAATTTGTTGACGGTCCCCTATGGCGTTTCGGTAAAAAATCTTCACGGAGATGCATGACGTGTACTATTATATTTATACACTAAGAGTTTCGAGATGATTCCTCATGTATTTTTCTAGATATTTAGTAAAATGTCTAAAATCGCAAGTGTCCCATAATCAATGGCAATATAGTGTATATGAGGAGCCCAGAAGCTGAGGGGTATAAGTGACAAAATTGAAAAAAATGAGTTAAGTGCACAGGCTATCTGGAAATATGTCTATTTATTTGTAGGTAAAGAGTTAAGAGTGATTTTTTCATTATGTACTGAGTTATAGGGGTCAGTGGCGTAGCTACCTACTGTCATGTTTTTTGGCGCCCGGGGCCAGCAAGAAATTTTGCGCCCCCCCCCCCCCCCAATATAGATATATAACAATTTCTCTCAATTTGGCGCCCCTAGGCCTCGGCGCCCGGGGCGGACGCCCCCCTTGCCCCCCCTTAGCTACGCCACTGATAGGGGTCAGTCACTTAACCTCTTTCCCAAAACTGTGAAACGATTGGAGGCCAGGGGGTATAAGTGCAGTTGTGTCCGTTAACGTCTATATAGCAGAAGCACGACCAACGACATACATACAAAGCCATTTGCTTTTTTTATGCATTAAATATATGCATTTAAACTGTTATCAAGTAAGAAAAATCATGCGTTAAGCATGGATTATGAAACACTTTCGAACACTCCCTGAAATCTTTAAAAATTTTTGCTATTGAGGGTAATAAAGTGTTACTGTCCATTGCCAAATATGTATTCTGATACTTTTTAACAGCCCTATGTTTTATTTGTCGGTTGATATATACTGTATAATGGGAAAAATTAGTTTAGCAAGAAAACGCATAACAGTTTGAAATTTCTCTTTCAGCAGTTTATATTAATAGATGGAAGCATACTTGTATACTTTTGTTCATCCTGTAGTTTATCTTGAACCTTTATTATACGCCAGTATTTAGCTGAAATTTACTTCAAATTAAACACACTTAAGACTACTGAAATCACATTTCCAGAAATTATCATTCATCGATGACCATGTATAAAAATTTGTGTGTGATCCTGTATATCATTTTACCTATATTTTACAGGCATTTCTTAATAAACTGAATGCAGTTGAGCACAGAAATACAAGACTTATTTAAAAGAAATCTTTAAGTAAAGTACGCTCATAGTCTGTAACCTTTACGAATATTTTTGTGTAGCCCTGTATATGAACCATAGCATTTATACATATCATATAACGTGTATACATTTAGTGAAACATAAAAGCGCAACTCATAATTAAAATAGCATTTTGTTTATCCATCAATCATCATCGATAATTATACAGTAATTCGAATAGAAATTCGGTCCTATTTGAAATCTTTTTTTGTGTCCCTGTAAATACTGTGTACTTTGTATTATGTGCGAAATAATTTATATTAAGCCTCAGCGATATACATTAATTTTATTATACATGAAAATTGTAATGCAAGTCGCAAACAATTCCCTCTTTATTATTAGGTAATGTAAATCTTTGTATGGTCCTGTAAATAATTAATAACTATTTCTTTTCACCTCAGATTTTATAGAATGTCTATTTTAGTGCAATTCATAAATGCATATAAATTTTAACATGTGACAAGGTGTAACATATTTCAAATTCATTTAAAACGATTTTTCCCATAACCCGTAATGTAACGGAAAATTTTTGATTGTCCCTGTAAATAAACTAATCATGTTAGAAATATGTGCAATAAGTTGCACAGAGTCATTGCAAGAGTCATTTGCAATAAGTTCGTGTTGAAGTAAACATGAATAATTCCCAAAAATTTCAGGGCAATCCGAATATATTTACGAGAGTTAGGACAGACGGACGGACAAACCAAAATCATATTCATTTTTCAACTTTGTTGGTAAGTGTTAAAAAATATGAAATTCCAATGTTTCTAAACTTATAATAAAAATTTAAAATTTATATTAGAACAAAAGTTTTTCTTTCATTCATTATATCAACATTGTTCATAAATTTTTCGTAAATTCATTTTTTTATTTGATATTTATTCCTTTTTTAGAATTTATATTAAAACAAATTTTTGTCCTTTGATTTAATTGCATCTTACTTATTTGTATCTTATCAACATTAATCTTAATTTTTTCATAAATACAATTTTTTATTTAAAAATTTTTCATTATAAACTTATTTCATTAAAACTTATATTAGAACAAAAGTTTTTCTTTCATTCATTATATCAACATTGTTCATAAATTTTTCGTAAATTCATTTTTTTATTTGATATTTATTCCTTTTTTAGAATTTATATTAAAACAAATTTTTGTCCTTTGATTTAATTGCATCTTACTTATTTGTATCTTATCAACATTAATCTTAATTTTTTCATAAATACAATTTTTTATTTAAAAATTTTTCATTTCTTGTGTTCATTCGGCACTTTTACCCTTTAGTTTTCAAGCAGTTTTCATTACTGCTTGGAAGCCAAGGGGTATAAGTGCCGAATGATGATAAATATTGCTTAGTTATAAATTAAAAAAATATCCTATTCCACCTTTTTTTTAAACAGTTATTGAAACTTAAGTTCAAGGATCATTAAGAAATAAGCAAAATTTTCATATCTCAATTCATTCAATTACAGTAGATGTGTAACTTTGAACTCAATTTACTCGAAATCTAAATTTTGTCACTTGTACCCCTTGGCTTCTGGGCTCCTCATATATATATATATATATATATATATATATATATATATATAAAGCATTAATGGCCGTACAAAATCAGGGGAGATGTTTTAGGTTATATAGATGGCTAGATCTTTTAAAGTAGTTTTCATCTAGCGTCCATCTTTCACTTGTCCTAATGTTAAATTTTCGTCGTAACTCGGAAAAAGAGCCTTTTGTCAGCTGTAGAATTTCCATGACGTTACTTCCTGCATTTTTGCAATGTCTTTCCAACATGATTTTTAGCATTATAATTTTTCGATTTGAAGTGTAGTTTTTAAATAACCGAATCGATGTCATAAAACCTTTTATTCGTCGCCAATTATAGCAGATTAATAATCGCCATCAGTATACATCCCTTGCCGATCCTGCATCACACCATCTGAATTTTCCTCTGCTGTACTGGAAGTCCTCTTCTATTAGCTTGTTGGGAGCCATTGCCATACTTGCATCATTCAGCATATTTTCGGCCGTTTTATTCAAACAGAAGTCCCAGGGGCAGCGTCAGCTGACTCAGTGGATGACCTTAGCAAGTGATTATGTGCTTTGCAGAGAAAGCCTTCATAGACAATTATCGGCTGGCGCATTGTCCTAGTGAAAAATCTAAGATCTTTCATGTAAAATATCAATATGTAATGCTAAGTCTGATGAATAATTTGTCGATTGATTTCAAATATTCATCTCTCTCTCTCTCTCTCTCTCTCTCTCTCTCTCTATATGGGTCATTCCACAAAAATCGGGTAACTTCGTGAAATTGCAAAACATTTATTTACCATTTAATATATTCAAATTTTGAAAAAGGCCCATTTATAGACAAATTTGATTCTTTTTAGGAGCCTGTATAATATTTTGAAAATTGAAATTTTTTTAAATCAAAATTTAGCTTTTTGACACCAAAAAGTCAGTCCCCTGGCGTGTACCACTAGAAAAAGTGAAGACTTAAGTACTAATAATTTTTAAACTAATGGATTTATGCAATAAAAATTAATGTTGTTATGTTCTGAGATAGTTAATTAATAGCTATTTATTTATGCTATGTGATTTAAAAAAATTATATATTACTTTTTTTTTATTTCAAGTTGTGTACCCCTACTTTGCGCGTCAGTTCCCTGGCTCGTGTTAAATTCCAAAAATTTCCGATATTATCCATTGCTGATAACTCAATTCTCTTTTTCATATTTATTTATCATATAAAGATGGCAGAGACGACAGATATTTATTCATCAACCATTTTTATTCAATGTTTGGGCCCATTCTTGTGTCGACAAACACAATGCAAACACTCAATTTATCAGTCCCCTGGTAAGTAATAATTTAGTAATTTATAAATAATTATTATTGATGTGTGCTGATTTTAACGTCTTTTTATTGCTATACTTAATATTAAAACAGAATAATATGGTATTTGGTCCAAACAAATAGATTTTTTGTGTTTTATAGGGAAAACGTCAGTCCCCTGGCATCAGTCCCCTGGCAGTTTTTCAGATTAAAAACTCCCAGGGGACTGACGTAAAAGCAAAAGTCAGTTAAACACATTAATGAATGCTAAATTACATTATTTCTATAATAATTTTACATTTTTTTACAGTTTTTTTACAAATTATTTTATTAAATAATAATTAATTACTGATCTATACTATTAAAATCTGTGCGCGTAACTATGTAACCTCAAAAGATTTTATTTAATTGTCTTTGACAATTTTTTGTCTTTTTGTTTATGTTCAACCCGAAATCACGCATTTTCTTACCAGCTCGAAATATTTACTGCAATTTAAGATATACATATTACATACGCCACGTTGAAATACCAAGAAGCTGTATACGATAATTCTTCTACCTCGCATGCAGATAATTAGCAATTATTTAATTTAACTTATTTGTTACCTTTTTTCATAAAAATAAAGAAAAACATGTATCACAAAGATCAACAAAACTTTTTATTATATTACTTCTTTTATTCTAAAATATATCATTTTATCGTCTGCTGCCATAGCAACATGATACATTAAAATAAATGCAAAGCAGTAGAAAAATATTTTTTTATGAAATAGTCCTTAAACAACTCAACATTTAAACAGGGAAATTCTTATTTCTTATTTATCTATTTAAAAGAAGTTTGTTGTCATTACTTTATTATGGTAATTTTTGTTTCATTTATCCACAAACAAAATTCTTGAACTTTAGTGCGTATAACGGATTAAAAAGCTAGTATAAATATAATTTTTTCATAGAAAAAATGGCTCCTACCAAAACAAAAAACAAAAAAAGAGATGAAATTTTACAGAAGAAGAGAGAACAGGAGAAAGCTCGATTACTCAAAATGAGAAGTGATCCTGTAAAACTAGCAGAACAACGAGCAAAGGAAAGACTGAAATATTTGAAAAAAAAAGAAAAAGGTCAAAGAAAAAGTATCAAGAATATGTCTCCACGTGAGCAAAGAGTGACTCGTAAAAAATGGAAAATACATTCTTCTAAGTATAGGGCAAAAAATGCATTAACAATTAACAATAACTATCCAAAAGAGATAACATCTACCCAAAGTGATAATATAAATATTTCTAATTCGACAAATCACAGTCTTTCAACCACGCCAGTACACAGTGAAGTTTTGAATCTAAAAAAAAATGAATCCAAAAAACGAAGCCGAAAACGAAGATTACAGAGATGTATAGAAAAAAAAAGGAATGATGAAGTTACTGCTCAACTGAAGAAGCAAGTAAACCGTTTTAAACAAAGATATAAAAGATTAAGACACAGTATTTGTGATAAAAATGATGATCTCAGACCCCTAAGAAAAATAGAGCAAATGGCAAATGATGACAGTCAAAAGCGAGAGTTGATTAACAAAGCTTTCTTCGGTGAAGTCCTCCAAACACAAATTTCTAAAAATTATTCGGAAATAAAAACTCATAAAGATAGATTTAACTTCAAACGTGTTATTGCTGGAAATATTATAAATAAATATAAGCTATGGAGATATAAAAATAAAGGTATAACATTTAAAACAATGGGTCATAATAAGTCAATAAAAGTTACTAAAAATAAAAAATGGGAAATACAAACTGTAGTCGAAAAGTTCTATGAAGATGATAGTAATAGTCGTCAAGCTGCTGGAATAAAAGAGTCGGTTACTCGTAACAAAGTGAAGAAACAGAAACGTTACCTTTTAGATTCAATATATAATTTACATAAAAAATTTCTGCAGTCAGAATCAATTAAAATTGGGTACTCATTATTTTGTCGCTTACGTCCATATTGGATTGTCAAACCAAAACTTTCAGACCGGAATACGTGTGCATGTATTCAACATGAAAATCTTGATTTGAAACTTACTGCTTTAAAGAGCGCTAAAATTCTCCGATTTGATAATTATCAAAGGCTATTGCAATTGCTTTGTTGTGATCGTTACAGTGAAAAATGTTTAACAAGATCTTGCAGTACTTGCTTTACAAGATGTTTGCCTTACGACGAATTCAACAACAGTGAAGATATTGTGTTTAAGCAATGGATTCATGCTAAAGAATTAATAATAGATCCTAAAACTAAGAAGGAACGGTATGTTATGAAGTATAAGAAAGAGGTAAAACAGATGAAGCCCAAAGAATTAATCGAGCAGTTAGAAAATAATTGCCAAATTTTTTCATACACGAAACAAATATTGTTCATCAATACCACTATCTCAAGTTACTGAAGGAATCTCTTTCTGAAAAAGATGCTGTTATACACATGGATTTTTCAGAAAATTACTCTACAAAATGTAATCAAGAAATTCAGGCGTTTCATTTTGGTGGTTCTCGCACTCAAATTTCTCTCCACACTGTTGTTGTGTATACCAAAGATTCTACAGTTTCTCACTGCACCATTTCATCAAATTTGTCTCACAATGTTGCAGCTATTTGGGCTCATCTGAAACCAATAATGGCATCGTTATCTGACACTATTGAAAATATACACTTCTTAAGTGATGGACCTGTGACTCAATACAGAAACAAAACGATGTTTTTTTTCTTGGTTGCAAATTTTTAGAAATGTATCCGAAAATTAAAACATTTTCCTGGAATTACCACGAAACAGGCCATGGGAAAGGTGCACCAGATGGGGTAGGTGCAACTTGTAAAAGAACTGCCCACCAAGTAATTGCTCAAAAAGGTGATATAATGAATTTGCAAGAATTTGCTGACACGTTACATGAAAAATGCCCGGCTATAAAAATTTATATTGTTGAAGATGTTGATATTAAAAAAATGGATGATCTGATAAACGCAAACAAGAATAAACAGATTTTCTTTCAAGGAATACTCAGGGTGCATCAAATTTGTGGTGACGTACATCATCCTAACCGTCTTGTTATGAAATCGTTGAGTTGCTTCTGCGATCCTATAACTTGTGAACATTACAAGTTGGGAACGATTCAATTTGAACAAAATAAAAATCTTTCAAGGTGTTGTTCAACACTCACAGCGATCAAAAAAAGATCCCGTGAAAAGCCAAGTACAAAATCTACAAGTGTGCAACAGATCAAGTACAGTGTTGGAGACTTTATTCTAGTCAAAATTTTAATAAGAAATAAAGAATACCGGAGGGCCGCTATTTGTTCGCAGGTTAAAGAAAGAGGAAAGAATTTGGCTGTGACATTACTCAAAAATTGTAATGATAAAAAATCTTTATTTCGATTAGATAAAAATGACACAGCTAATATATCGTTTGAGCAGGTATTTGAAAAATTACCTATACCTATTCTAAGTACAAAACGTAACAGAGTCACTTATTTATTTAATAAAACTATTGATGTTTGCTAAAAATAATTACTGTTACTGTTTACTTTGATTTTATATTATTCAAATATTAATAATATACTACATAATTATAATACTTAAATATTATTCAAAGCTTTAAAAAAATATATTTGGTGTCATTAAAATAAGTAATAAAAGATGTATTAGTTAAAGATGTATTAGTTAAAGATGATTGATATAAAAAATATATATTGAGGTTTGTATTAAACATGTTTTCATTACTTCTTTGGATAATTATTAATAATTATGGAATAAAAAGTTTGAATTATTCATTAAAAAGTTCATTCTAGAATAAAATCATCGGTTTCGGTCAGTCCCCTGGAAGTCACGTCAGTCCCCTGGAATCTACTTTTTAAAAAAAACCCAATTTTTTCAGAAATATTAAGATATTTGAGTGTTGCTGTACGAATATAATAAAATTAACTTATTGTTCATAATTATTATAAAAATTTTTTGAAATCTGAGATAAAAATAGTACATTTCAAATTCACCTCTAAAGTTACCCGATTCCTGTGGAATGACCCATATATATATATATATATATATATATATAGAATAATATAGTCCGGAATATTCGGACCTTTTTTTTTTTTTTAATTTTGCGTTTGTTTGTTTTGAGGTACAAGGTAGTTCAAGGCGAGCATCGTCTTCGAGGGGTTTCTCGCTTCTCTTTGAATCTTTTTAATCACTTGAAACCTTAAGTGAGCTATAAAAAATCATACTATACTGATACATTTATTTTTACATAACAGAAGATTCTATGGCAATTTTGCGTAGAAACTTAAAAAGAAACTGGGTGTTATTTAGTCGTTCTATCTCAATACTAAACATTTTCCGGTAAGTCAATGGCGCAAGTTTCAATCCGAGCAAATGCTAGTGCTACAACCAAATTAAACGACACTGGACACGGGATAAAATATCTAGGGAATTCAGACTGCACCACACTCACTGTTTGTTGTTGGCAGCACTAATACATAAATTTGTTATTTAACAAGCTATGACTAGTATTAAAGAAAATTAAAAAAAATTACTTAAAGGAATATATTTTAACTTTCTTTAATTCATTAATCATTTGAACCTATACGGTTCTAAATATCTTTTTAAAAACATAGTATAGGTATGCTGCATCTATACAGGTCGTCTTGACAAGTAATGCATACGGAATCTATGTAGAGGCTTCTTCTGGAGAACATGATAAAAACAATGAAGTTATATATAATGATAACATAATCATATATGTACACCCTTAAAAGGTTCAAAGAAGAACGAAGCGCGCCTTAAACGATCCTGCATTTCAAAAAAGGACGCAAAAGTTCGATCAGCTTATCAGTTGATCCTCAAAAGTCGTCATCTGAATATTCGAAATGCTGCTCAGTTGACAGACATCGACAAAGAAAGTATTCATTAAATTTTGCATAAAATATTCAACATGACAATCCTGGATCGTTCGCCATTACATTTAGCCAGCCAGTACCGCTTTACCTGTGAAGGTGTTCTAAGCAAAGCATACCATTTCTTGTTGTATCATCCATTGTATGCGCCCGACTCTGATCCATGTGACTTCTGTTTATTTTAAATGGTCAAATCTAAACTAAAAGAGGTGAGATTGCAGACTACAGAATGGGTTAATTCAAACGCGGCCGTTACTTACAAGTCTTACTGATTTAGTAATTTCTAGCAAACAAGCTGACAAGGGTGAATTTCCAGCACTGCTTTTTAGAAAGAAAAATTCGGATGGTCTGGTGCAGGAATCGACAAGATGTATATATTGAAGAGGATAAATTTTCCGATGTAATTGACTACGAATAAAACGTTTTATGTTGCCAATCCGATTATTTAACAGCTACAACTCATAGTTTGAAAGTGTCCCTGACAAGTGACTGGTCGGTGCTAAATTTTGGTTGTTGATGCACCGTATTCCTCCGCATGGCATGCTGCAAATTTCGAGGAAGACCAACATTTTGAATATTAGTCACTGGTCTTTCCTGGCAGCTTTTTCAGAAAGACTCACGTTTTTTGGCAAGTTGGCGAAAATAAGAACGTTCATCCAGCTCTATCGACAAACGTCAATTGTCGAATAGTCTTTTTTTTTTTTTTTTTTTTTTTTCGAAATGGCGACAGACAAATTAGAATGCTTTAGAATTACAATCTTGCCTAAATTATAGGAATATTTTCAATAATGCGTTCTAGATAAAAATAAATCTTCTTCGAAAGAAATTGTATTATGAATTGATATTTGCACAAAGGATGAGGCCGAATAATTTACGAGAATTTTCTGTACAGAAAATTAAAAAAAAAATGTAAAGAATTACGAACAGGCAAACAAAAGATAAATATAAAAGTGTATGCATAAAAGTTTAATCCTGATTTTTTTATCATTCATTCTATTTCTTTTCTTATCTCTTTTTTCTATGTTAAACTATATATTTGTTGTTTAAAAAATCAACAGTCAGACAAAAACAGTAAATTTTATACACTTTTATGGATAAGCGAAGAGATAGTGGACATTTCAAAAACAATTTTAACTAATCTTTTCTGCAAGGCAATAACGAATTTTAAATGGTAAAAAAATAGTGTACTAGAAAGGGGGAGTGAGTTAGAAAATTCAGAATGGGGATTACCTCAGACAGTTGATCACTATTTTATTGCCACTTCAACTTAACAAACAGTATTAATAAATAGTAACAACTTGTTAAATGTATCTGTATATATATATATATATAGATAGATAGATAGATAGATAGATAAAAATTAATATTAATATATTAATTTATAGATAAAATTTAATATATATATATATATATATATATTTTAATGAGAGTTGCACATCTTGGATTGTGTGCAGAATGACAAAAAATGGACTATGGGTGTGGAGGGGATTTCATTGGGGAGAAAAAGTTAGAAGAATTACTAAAATATGAGGAATTACTATTTCAAAATAACAAATGAAACAACTAAGACGAAATAATAATAAAAAATATGGCAAAAGTTTTTTTAATAAAAAAACTGAAGAATTTTAAAGATTTTAAAATTTGTACGTCAGACCAATGTTTTTTTTTTCCACAAAAACTCAAATAATGATAAAGATTTAACAGCATTAAAATGTAATTATAATTGTTTTAATTGCATGTATCAACTTGCAATTTGCAATTATTTTAAATAATCGATTAAAAAGCAGAATAATCTATGATATAGCTAAATAATTTATGATTTACCGTTCAATGTACTATTTATAATCAAATTCATTTTAGTTTCATTTTTCTATTAACTTCTAATCGCAATTAAATGAAAAAAAATAAATTTTAATAAATTATTTCAGTGAAAATATGTTTAATTAATTTACTCAACACGTCTCTGATCTATACTGCTTAATAATTTTTTTAAAATGTAACTTAGCAGTAATAGTAATAAAACTATACTAAGTTCAATTGTGTCATAAACACATGATTAATAGAATATTTAGTACAAAAAATTATTTACTTCTGTTTTTATTTTCTTAAAAATAAGCTTTCAGTTTCTTCAAACAAAGTAAATAAATGAAATAAAAAATATTATTGATATATAACTGATTAATATATAATTGAGCAAAAAACTTATGTCTTAGTCATACATATTGTGAAATTAAAAGCATTTAAATCTCAAAAAAAAACTTTATTTTAGGCAATTTTTTAATTGTAAATCACGGTGAAATAACATTTTGTCATTGCATACTATATTCTCTGCTTCATAACATTTTTAGGAGAAAAAATGAACAAAACTATTATCTCTTTGCTCTCAGCAGGGGTTACTTTTCTCTACGTGTATGACATCACAAACAAGAAAGGTACGTAGTGCTGTATTTATCCTCACGTCAGCCGTTACTCTGGCGATAAGGTGCTGAAAACGTGAGTCTTTCTGAAGAAGCTTCCCGGCATGCCGCAAAAAGCAAGGATCTTCAAGGCTCTCTTGCTGTAGGAAACACATTCGGCTTTCGTTAATTGAAATACACTGCTCAAAACAATTAAAGGATATTTGAAGTTTTATTTTTTTTTTGCCGAAAATAGAAGAAGAGAATCACAAATGTAAATTTTTCTGGTTTTCAAACTGTGGAGTAGGCAAATTTTGAGTTCGACGTCAAAAACGTCGCTTCAGCGGCAGCGAATGAAATTTGACTTTCAACTGGATAAAAGAGAATGAAGACAAGGATGATCGGCATTCAGTGATTGCTTTGTTTTGATGAGTACGATGTCTCAGAGAAGTCATTTGACAGATTCAGAAGCTTGGAAAATTGTTGGTAGGTTAGAAGGGAGCCAAACTCAAGCCGAAGTAGCGCAAGCCATTGGAGTGTCACAAAGTGTCATTTCCAGGATCTGGAACCGTTTTTTGGAGAGTGGATGTGCAGGCCGAAGACCAGGGCAAGGTCGTAGACGGGCAACAACGCCCAATGAAGATCGGCATTTAGCGTTAACAGCTCGGAGACACCGAAACATGAACACTACTCTTCTCCAACAACACCTTCGCTCGGCTACAGGCACCACGATTTCAACTCAGACTGTGCGAAACTGGCTCCATGCTGTAGGTCTGTATGCTCGCCGACCGATGATATGTGTTAGATTAACATCAAGGCATCGTCGCGACCGCAGAGAGTGGGCAACCGAGCATGTCAACTGGAGGAGAAATGAATAGAGCAATATTCTGTTTTCTGACGAGTCCCGTTTTTCTGTGCATCCGGATAATAGGCGTATTTTCATCTGGAGGGACCGTGGCAGTAGGAATAATCCTGCGTTCGTGCACGAAAGTGTCAGATTTGGCGGTGGAGGAGTGTTGGTGTATGGTGGCATCTCCAGTGACGGGCGCACTGACCTCTACATCATTCGAGATGGAGCTCTGACTGGTCGCCGATATAGGGATGAGATCCTCAGACCTATTGTAGTCCCTTACACTGCAGCAATCGGAGATAACTTCATTTTAATGGGCGATAATTGCAGGCCACATCGTGCAAACCTGGTGGAGGATTTCCTTTTCGAGGAAGGAATCGTTCGAATGGAATGGCCAGCGTATTCTCCAGACATGAATCCAATCGAACACGTTTGAGACGCTCTAAGAAGACGAGTTTCTGGCCGCCAACAACCCCCACAAATTCTCCAAGAACAGGAAAGAGCTCTTCTGGAAGAGTGGGGCAGAATATCCCAACTCGTCATTAATAGCCTCATTGAGTCTATGCCTCAAAGGTGTTCAACGTTGCTGGCCGCCCGTGGAAACCATACCCGCTACTGAAAATGATTTTCTTTGAAGAAAACACCTTTTCTTATTCTTTTTTTCTCATATGCACAAATTGTGTTTTTTTTTTTTCCTTTTACACACAAATGCGCAATAAAATGCATTTTTTTCTGCCAAACATGTGTAATTTATTCTCATTTAACCTACTATGTCTGTCGATCATGTATCAATCAGCTAAAAAGTTTCCCAGATACAAAATCCACCTAAAACTGCAATATCCTTTAATTGTTTTGAGCAGTGTAGGATAAATTGAACCTTTTCCGAAGTTTTCACTAGTAAAATAAAATTAAAAATTCTCAATAAACACGAACTTATTTGCTCTTGACTTCGTTTTATTACGCGAACTAACTCAAATTCCGATTTTTCTTTTTTTCCCACTTTCTCACGAACTTCAAATCCTTGAAAGAACTTTATTTCTTTCATTTTTGTCAGAATTGTTCTGAACTAGTATACACATAATCCCATGTATCTGATGTCCGTTTTCTAAGTACGTCGTCTGTCCATCAATGGCACCTCCACCGCTTTCTACATTCAACTTGTTCCTAATTCCTTAACTAGTTTATCTAGCATTTATATCTTTTAATTTAATATTAAGTCAGATTATAATGATAACAGTCGAAATAAATTTTAAAAATACTATAATATGAATTCCTTTATGATATTTTTCTCTCATACTTTCCATAATTTAAACTCTGAATAATTCGAATATTTTTTGCGGTCCCGACAAGTTCGAATTAACAAGAGCCGACTGTAGCCGAAAGAATACAAATTTATTAAACCATGTGTAAAATCCTTTTCCGAATTTTGAAGAAATATAAGTGAATGATTTCCGATACAACATGGAGATATTATAAACAAACAAATAAAATCATATGAATCACAAGATACTTAATTTGCTTCTTGAATTACAGAATTGATTTTTGTTGTGTTTGTGTATTATTCCGAAATAATTACGTCATACGCATATTTTCCTATAAATGTTGTTTAAGAAAGGATTGTAAAACTTGAATGTTATAGCGGATGCAAAATGACGTTATTTTATTTTTTTTAAAAAGCGTGTATTTTAATTCTTAAAACTAAAACATTTTTTCTAGAAGTACGTTTTTTTCCCAGCTGCTTTGAAATTCTTCACAGTTGAAAATAGTAGATCACTTTTAAAAATAACTTAATAGAGGTTACACACTGATAAAACGCAATGTTTTACAAAAATTTAGCGTGTATAGAATATGTCTTTATAGAAGAGCAAGCCATGACATATAGTGTGAAAAATCTAATCAAAAAACTTTTTTTCTAAAAAAAAAAAAAATAAATAAATAAATTAAAAAAAAAAAAAAAAAAACTTATAATATAGAATTTGATGATTCTCGACTGAATTAATTTCCCTTCGCCGAGTCAGACAAGCAATCAAGGTAGATTTTGGCAATAATTTGAGGTTTAAAATAATATCAGAACACCCAAATTTTTGTCTAATATTCTCTCGACTAATAAAATTGTATTGTTATTCTGTAAGGTATTCAACTATATTTTATTAAAATAACATAATTTTCTTAATTTAATTCTTCATAATTTCATATAATCTCTAAATTTAAAATACAAAGCGGTTTTTTAATCTTTTGCCCTGAGCTTTCTACTGAACCAATTTTATTAATAATATATCCTTTTTTAAAGGTAAAGTATTTGTTGATGTGACAGCATTAACAGATTTTTAAATGTCTCCATTTTTATATTTTTATTTTAAAAGAATTTTATGAAATTTCCATCAAATAATGGTAATCAGATAGTTATCATTATTGCAAAGAAGAGAGAAATAACGGATTGTACTACAATCTTTCATTATTCATGTCATTTCCTGATAAAAATTAAAATCTATATATACATTAATAAATAGAGTTTGTAAGGTTTAAATAAGCGAAATGCTTAAGTAAATGAAAATAGTGTCAAATTTAAACGAAGACGATCATTTTCTTAGATAAAACTAAACATTTTAACCCAAATGCGTCTAAAATAAACATAAATACGCCATTTCTTAGTCTCCGGTATTGAGATTAGAATCTGAAGTTAAGACTGCGACTGTTCACATGCAAAGATGTTGCTGACAATCGCGACTTCAAGTTTTAAATTTAAATGATTTTCTAAAGTATGAAATTAAAATATTATTTTTTTAAATGATGAATACGGGTATAAGAGGTATATATACAAATTTTAAGGTTATGAAAATGATGTCAGGTTTAAATCTCACGAGGAAAAATTCTACCATAGTGTCAAAATGGAATAAAATTTTCTGTTTATGACTGAATGCTAAGCATAAGATCCTTAATTGATAACTATATCACAATAATGGCTCTACATTATATTTCACTACTTACATACACGATTAAATTTAAATTTTTATAATTTCTACAACTTAGTTTTATAGAAATAGTATTTTGTTAACTGTACATCGTTAAAAATTTTCTTCTAGCTCGAACTAAATTTTGGTGCTTAGCAGCTGCTACCATCAGATGGTGAAATCTCGGACCAAAATTCAGAACATTCTATTGCAATCTGTTGTTCCAACAATTAGAATGCTTCAACCAGAGTTCCAAATTTTGGTACGAGATTTCAACATCTGATGGCTTCAGCTACCAAGCACCAAAAATTTGGTTCAAACTAGGACAGGATTTTTAACAGTATAGATTAAACATCATTTGTATGAGAGTTAAACATACCAATATAAGGTGCCTTTTTTATTGTTACTAATTTTGTAGATTTATTATAAATTAATGAAATAGTTTCTTCTTAAACATTTTCTTTCGTCCAAATTCCCGACAGGTTCTACCGTATTTAAATAATACCTTTTCAAATATTTGATTCAATAAATAAAGTCTTTGCAAATATTCGGTTAAAAAAATAACGCCTTTGCAAATATGTAGTTCTATACTCTATACAGTCACATATAATTTTACCTGGTAAAGGGGGATATTGCAATTGATCTCAAAACAATTGGTTCCCTGAAATAAATCTCTGATACTCCTATTTTATAGTTTTTAACTAATGAAATTATTTAATTTTTAACAAAG